>OX451740.1:223830433-224430433 GCA_948472305.1 Vicia faba | reverse complement strand
TAATTCCTTTTTGAGTAGGTAGAGGTTCTTAAGTACTTGCTCCTTTAAAAACAAAACAAAACTTTTCGCACTTACACTCTCTTCAAAAACAAAACTCTTTTCAAAACCCACAAACACAAAGAAAAGAAAACTTTTGAAAACATAGTGAGCAAGTACCTAAGAGCCCGTGGATAACCACAGATAGAAAGGGTGCTAACACCTTCCCTTTCTATAATCTACCTCCCGAACCCTAGAAACATCTCGAAAAGGAATTTTTCTGTGCTTTTGTCCTTTCCTTGTTGGATAAAATAAAAGACGGTGGCGACTCTTGCTTACCGCGACATTTTGTGAAAACAAACGCAAACGCGAACCAATATTCCAAAAAGAGTCAGTTCTCATTCCCACCGATCACAGAACTGGCGACTCTACTGGGGAATTTTATAAGTGAGGTGTACCTTAGGATTAGATCACTTGTGTTTTCAATTATATGCTTTGTATGCTTTAAATTTTGTGGGCTTGTATTGGAGTTCTATAGATCCTAACCCGGATCTGGGGGTACCCTTTTTAGGTAAGTAGCAATAAACTGTGAGGTATCTGTCCGGCGTAGACCGACACGGATGAAGCAGTAGCTACATTGGTGTGGCACCTTAGTCTGTACCGATATCCCTTGTGTTGGAACGAGGAGAATATGGGTCTTCTAAGGAGTCATTAAGCACCAACTGACCTTAGAACCTTAAATTGACCAACTTGGCCATAGAACAGTAGCAGTATGCTACACTCATTGAGACTAAACTCTCGCGATGATTCCGGCCGCAAGAAAAGGTTGCTAAACTGGAATTATGACCGATTGAGGGTAGTCTGTGATATTGAGATCCTCTAGAACCCGATTACTATTTTTAGGACAGGTTTAAACCAACTAAACTGAAAGAGGGTAATGCCTAAACTCCATGCCAGCCTAAACTTAAGGCTATATGTGTGACTTGTGTGCCTTCAAACTTGAAATACTTGCACATTCTTGTTATCTGACAACATGAGTTCCTTGCAGGTTTTGTTTTCAGTCCTTATCCAATATTTTGGATTTATTGTAGGGCTTACTTACAGCACCTCACACTTTTGCTTAAACGCATAGCATACACATCATAACATCATACCTTAACATTTCCTTAACCATTTCAAGGATCTCAAGGGTATGTGATGCAGGTTAGGGTAAATCAAATGTCTAGCAAGGGGCAAGGGGATTTATTTTCCTCTAGCCAATACCGTCTAGAGATCAAAACATGATAACTTGAGTCAGGGGCTATGACCCACTCGATATGGTGAGCTTGAATCTTAAAGAAGGACTCTCAGCAACATGAAGTTCCTTCAATCAAGCTACCAGATTCAGATTCTAACAGTTTCTTGTTTACCCCGCGAGATCCTTGAAAATATTGCATACATATATCATACATATCATTGCATAACAGGTCTTCCAGTACAGGTCTCTCATGTTCTCGCTGTTTATTTCAGCAATGGCTCTCCAACAAGACAACCGAGATCTTCATACCCAAGAGACTCAGCTCAGGGAAATCTTCCTAAACCTATCCAAGGGGCAGGAAGAGTTGAGAACACTCCTCATGGGGAACTTGGTCAAGAAAAGTCCTGAAGACAATAAGGACGAACGGCCGGAACATCTGCAAGCTGAGGTAGATGCAATGAGAACCCAGATGCTGGGGCAGATGGCTCTTATCCAAGGCTTAGCTCGGGAACAAGAAGAGTTGAGAACCATGATCGACCAGCTTCATCAAGACATATACAACAACATGAAGCAAACAGTCAAGGCCGGGGATCAAGTCATTAATCAACTTCCGAGAAGTCAAAGGTTTGGTTTGATGAAGAATGGACCTCTCCAAGTTGCTACTACCTCAAGGGTCCAACAACAACCTCACCAAAAACAACAGGTTGATCTGAGTAAGCCAAACATGCCCAGGAGGAAATTTACCAAGATCAACATGTCACTGACTCAAGCGCTACAACACATGTTGAAGGCAGAGCTGATTACATTAAAGGCTCCTCCCCGGAACCCAAATACTTCTGCTCCTACCTATCATCCCAATGAAAGGTGTGCATACCACTCTGACAGTCCGGGACATGACACAAACAACTGTTGGACTCTGAAGAACAAGGTCCAAGACATGATTGATGCCAAGGAGATCAAGTTTGACCCTCCAGAGACTCCAAACATAATCACTGCTCCTATGACGAATCATTGAAAGCTTTTGTTCATTTGAATTTTCAAGTTGTAATCTCTTTGTTATTCGAACAATTATCTATTAATGCCAAACTCTGTTTCATTATTGCATTGCATATGTTTGTCTTGATTTGATCCACTCATTTCCATTACATTTAAACTATGTTTTTTATGACATTCAACTCATGCTAAAAGTTACAAGCCTTTAGAGGGAGGATGGCGAAACAATGCCATAATCTCATGCAGCATGCTTTTGGACAGACCTTGCTGACGATGTACATGCGTTTCTTTCAAATCCTAAACACTGGAGTTATAAGGAAGATAATCCCTAGTCAACCCCTTCGAGCCAAAGAAGTAGGAGTTTTCTGTTTTAAACACAAATTAAAACCTTTAATTTAAACCTGGGGCAGGGTAGTCTCTCAGTTAATTCAAAAGATGCGCATTGAAGTCGCAAAACTCTCAGTTCATAATACAACGAACGACATCAAAAGCATTCCTCTGGAATCAAAAGACAGTGGTGGTTCCTTATCTCATAGGCAATCAATCTCTCAAAAAAGAAAAAGCCCACTGAGCCAAAACCTATAAAGGAGGCTTAAGAAAGCTGGGGCATCCCGCTGACTGTAATCTCGAAAACAGAAACAGTCAGGCAAAAGTTAGGGATAACAAATCAAAAGAACGAGGTCGCTACAAATCCTCAACAACATGAAAAATGTTGCAAAAATGACTGCCTTCAAAAATCCAACTTGTGTGAGCCATCACCAAAACGTCGTTCCAAATTCGAATAGAGTTCGACGCACAATTAACTGAGTTTAGGATTGAAGAACATCACGAAGAGCGGGTGGGTACAAATATACTTTGAGCCTTTATCCTTTGTTTCTTAAACCGTGAACCAAGCCACGTTACAACCCTTCAAAAGTCCTAACTGAAGCATGGGTTAGTTCGAAAGCATACTGTTATAAAAGGTATCCTGACTCCTGTAAGGCTTTTCCCTAAATCTTGTGTTGAATTTGTCTTATAAAAAGTTTTCTGCTAAAAAACGCATTTTTCAAAACTTCTAGACAAGCATAAACTTTGCATTATTTGAATATCACTGTTTGCATTTGGCTATTTGTTTGACAGCGGAGAAATTCACACGACGAATATCCGATGAACGAAATCCCTCTCAGTGAACAAAATCACTTCAAAGAGGACGACACTTCCATTGACAAATCTCCTATCAACAAGGGGACTTGACATGTCACTATCCAGCACACCTGGGGCAGTCCAGTCAAGATTTCAAGAAATCTCTGAAGAAGTGCAGAGTAACCAGGGGCAAGTCTCCATCTTCGTCACTTGGGGCATTGAACATCAATCTCAGTGAAGAGTTACATATAGTCAAACATTTCCAGGCAGTGCCACAAACACTCGCTGCTAGGGGCGGTGACAAATCTCCCCAAAATCCTTCTCATAGGATGATTCCCCAGCAAGAGTTTAATCTCTGAAAACCTTTCCCCAGCTGAATCAACCTCAAGAATCCTCGAGGACTTCCCCCAACGAAGATGTCACCTCTCTAGCGGACTGACGACAGGGTTTATTTCCCCAACAACAACCAGGATTCCCCAGCTTGAGTTTGCCTCTCCGACTACTACAAATCAAAGGACCACAACTCCTCTTCCCCAGTAGACTACTCTGCAATCCCCAGCATGTTACTGTGAAACCTGGACCCGACCAGATGTCAGTTTAACTTTGACTCCCCAGTAGAGCAACGGACAACCGAGACTCCTGAACTTGTTCCCCAAGAATGAATCAATACTCTCCACAGAGTTCACAACTTTCCCCAACGGAGTTCTCCTCAACAAAACAAGGATCCTCAGTGGAAACATTCTAAGCAAAGTTTGAAGACATACCTACTCTTCAACAACAGTCCAGGATTTAATAACTCCCCAACACTTGTCAAGAATTTATTCTCCAAGACAAAATCACATTTCAATAACATTCATAGCATATGCATACAAAATACATATAACATGAATCTCATTTATTTTGATAACATCATTACACAATGCATAGATCATGACATTGCATACAACTCACTCTTTACCTTTTCAGGAAAGATCGATCGACAGATAAAAGTCATTACCTTTTGGAGTAGCAGTCGTCAAAGATTCCTTCATTTCCTTTTGAGGTAGTAATCGTCCAAGATTCCTTCATCATCCTGCTGAGGTAGTAATCATCCAAGATTCCTTCATCATCCTGCTGAGGTAGTAATCGTCCAAGATTCCTTCACCATTCTGCTGAGGTAGTAATCGTCCAAGATTCCTTCATCATCCTGCTGAGGTAGTAATCATCCAAGATTCCTTCATCATCCTGCTGAGGTAGTAATCGTCCAAGATTCCTTCACCATCCTGCTGAGGTAGTAATCGTCCAAGATTCCTTCATCATCCTGCTGAGGTAGTAATCGTCCAAGATTCCTTCATCATCCTGCTGAGGTAGAAGTCGTCCAAGATTCCTTCATCATCCTGCTGAGGTAGAAGTCATCCAAGATTCCTTCATCATCCTACTGAGGTAGTAATTTTCCAAGATTCCTTCATCATCCTGCTGAGGTAGTAATCATCCAAGATTCCTTCATCATCCCGTTGAGGTAGTAATCGCCCAAGATTCCTTCACCATCCTGCTGAGGTAGTAATCGTCCAAGATTCCTTCAACATCCTACTGAGGTAGTAATCGTCCAAGATTCCTTCATCATCCTGCTGAGGTAGTAATCATCCAAGATTCCTTCATCATCCTGCTGAGGTAGAAGTCATCCAAGATTCCTTCATCATCCTGCTGAGGTAGAAGTCATCCAAGATTCCTTCATCATCCTGCTGAGGTAGTAATCGTCCAAGATTCCTTCATCATCCTGCTGAGGTAGAAGTCGTCCAAGATTCCTTCATCATCCTGCTGAGGTAGTAATCGTCCAAGATTCCTTCATCATCCTGCTGAGGTAGAAGTCATCCAAGATTCCTTCATCATCCTGCTGAGGTAGTAGTCATCCAAGATTCCTTCATCATCCTGCTGAGGTAGTAATCATCCAAGATTCGTTCATTATCTGTTTGGAGTAGCAATCGTCTCAGATTCCTTCATCACACATCATTATCAAAAAAGACCTCCTCTGGTTAGATTTATTTCTTCCAGTTAATGACAGGCAATCAGAGACCTTCAAATACAGTCCAGATACGATCCAGATTCGGATGTAATTCTGTCACTCATTCAAATACAGTCCAGCAATCATTTCTAGATGGCATCTTTAAGCCCATCCTCCTACCAACAATCTCCAAATGGCATCTATAAGCCCATCCACCTACCAACAATCTCCAAATGGCATCTGTAAGCCCATTCCCGACATCACAATGTTGATACCATACCATGCGAGTGAAAATATATGGGCACTCTAGTGTTCAATTATCTTCCACCTTCGGATCACGAAAGGCTCAAAATCCAATCTATATCCTCAGGTTTAAGAAAATTGAACATGGGCAACTGTTGCACCCCAAAATTTGCCCTCTCGTGTTTTCCAAAGTCTTCCCCCTGCATGGTTGACCAGAAACCCTTGCCTAAGGAAAAAGAAAATTTTTGAGTGGTGCTTTAAGTACCTTTCGATTGGCATTCTGAAAGGCCCTTCGATTGGTACTTTGAAGGGACACTTCGATTGGCATTATGGACAAGCACTTCGATTTGCATTCTGAAAGACCCTTCGATTGGTATTCTGAAGGAGCCTTTCAATTGGCATTATGGACAAGCACTTCGATTTGCATTCTGAAAGACCCTTCGATTGGTATTCTGAAGGAGCCTTTCAATTGGCATTATGGACAAGCACTTCGATTGGCATTCTGAAAGACCCTTCGATTGGTATTCTGAAGGAGCCTTTCGATTGGCATTATGGACAAGTACTTCGATTAGCATTGTGTCAAGGCAGCTTCGACAGGCATGTTAACCATGTCCTTAGATTAGCATGAAACAGAACCTTTCGATTGGCCTGTTAACAAAGCCTTTCGATTGGAATTTTAATTAGTACCCTTTGATTGATCTTTGGACAAGGGCCATTCGAAGGAGGTCATCAAGAGGGCACTCAAATCAAAAGTGTCCAGGTTCATTCAAGAGACATGAATATTTCAAAAAAGGAAAACTTTTAATGTGTCTGATTCTTGTCTCATGGCTTTAATGGCCTGGTTAAATGGCTGTCTCTTGCCGTTACAAGACCCTCATACTCCTATAAATACCAGGGCCAGCATACATATCTAGAACACACGAAAATTATACAACGAAACACAGAAAAAAAACAGAATCATTGGAGAGACGCTGCCCATACAATCCATCAAAGGTTGTCAGAATTTTCCAAGCCAAAGCAGTCCTTCAGATCGAAGGTGCCCACGCCCAGAAGCCCTCAGATTGAAAGTGCTCCCATCCAGCCAGTGCCAAATCGAAGGTTCCAACTACTGTAAGAGAAGGTAAATTGTCAAAAACTTTTCATTTTGCATAACACCTCCATATTTTCTATCCCATTCGATTTTCCATCCTAGACAGAATTCAAAGGCTTGGGTTTGGCCCCAGGTCATGTTCTTCGTTTGCTAACATTTGCTGCTGATTTAGCCTGAAAAGACTCAGCGCACGCAGGATCGAAGGGCCTGGGGTTCGATACCAGGCCCTGAGTTTTATTTTGCTAACATACTTTTGCAGGTATAGCATCCCATATCGAAGGAGACACCTTCTCTAGATCGAAGCTTCCCATAGTCCTCCTGGATCGAAGAAGGCATTTTTTCCAGGATCGAAGGGAAATCCCCTTCCCTGGATCGAAGGCTGTTCATGCCCACTTCCTGGCCCAATCGAAAGAATCATGACCCTGTTTGGATCGAAGCTTCCCAGGCCTCCAGAATTATGCTTTTTTTTATTTGCTGCCTGTTTCCTTCGTTTTTTTATCCTTATTTTGACTATTTTTTTATTTCTTTTTTAATCAACATAAAATCAAAAAAACACAAAAACATTAGGCTAGTTTTTCCTATCAAATTAGTTTTGTTAATTAATCTTTTAATTATCTTAACATTTTTTCCAAAACTAAAATTAAGTAGATTTAGATCATTTTCTCAAAATAAAATAAAACTCAAAAAATATTTTCTTTTTTAATTAATTAATCATTAGTTAGTCTTAATTCTTAAATCAAAAAATGACAAAAAATATGCTTTATTTAATAAAAAAAGGGTCGAAACCCAAGGACACTCCGATTCAATATTTTTTCACGCGCGCTTATTTTATTGTAACTGCCTACTGGTTTGTAATAGCTTAACTAAGACCTTTTACACTTTACTGCTTTTTATTCCCCCAATTTTTTGGACATGTAAATAATCCCCCTCCCCGAAGCCTTGTAATAGCGTAGGATTTACAATTCCCGCACTTTAAATTCCTGTACATATATTAACTGCTTAGATGTATGCTAACTAGGATTGTATGACAAGATCTATCTTAACTTAAAATCAACAGTAGCTCACCATGACATATAAAGATAATATAACTGAAAATTGACACACTTGCACATGCCACTCCTAGGGTACACCTCACTTGGTTGCCTCGAACGTGGTCATTGAGTATAGGATGTTTTAGAGGTCGCCCTCCTGTCCAAAGATCAAAGTTGCCTCGAAATGGTTGCCTCGATAAAAATGATCTAAGACATTAGGGTTACCGCTAAAGCATCCTAACATTTCTTTAGTGACCACACATCCCTTAAATCAAATTGACCCGAAAACTCCAACGATGGTGCTACCTACTCCTCAATAGTGGGATAGCACTGTCTAAAGGACATTTGCACAGTTTAATTCCTTTTTGAGTAGGTAGAGGTTCTTAAGTACTTGCTCCTTTAAAAATAAAACAAAACTTTTCGCACTTACACTCTCTTCAAAAACAAAACTCTTTTCAAAACCCACAAACACAAAGAAAAGCAAACTTTTGAAAATATAGTGAGCAAGTACCTAAGAGCCCGTGGATAACCACGGATAGAAAGGGTGCTAACACCTTCCCTTTCTATAATCTACCTCCCGAACCCGAGAAACATCTCGAAAAGGAATTTTTTTGTGCTTTTGTCCTTTCCTTGTTGGATAAAATAAAAGACGGTGGCGACTCTTGCTTACCACGACATTTTGCGAAAACAAACGCAAACGCGAACCAGCATTCCAAAAACAGTCAGTTCTCATTCCCACCGATCACAGGTCCCATCAAGTCCATGTGAAGAAGTTCCAAAACTTTTGAAGTAGTAAGATGGTGGATCTTCTGATGTGACATCTTAGTTTGCTTTCCAATCTGGCAGTCACCACATACTCTTCCTTCTTCTATCTTGAGCTTAGGAATCCCTCTCACAGCTTCTTCAGATATAATTCTTTTTATTCCTTTTAGATGCAAGTGTCCCAATTTTTTACGCGATAATTTAGCTTCATTTTCTTTAGCCAAAACACATGTTGAGGAGAAGTTCAACTCTTGGGGAACCCATAAGTAACAATTGTCTTTAAATCTGATTCCTTTCATAATAAATTCATTCTTTTCATTGCAAACAAGACATTCTTCCTTAGTGAATTTAACTTTGAATCCTTGAACATACAATTGGCTTATACTTATCAGGGTAATTGTTAACCCTTTAACAAGTAACACATCATCAACCTTGGGGTCTCCTGAACATTCCAGCTTGCCAACTCCTTTGATTTCACCTTTGGCTCCACCACCAAAAGTCATATAACTGGTGAAATGAGATTTGATATCTGTCAACATATTCTTGACACCTGTCATGTGTCTAGAACAACCACTATCAAAGTACCAATCATCTTTGGTGGATACTCTGAGAGAGGTATAGCTATGAAACTAGCAACATTAGACTTGGGAACCCACTATTTCTTCTTTTTGCTATTTTGGGGAGAGGAGTAGTTATAGGATATCCATACAACTTGAAACAGAAAGGTCTTATATGACCAAGCCTAACACATTGATGACATCTCTAGGGATGGGAATTCCCTCTGGTGTGATTAAACTTTTTCTTGCCATGATGTCCTTTCTTACCATGATGTTTAGACATTTGATTTGACATCCTTGGTTTAGACTCTAATGAAGGTTCTTATGAATTTGGTTCCTCTTTCTCATTAAACCCTAGATCACTATTGTCTACTGTCACTCTTCCTGCTTGAAGAATTTCATCTAATGTGCCAGACCCATTATTCAACATCTTGAGAGATTTTACCATTCTATCAAGGTTTGAATTCAAAGAAGTCACTTCACTTTCCAGATTTGAAATATTTTTTAGATGCTCTTCCCTTTCTGCCTTCAACTGAGTTTTGAGGGTTTCTGTTTCTCCCCTTCTAGGCACACTTCTGCACTTTTGAGACATAATTCTTTGTATGAAGCAGCTAACTCATCAAAGGTTAGTTCCCCATCAATGTTTCTTATTTTTTCTATTTTGGGGAATCTTATCATTTTTGGGAAAAGAAGTATTTTTAGGATACCCATACAACTTGAAACAGAAGGGCCTTATATGTCTAAACCTTCCACAGTGATGACATCTCCAGGGCTGGGGATTCTCTTTGGTGTGATTAAGCTTTTTCTTCCCATGATATTTCCATGATGTCCTTTCTTGCCATGATGTTTGCCAATATGTTGATACATTTGATTCGACATCTTTGGTTTAGGCTTGGAATGAGTGGAAATTGATGAAGGCTTTTGATTTAGGTTCCTTTTTCTCATTAAAACCTAGACCACTCTTATCTCCTATAGCTCTTCCTGCTTGGAGAACTTCATCTAATGTGTTAGTTCCATTATTCAGCATCTTGAGAGATTCGACCATTCTATCAAGATTTAAATTCAGAGAAGTCACTTCACTTTCCAGATCAGAAAATAATTTTAAGATGGTCTTCCCTTTCCCCCCTTCAGCTGAGTTATGGGGGCTTTCTGTTTCTCCCCTTTGAGAAACACTTCTTCACTTCTGAGACATAATTCTTTGTATGAAGCAGATAAGTCATCAAAGGTTAGTTCCCCGTCACTAGAATCTTCATCATAAACATATTTTCCTGTCAATGCTTTAACATACTTGGCAGATTCTTCAAGATCACTCTCTGAGTCCTCTTCAGACCAAGTAACAGATAGATTCTTCTTCTATTTCTTAAGATGTGTAGGAAATTCAGCTCTAATGTGACCAAAACCTTCACATTCATGACATTGTATTCCCTTACCTTGAGTGGTTTTTTCTTCAGCCCTTTTTCTTCCAAACTCATTTGACTTATGGATGTCAGATGAGATGTTCTTGACATTTGATCTTTGGTTCCTATCAATAATTTTTATCACTTTGTTAAAATTCCTTCCAAGCATAGCTAAGGCATTTTATATTCCTCCATCTGTATCCAGATCACAATCCTCCTCTTTATCTTCAGTATTTGATACAAAGGTTATGCTTTTGTTCTTATTTTCAGATCTTTCATTGGCAAACAAGTTCATCCACTTTCATTTTGTCAATGTCTTGAGCTTTTTCTATAGCAGTCACTTTCATATCAAATCTCTTGGGAAGAGACCTTAGCATCTTTCTCACCAATTTGTCTTTAGGTATTTTTTTCCTCCTAAAGCACTGGATGCATTAGCAATTTCAAGAATGTTCATATGGAATTCATTAATACTTTCATCATCCTTCATTATCAAATTCTCAAATTTTATGGTGAGCAACTAAATTCTGGACATCTTAACTTTGGATGTGCCTTCATGGGTAGATTGAAGAATTCCCCGTGCATCTTTAGCTACTTAACACGTGTTCACTAATCTGAAAATGTTCTTGTCAATTCCATTAAATATAGCATTAAAGGCTTTAGAATTTCTAAGAGCAATTTCATCTTCTTATTTAGACCAATCTTCTTATGGTTTTAACTCAGAAGTAAGTTCTCCATTTTCTCCCAATTTGACAGGGTGTTTCCATCCTTTTAAAACAACTTTCCAAGATCTGTTGTCCAGAGACTTTAAGAAGGCCACCATATGTGGTTTCCAATAGTCATAGTTACTTCCATCTAGAATGGGTGGTCTGTTAACAAATCCTCCTTCCTTGTCCATAAAACTATAAAGTATCTTCCCTGGACCTCACCCAGATATAGAGCAGGATGACTGCTCTGATACCAATTGAAATTCTGGTATCAGATGTGAGATATCAAAGGAAATGTCACGATAAAATTATTTGAGGACAATGTAAAATGCAACAAAAGTAAAACAGTAAAAACACAAGGGATTGTTAACCCAGTTCAGTGTACAACAACACCTACTCTGGGGGCTACCAAGCCAGGGACAAGTCCATAAATAGTATCAATTCATAGACCCTCAGTAAACAACCAGTTTATGATCTAATCACTTAATCACTACCCGTACTATACTTCTACCTAATACACACATAGGTATGAGGCCCTCTTTAAATCCCTTCAATCACTTACAGTGAAGGACTACAAAAATATTAAGTTTTATAGACTTCAATCATTCAATACTTAAAAGCTTATGAACGATCCACAATTAACAACTCAAATAACAACTCGAGTATTAAATCAATACTAGAGTGTTTGAAAATTAAAAGGCTTAGACTTCTAAAACAGAAAGAAAGTATTCTTCTTCAAAAGTTGCAGTTTAATGAATAAGGAAGCAAATCCTTATAAAGGCGCAACAGTGGGCTTGGGCTGAAAAACAAATATTCCAATCTTTTGAATATTTCCATGAAAACAGGCCAAGATATAATCCATAAGGATAATTCAAATAGAAAAATATTCCTCCATATTTTTCGCAACCTATGAGTCACAAATCCTAAATTATGGCCCGCATGAAAACAGGAAACATAAAACTTAAACTGATGTGAGTTACATTCAGCTCAGGAGGCAGATTTCAAGACATCTGCTTTGACATCATTCAAAACAGTTTTCTCCAGATGTCAAGACATTTAGAAAAACATTATCAAAGCATTATTTTACCAAAATTGCTGCCAACAACCACTTACAAGGGTATGGTCCGAATTAGACAATCCCTTGGTCCACCAACTTCTGTAATGCTATTTTGAAAGCTTCATTGTGTTCCAGTAGGAACTCACATTCCAAAAAATATCCTTTCAACAATTTTATTGGGGCATTTTCTTGTTTGGCCGCCTCGAAGTTAGTGACTACTTCGATCGCATTTATTGTTGGCCCACCATGCAGATGCATAGGGTTTGACTTGATATTCGGATTTTCGAAGGTGATATCTTGGGCCTCCAATAAGTATTGAACCTCATGCCTAAAGGCCCAACATTTCTCTACGTTATGGCCTGGAGAATTTGCATGATACTCACATCTAGTGTTAGCATCATATCTTGGTGGGAGTGCCCCAACTGGTGGAGCCAGAGGTTTGAGCTCTACCAAAGACGCTTTGACTAAGTGTTGTAATAACTGACTATGTGGCATAGGGAGGGGATCAAACTTCCTCAGAGGCTTGTCAAACTTGTTCTGTTACTGCTGCTCTCACAGAATCATCAATGGTTGTTGTGCCTTGGATGTGATGCTACAACATTGATTTCTCCTTCCTTCTTTTGCGAGAAATTAAGAACGTGCCTTTTTAAATTATAAGGGGTACTGGGTGGTGCCCCTTGTATATTTCCGCTTTTCATACATGCTTCGATCCTTTCACCAATGGTTACTAGGTCAAAGAATTAGGACGAGACTCGGGATACCCCTTGTAAGGTGCCTATGAACATATCGACCAACTCTTTCTCCAACAGTGGTGTTTAAACTCGGGATGCCATTTCTCTCCATCTTTGGGCATATTCTTTGAAGGGCTCCTCTTTCTTTTGTGATAAGTTTTGGAATTGTATGCGGGTAGGTGCCATGACCAAATTATACTTGTACTGTTTTAAGAAAACGTTAGCAAGATCTGTCCAAGTCTGGATATAGACTCGCTCCAACTGGATATACCAATCTAGGGATGCCCCACTCAAACTATCTTGGAAACAATGAATCACCAGCTTCTGGTTTTGAGCATAGGCATGCATCTTTCTACAATACATGTGTAAGTGATTCCTTGGACAGGTAAGCCCCTTGTATTTTCCAAAGACAGGTATTCTGAATTTTGTCGGGATTATTACATCGAGAACTAGACCCATTTCGAGAGCGTCTACATCAAAGGCATCATAACCTTCCACAACTTTTAATATTTCTTCCAGAGCTTTGTACTGGTTGGGTGTCATTGAATTCTCAATAGTATGTGTATTGGTCGTTCTCTGAGGCACTTGATTGACATCTTCTAGGTTGCGGTCTCTATATTACAAGTCTAAGTATTGGTCCGCATTGTTGATCGAAATCTGTAAAATATGGGATGCCCTAACCTTCAGTGGTGGGACAAACCCTTCAGTCTCAGCTTGTCTAGTCTCTTGTTGGGCTATGGTGGACTTTTGAAGCCCTGCTTCTAGTTCTTTCCTTGGTTGGTGACCGCTCGATGCACCAATGATTTGTGCTACTTCTTCGAAGGATGGCCTAGGAATTTGATCCTATCTGTCAATAATGTTCTTCAAGGCTATAAGAACTTAACTCATGTCTCCTTTCATTGAGTTTACGGTGTCCTTGACCTGCTCGAGATCTTCCTTGAATGCAGCTTGGTTCTCTTCAATTTGTTCCATTTTTTTGTTGATGGGCTCTCGTATGATATGGCAGCCAGGGAGGTGGTGGTTTTCTTCTACCAACGGTTCAACTGGAGAAAATTTTGAAAAAAATGAGTTTTTGGCATTTATGAATTTGTCAAATGTAAATGTTCATGAATGTATGAATGTGAATGGACGTGTTAAGAATTTTTTTTTGAACGTCTTATTCACTTGGGTGTATATATTTTATTTTTTATTTCTTTTAGGTTTTGCTTTTTGTATTGGTGAGTATCTATAAAATAAATACATAAATGAAAAATGGAACACAAAGCTTTTATTGAAGGTGATAATTGTCTTTAAAAGATAACATAAATTCATATACTAAAAGATATTACAATTTTAAAACAATAAACTTGTTGAAAAGAAAAAGGGAAACAATCTCCTAAGCGTGTCTGTAGATGTCTCCTCAACGTCTTTTGGAAGAGCAACCATTACATTTTCTGCGTCTCTTAAACTTCTAGGGATGTCTTCAATTAGGTTGTTGGCTAAGAAGATGAGTCTTTCGTGCTTGTCCTTATAGTATCGGTATTCTTGGTAAATATTTGGAATTATCTTGTGATTATCCCTTCCAGCTTGGGAGATCTTCGCATATTGTTCTTCCCAATACATCTTTTCATCCCTAACCTCCGTATAAAGTCTTTGTTGTATTAGAAAATCTTTTTAGAGGCCTTCTAGATCAAGGCACATTTGCTCATATTCTTCAGTTTTTTGGGCGAGAAGTCTTTCTGCCCTCATCCTTACAAGACATTCTCTTATCTCTGATTCTTGGCTATCTTGAAGTCTGGTAGTGAGGTACTTCATTTGCTCTTCTTGATCTAAAGAAGCTTACGCCAAACTTTGGATTTGGGCCCTTAGATCTTCTTCCAGTACCTTCTTGTCTTGCTTGTCCTTCTCATACCATATGTTTAATCTCCTAATTTCATTAGAAGCATCTTCTAACCTTTGGTTATGGGAATCCAAATTAAAGGTAGCACTTAACAATCCTTCGGTCGTACACTTTCGCTTGAGATTCTCATTTTCAAGTGCTTCTTGATCTTTCCGAATTATTTGGTCTTTTGATTCAAGTATGTAATGCATTTGTCTTTTTTCTTTGGTTAAGTTAAAGAGGTTGAGCTCCAATTCTTTCTTTTCCCTCTGAGCTTGCTTTAGGGAATTCTTTAGATTATCTATTTCTTCCAAGGACATAGGTAGAGCCTCTGGGACCTCTGGCTTGTATTCAGGATCTATGTTAAATGGTAGCTTAACAATTTGTACCCTATCTAAAACCCATAGAGTATAGGGTTCTTTTTCCACATCATTCTTTCTTTCGACTTTTCTTTTGTTAACCTTGTTCCAGGCCCGAATGATTTTGTTGAGCAACTCTTGGTCATTTCTGCCCATGTCATGAATAATCAATTATTGGAGTTGTTCATCTAAAGTTTTATCTTCCAAAGGATATTCTAGTTGTCGTAGGGCTAAGGTAGGGTTGTAGTTAATACAGCCTCACGATCCAATTAATGGAACATTAGGAAAGTCCCTGCATCTATAAATAATGTCACTAATGTCCAGCTTCCTTGCATACTGTGATCGGTGGAAATAGAACTGACTGTTTGGAAATGCTGGTTCGCAAAATGTCGCGGTAAGCAAGAGTCGCCACCGTCTTTTATGTTCTCCAACATGGAAAGGACAAAAGCACAGCAAAATTCCTTTTCGAGATTTTTCTCGGTTCGGGAGGTAGATTATAGAAAGGGAAGGTGTTAGCACCCTTTCTATCTGTGGTTATCCACGGGCTCTTAGGTACTTGCTCTTATGTTTTCAAAAATGGTTTGCTTTTCAAGTGTGTGTGGGTTTTGAAAAAGTTTCGTTTGAAAAATTTCTAAGTAACTCTTGTATCAGTCCTCAAGAGTGTATGAAAAATTTGTTTGAAAACTTTTAGAAAGTGTCAGTGTGAAAAGTTGTTTTTGTTTGTTTTTTGAAAGAGAGCAAGTACCCAGGAGAATCTACCTACTCTAAGGAATTAGGCTGTGTAAGAGTCCTTTAGATAGTGCAATCCCATCATTGAGAGGTAGGTAGCACCGTTGTTGGAGGTATTCGGGTCAATTCGATTAAGGGACAATATGGTCACCGAAGCAATAGTAGGACGCCTTAGAAGTAACCCTAATGTCCTAGATCCTTTTTATCTGAGGCAACCGTTTCGAGGCAACTGGATCTTAGACAGGAGGGCGACCTCTAAAACACCCTATACTTGACGACCATGTTCGAGGCAACCAGTGAGGCGTACCCTAGGAGTGGCATGTGCATGTGTGTTGTTTTCAGTTTATATTTATCTTTGAACATGTCATTTGTTAGCTACGGATTGGTTTTATTTTTCATCCAAGTCTTGCATGCATATTAACAGTTAAGAGTGCGGAAAATAAAGTGTGGAAAGGTAAATCTATGCTATTACAAGGCGCAGGTCTATACATCGCCAAAAACAAAAACCCGTTTTGGTAAATAAGTGCGGAAAGTAAAAGAAAGCGGTAAAATCCTAATTAACTATTACATCCTTTGAGCATATACATAAATAATCAAAAATAAGAATAATGCGCGAAAGAATGAATCGGGACGTTCTTAGGGTTTTTACCCTTTTTTTTTTAGAAAGAATGAGATTGTCCTCTTTTGCAATTAAGTGAAATTAAATCTAATTTACTAATCAATTAATTAATTAAAAAAATGTTTTTGTGTTTTTTATGTTTTTAATGAAATAAAATAAAAAAAGAGAAATTAAAAGTGTCAAAAAAAAACCTAAGTCTAATTCATTTTTATTTATTATGAAAAAAAGATTAAAATTATTCTAATTAAACTAAGTTAATTATATTTAGAATTTATTTACAAAATAAAAGAGTGAAATTAATAATAGTAATAAATGAAATATTTACATTTTTTTAGTTTTTTTTTGAATTTATTATGAAAATGTTAATTAATTTAATTTGTTGGTTAGTATTTAATTAAAAAAAAACAATAAAAATAAATGAAGCAATTGAATGAAAGAAAAAAAAAGAAATGCAAACCCAAGGGGGTTTGGGCCCTGAATGGAGGTGCTGAAGTAATTTTCTGTGGCCCAATTCCTCAAGCCTGCGTTGACTTCTGACTTCTCCAAGGCACGTGTTGACTGGGTACATGGTGGTCATCCACTCTAGGCCATTGGATCTGGGTTTGAGGCCACTTGGCGCACATCTGCATGAGGCATATGGTGGAATGCCTTGAGTAACCTGCATATGATCCTGTATAGAAAAAATGGAAATAATATTTGGGGGACCTGGGAATCGAACCCAAGTCCCAATGGTTCTTGGACAGGTCACCAACCACTAGGCCACCATGCTGCATTTGTTAATATATTGACAATTAATTATAATATATAAAAACAAATAACATCCTGAAGAACAACCAAAACGCGCGCTGTTTTTTGAACGGACCACTAGCACCTTGTCATCTCACCGTCTTCTTCGTTTTGCCTGTAAAATAAAAACTAAATAGTGGGGGTTTTTAACCCCCACAACATGGAAGCACGATTAATAGCGATTAGGTCTGTATGCAATATAAATTGGGCGCGAGGGTCTCAGTGTCTTCGTCTCATTCAGGCGATCTCAACCATAGGCATTAGAGTTCTCAATTTTACTGGACTTGGAAACCCCTATTTCAAGAACTCAAAAAACCCTAAAAAACGTTAATGGCAAATCACGATCCTGTACATGATAATCCAATTAATTGATATCAATAGCTTTGTATGGATGCAAGCAATATAAAACAAGCCATAAATCACATCAAATGTTCATGAATTGGGAGTTTCGATTTTGAAAAATATTGACAAACCGTGATTCTGTTTGGTGTGATTTCTCAAGCTTCAGCCCTTGACTTTGATTCCAAAAGACTCCTGAGAGTTCCAGCAATATGTTTGAATCTTTAAATCTCCTTGAAAGGACCTGGAAGGTGGAATTCAGTCTTGGCTTTTTTCTTGATTTTTCAATATTGGTTATGCTGTTTGTGCAGTTTTTCCACGTGAATCTCATTAGGTTTAGGTTCAACATATGTATGGGAATAGAATTAGGTCAAAGTTTGGGCCAAGTATCCATGGAATTGATGTTTTGAGATTTTGTTGATCACCATTAAAGAACTTTCCATTCTTGAAGCAAAACCATGATTTTATGCACAAAATAGCCTTTAGCACGAATTTGGTAGCTGGCATATGACACATGAAAGCCCTTCAAACCAAAAGATGCTATTCCATTAAATTTTTAGATTTTATTTGAATTATTATGGATTTAAAATGAATTAAATCAATAAAAATTAAATAAAATGGAAAAATAAATGTTTGATCTTGAAATTAATCATGGGGCACGTGGGTGGCATGACAAGGCTGAATCAAGTGGAAGAAAGTGGGCCCTTTTGTCAAAAATTGAAGTTTTAAGGGTAGTTGACTTTTGCACATTCCCAAAATTTTCCCAACTTCTCCAATGCATATATTTCTCAATTTTGATCTTATGAACATGTTCTTGGACATTTTGGAAAGGTCTTGAAGTCCTCTAACCAATGCCTTTGGTCCCATGTCATTTGGATTTACCAATCTCAAGTTATGGTTTTTGACTTAAAATTCCTTTTTGTTGAATTTTGACAATGACCTATAATGTAGAAATTGATAACTTTTTGTGAGAGCATTTCTAGGACTTGGAATGTGAAGATGAGTTGTAGGAAATGTCATCCCCTTCAAAATGAGCATTGGATGGGATTTTTATGATGAACCATGAAAAAGTTATGCCCTGGTCAAGTTACAGTTGACTTTTCAACTGTCCAAAAATGGAAACTTTTGCATCTTTGATGATTTTTGAGCCATTCTTGTGGAATCATGGTCAAGACTTGACCAAATGATGATTGTGGCTTCAAAATAAGATGTTGACCAAAAAATTTGACTTTTGACTGCAAAATGACCATTTTACCCCTACAGTTGACTGTGAAGCAAATGGGGCTTTTGATTGTACAATTTGATGCTGTGAGCCTTGAGACTTGACATGTAGATGCTTGACAATGTATATAGGCCTATGGGACTTGATTGAGCCCTTGAAAACCTCAACTTCCTTGAGATAAACAAAACCCTAATTTCAGCTGGCTTAGGAGGTTGTTTGATTGGGCAACCCCTGAGTAAACTTGAGCAAATTGAGATGATGCTTGTCAAAACTTTGAAGAATATGGGAGGGAAAATTTTGGGGTACAAAAGTTGCCCCTATTCAATCTTCTTAGACCTGAGGATGTAGATTGGCTTGTGTGCCTTTCGTGATCCGAAGGTGGAAGACGATTGAACACTAGAGTGCCCAGAAATTTGCACTCACATAGTAGAATATCAGCAACGTGATGTCGGGAACGGGCTTATAGATGCCATTTGGAGAGATGGTGGATAGGAGGATGGGCTTATAGATGCCATCTGGAGATGTGACAGAACCTTGTCGGGAATGGGCTTATAGATGCCATTTAGAAAGATGGTATGGGAGGATGGGCTTATAGATGCCATCTGGAGATGTGACAGAACCTTGTCGGGAATGGGCTTATAAATGCCATTTGGAGACTGTTGGTAGGTGGATGGGCTTATAGATGCCATCTGGAGATGTGACAGAACCTTGTTGGGAATGGGCTTATAGATGCCATTTGGAGACTGTTGGTAAGTGGATGGGCTTATAGATGCCATCTGGAGATGTGACAGAACCTTGTCGGGAATGGGCTTATAGATGCCATTTGGAAGTGTAATGGATAGTTATGGAGATGGGCTTAAAGATGCCATCCGAAGGTGTCGATCGCGTAAGAGATTCCTTAGCGAGAACTTGCGTGCTTTGAGAAAGGAAGATGGTTTCCTGGCCTGTTACAGGTGTTGATCTTCAATCTCTTCATGTAGATATGCCCTGACTAGATACAGGTATCGAATCTACAATCGATTGCTCACAGATATGCCCTGGCTAGATACAGGAATCGAATCCGGAACTTCAAAAAGGTTGCTTACAGACGTGCCCTGGCTAGATACAGGAATCGAATCTCTAAACTCTTCATGCAGACATGCCCTGGCCAGATACAGGTATCGAATCTACAATCAATCACTCACAGATATGCCCTGGCTAGATACAGGTATCGAATCTGGAATTAGTCGTCTACAGATATGCCCTGGCTGGATACAGGAATCAAATCTCTAAACTCTTCATGCAGACATGCCTTGGCCGGATACAGGTGTCGAATCTACAATCAGTCACTCACAGATATGCCCTGGCTAGATACAGGTATCGAATCTGGAATTAGTCGTCTACAGATATGCCCTGGCTGGATACAGGTATCGAATCTGGAATTGGTCGTCTACAGATATGCCCTGGCTGGATACAAGAATCGAATCTCTAAACTCTTCATGCAGACATGCCCTGGTCGGATACAGGTGTCGAATCTACAATCAGTCACTCACAGATATGCCCTAGCTAGGTACAGGTATCGAATCTGGAATTAGTCGTCTACAGATATGCCCTGGCTGGATACAGGTATCGAATCTGGAATTGGTCGTCTACAGATATGCCTTAGCTGGATACAGGAATCGAATCTCTAAACTCTTCATGCAGACATGCCCTGGCCGGATACAGGTGTCGAATCTACAATCAGTCACTCACAGATATGCCCCGGCTAGATACAGGAATCGAATCTGGAATTGGTCGTCTACAGATATGCCCTGGCTGGATACAGGAATCGAATCTCTAAACTCTTCATGCAAACATGCCCTGGCCGGATACAGGTGTCGAATCCATAATCAGTCACTCACAGATATGCCCTGGCTAGATACAGGAATCGAATCTGGAATTGGTCGTCTACAGATATGCCCTGGCTAGATACAGGAATCGAATCTCTAAACTCTTCATGCAGACATGCCCTGGCCGGATACAAGTGTCGAATCTACAATCAGTCACTCACAGATATGACCTGGCTAGATACAGGAATCGAATCTGGAATTGGTCGTCTACAGATATGCCCTGGCTGGATACAGGAATCAAATCTCTAAACTCTTCATGCAGACATGCCCTGGCTAGATACAAGTGTCAAATCTACAATCAGTTACTCACAGATATGCCCTGGCTAGATACAGGAATCGAATCTGGAATTGGTCGTCTACAGATATGCCCTGGCTGGATACAGGAATCGAATCTCTAAACTCTTCATGCAGACATGCCCTGGCTAGATACAGTTGTCGAATCTACAATCAGTTACTCACAGATATGCCCTGGCTAGATACAGGAATCGAATCTGGAATTGGTCGTCTACAGATATGCCCTGGCTGGATACAGGAATCGAATCTCTAAACTCTTCATGCAGACATGCCCTGGCTAGATATAGGTGTCGAATCTACAATCAGTTACTCACAGATATGCCCTGGCTAGATACAGGAATCGAATCTGGAATTGGTCGTCTACAGATATGCCCTGGCTGGATACAGGAATCGAATCTCTAAACTCTTCATGCAGACATGCCCTGGCTAGATATAGGTGTCGAATCTACAATCAGTTACTCACAGATATGCCCTGGCTAGATACAGGAATCGAATCTGGAATTGGTCGTCTACAGATATGCCCTGGCTGGATACAGGAATCGAATCTCTAAACTCTTCATGCAGACATGCCCTGGCTAGATACAGGTGTCGAATCTACAATCAGTTACTCATAGATATGCCCTGGCTAGATACAGGAATCGAATCTCTAAACTCTTCATGCAGACATGCCCTGGCTAGATACAGGTGTCGAATCTACAATTAGTTACTCACAGATATGCCCTGGCTAGATACAGGTATCGAATCTGGAATTAGTGACAGTTGATAGTAATCATCTTTGGATTGACCTTTTTCCTGAAAAGGCAAAACATCAGTTGTATGCAATGTCATGATGCATGATGCTATGCTGTTCAGAGGTAGTGTAGTATGCACTTTATCATGTATGTAAGCAGGATGTATGAAATGTGATATGTTTATGAATGTGTTTTCGTTTGGGAAAATAAATCTTTGATGAATGTCAGGAAGTTAAATCCTGGGCTGATGTTTGAAGAGTAGAGTTCTTCGTTTCCGCTGGGGATGATAATTGAAAGAATAAACCGGTAGGAGAAGATGACTCCGTTGGGGAATAAACTTGGCGGAGAGATTACTCTGCGGGGAATGACTCTGTGGGAAGAGATACTTCGCTGAGAATTTGATGATAACTCCGCTGGGGATTCCTGTTGATAAGTTTGTTGGGGAATTTTAATGAACTCCGCTGGGGAATAGGAAGAACTTCGCCGAGGACGACCTCTCCGTGGTATTTTAGCTGAGGATAACCCAGTTATAAGATCTGGTGGAGAATAACCTTTGAATAAAGCCGGGGAGATGCGTTCGTACTCTGCAGGGGATAAGCTTCCAGAATCTACTGGGGATAAGCTTCCAGAATCTACTGGGGAGGATAATTCAACTCTCCTGGGGAAACTTTTGAATTGTACTGGGGAATGGTTCCACTGGGGTGTCTGTATTCCTCCGAGGAACAATCTTATATCAAGACTGCCAGGGATACTTGCTGAGGAATATCTGTACATTCTGCTGGAGAATATTGAGATTTTCTAGGGATACCCAACTTCCTTAAGGCTGAAAGTAGACTAACTCTGCTTGGGGAGAGCGTTGTTGACTTGCTGGAGATACTGTGCCTTGTCAGGGCTGACGGGAGACCAACTCTGCTCGGGGGGGAGTATTGTTGAACCCTGTCTTACTCCCGGGGAGTGGAGGTCTCTTGGTTATGTTCTTCAGCCAAACCTATCTTGGTACCTTGGTTGACAGAGCAACTAGATCGCTTGGACAACTCATTATTGCCCCTGTTTTTGATGTGAGAGAAGAAGATACCTTGTGAGGTGTTGGACAACTGCCGATTCAACAAATCTTCTTCTGGTAGGCGAGTGACGAGATGACGGGACATAGTCGTACGCTTTTGATCCCTAATTTTTGCCTGGACCGCCCTTTTGGGTTTTCAGTCCACCGGGATACCCTTTTTTGCCCAAGCCGCCTTTTCAGGTTTTCGACTTGCCGGGTGTACAGATTTTTTTATTTTCATCCCTTATTTTTGCCCGAACCCTTTTGGTTCATCGGGAAGCCCTTGTTTTTGCCTAGGCCAGTCGACCTAGCGGGTCTTTGATTATGCGTAGTATTTTTTCAACTATGTCCACGCTCTCAGAATGCAGGGAGTTGTCACTGTTAGTAGCATTGTGTTGCCATACCACCAGAAGATGTTTGATCGTGCAAGATTCGCAGCTGGAATTCATGTCCAATGCCCCAAGTGACTCGGAGGGAGGTTTGCCCCTGGCTATTTGGCATTTGAGAGATTCTCCGAATCTTGACTTAACTGCCCTAGATGACGGACAATGATCACGTCTGCCCCTTGGTTGGAAGTACTTTTGTTCACTAGATATTCTTCGTGCGAATTTCTTTGCTGTTCGAACAAAAAATTCATATGCAAACAATGTTATTTTAAAAATGCAAAGCTTATGTCTGTCTTGAAATTTTTGAAAATGCATTTTTTCATAAAAACAAGTGAATTTTTTGTAAACTGTGATGTCAACTCTTTATTTTACCGCAAGCCTTAAGGAGTCGGGATACCTTTCGTAACAGTATGCTTTCGAACTAATCCATGCTTCAGCTACGACTTTTAAGGGTTGTAGCATGGCCTGGTTCACGGTTTAAGAAACAAAGGACAAAGGCTCAAATTTATTTGTACCCACCCGCTCTTCGTGATGTTCTTCAAACCTAAACTCAGCTGATCATGCATTAGACCTTGTTTGAGTCTTTGTCCTGAGATTCTGGTGATGGTTCGGATATTGACAGTTTATTTTGAATAGGCAGTCATTTCTTTTTTGTTGTTGTTGAGGGTTTGTAGGACCTCTTTCTTTTCTGATTTCATTATCCCTGTTTTTGTTTTGCCTGAACTGTTTCTTTTGTGATTACAGTCAGCGGGGTGCCCCAGTTTTGTAAGTCTCCTTCATAGGTTTTGACTTGTTGGGCTTTAGTTTTTTTTGGTAATGACTGCCTGTCTTTATGATTATTCGGAACCATCACTGTCTTTTGCTTTGGAAGGACTTCTTTGATGCCATTCATTGTGCACCTGGATCAGCTGAGAGAACTACCCCGCCCCAGGTTATGATTAAGGGTTTTAATTTTTGAAAAGAAAAAAAAAACTCCAACTTCTTTGGTTCGAAGGGGTTGACGAGGGATTATCTTCCTTATAACTCCAGTGTTTAGGAATTGAAACAATGTCTGTACCTCATCAGCGGGGTCTGTTCAAAAGCATACTGTAGAGATCGTGGTATCGTTTTCGTCATCCTCCCTCAAGAGGCTTAGAATTATTAATTGAGAGTTTGAACATCACAAAAAATGAAAGCAGTTTGAAAATGGCGAATGCGAATATATTGATTCAAAACAGACATATGCGATGCATTGATAAAGTAATAAAGTTTGCTATGAGAATAATTGTGTGAACAATCAAAGAAAAAATACAACTCGAACATTCGAATGAACAAAAGTTTTCTCGTCTCAGGACTTGTCACTTCAAATGGTGAACCTTGCAGGGATAGTAGAAGAACTCAGCCTGGCCATCTTGGGTGAATTCCACTTCTCCTTCATCAATCAGGTCCTGGATCTTGTTCTTCAGAGACCATCAGTCGTTTATGTCATGTCCCGGACCATCAGAGTGGTATGCACATCTTCTATTGTGATGATAAGTAGGAGCAGAGATGTTGGGATTCCGGGGAGGAGCCCTTAGAGTTACCAAATTCAACCTCAACAGTTGTTGTAAAGCTTGAGACAGCGACGTGCTGAGCTTGGTAAATTGCCTTTGGGGCTTACTCTGATCAACCCATTGCTCTGGGCAAGGTTGTGGTTGGACCTGTGAAGTGGTGGCAGCTTGGAGAGGCCTATTCGTTGAACCAAACCTTTGACCTCTTGGAGGATGATTACTGGTTTGGTCTCCAATCCTGACTACTTGCTTCATATGTCTTGCTGAAGCTGGTGAGGTTGATGCTGGATTTGTGACCCTGAAGCAAGTTGAGGAGCTTTTCCCTTGTCTTCTTGTCTCAAAGGGAATTTGATGGTGACTGGCTCTCCAACCTTAGATGTTTTCCCCAGTTGGTTATCCCGAAGCAGTTGATTGACGAGAACCCTGAGCTCTGCTTGTCTTTGAGCTAAGTCTTGGATGAGAGCCATCTGCCCCAGCATCTGGGTTCTCATTGTATCTAGCTCAGCTTGCAGACGTTTCAGCCGTTCGTCTTTATCGTCTTCTGGACTGTTCCTGACCAAAGTCCCCATGAGGATTGTTCTCAGCTCTTCCTGCCCCTTGGATAGATTTAGGAGGATCTCCCCGAACCGAGTCTCTTGAGCATGAAGATCCTGGTTGTCTTGTTGGGAAGCCATTGCTGAAATAAACAGCGAAGAAGGTAAGAGACATGTACCAAGGGTACCTGTAATGCAATGATATGTATGTATGCATGCAATGTTTACAAGGATCTCGCGGGGTAAACAAGAAAAATTGTTAGAATTTGAATTTGGGTAGCTTGATTGGAGGAACTTCGTGTTGTTGAGAGTCCTTCTTCAAGAGTCAAAGCTCACCATATCGAGTGGGTCATAGCCCCCGACTCAAGTCATCAACCTGGCTAGAGGAAGATAAATCCCCTTTTTCCCCTTGCTAGACATTTTGGTTCATCATGACCTGCATCACAAGCCCTTGAGATCCTTGAAATGGGTTAGTCCTTATGCAGGATGTATGCAATGGTATGATGGTATGATGTTATGCTATGCATGGAGTGATGTAAGTAGGCCCTGTAATGAGTCCAGATTAAGGACTGTAAACAAAACCTGCAAGAAACTCAAGTGTCAGATAATAAGCATGCAAGTAGTCAAGTTTGAAGGCACACAAGTCACACAAGACAGCCCTTAGAGTTCAGGCCAGTATGAAGTTTGGGTACTACCCTCTTGAAGTTGGTGGGCTCAAAACCTGTCATATCAAAAGTAACCGGGTTCTAAGGAGCTCAATATCATAGGGTTGTTTTATGTGTTCATTGTTTTGATTTAGCCACTGAACTGGCGATCAAAATATTCCAAGAAAACAACCCTCAATGAGTGTAGTATCGAGTATCTACCAACTTCGGAATGCACCAAAGTCGGTCATCTCACTACCCCTAAAGAGGCCAGGATGGTCAAGTAAGGTTCCTAAGGTCAGTTGATGCTTCACGACACCACGCGGCGGCCCTGTACTCTCCTTGACTTGACTCAAGGGTTACCGGTACTCACCAAAGTGCCACATCAATGTAGCAAACTGCTTCAACCGTGTCGGTATACCCCGCACAGTTCCCTCACAGTTTGTTGCTACTTTCTAAAAGGTATCCCCCAGATCCGGGTTAGGATCTATGTACCTCCAAGGCAAACCCACAATATTAAATCAAGCAAAGCAAGCAATTGAAAACATAAGAGTGGTCTAATCCTAAGGTACACCTCACTTATAAAAGTCTTCCCTAGCAGAGTCGCCAGTTCTGTGATCGGTGGAAATAGAACTCACTGTTTGGAAATGCTGGTTCGCGAAATGTCCCGGTAAGCAAGAGTCGCCACCGTCTTTTATGTTCTCCAACATGGAAAGGACAAAAGCACAGCAAAATTCCTTTTCGAGATGTTTCTCGGTTCGGGAGGTAGATTATAGAAAGGGAAGGTGTTAGCACCCTTTCTATCAGTGGTTATCCACGGGCTCTTAGGTACTTGCTCTTATGTTTTCAAAAATGGTTTGCTTTTCAAGTGTGTGGGTTTTGAAAAAGTTTCGTTTGAAAAATTTCTAAGTAACTCTTGTATCAGTCCTCAAGAGTGTTTGAAAAATTTGTTTGAAAACTTTTAGAAAGTGTCAGTGTGAAAAGTTGTTTTTGTTTGTTTTTTGAAAGAGAGCAAGTACCCAGGAGAATCTACCTACTCTAAGGAATTAGGCTGTGTAAGAGTCCTTTAGATAGTGCTATCCCATCATTGAGAGGTAGGTAGCACCGTCGTTGGAGGTATTCGGGTCAATTCGATTAAGGGACAATGTGGTCACCGAAGCAATAGTAGGACGCCTTAGAAGTAACCCTAATGTCCTAGATCCTTTTTATCCGAGGCAACCGTTTCGAGGCAACTGGATCTTAGACAGGAGGGCGACCTCTAAAACACCCTATACTTGACGACCACGTTCGAGGCAACCAGTGAGGCGTACCCTAGGAGTGGCATGTGCATGTGTGTTGTTTTCAGTTTATATTTATCTTTGAACATGTCATTTGTGAGCTACGGATTGGTTTTATTTTTCATCCAAGTCTTGCATGCATATTAACAGTTAAGAGTGCAGAAAATAAAGTGCGGAAAGGTAAATCTACGCTATTACAAGGCGCGGGTCTATACATCGCCAAAAACAAAAACCCGTTTTGGTAAATAAGTGCGGAAAGTAAAAGAAAGTGGTAAAATCCTAATTAACTATTACATCCTTTGAGCAGATACATAAATAATCAAAAATAAGAATAATGCACGAAAGAATGAATCGGGACGTTCTTAGGGTTTTGACCCTTTTTTTTTTTGAGAAAGAATGAGATTGTCCTCTTTTGCAATTAAGTGAAATTAAATCTAATTTACTAATCAATTAATTAATTAAAAAAATGTTTTTGTGTTTTTTATGTTTTTAATGAAATAAAATAAAAAAAGAGAAATTAAAAGTGTCAAAAAAAAACCTAAGTCTAATTCATTTTTATTTATTATGAAAAAAAGATTAAAATTATTCTAATTAAACTAAGTTAATTATATTTAGAATTTATTTACAAAATAAAAGAGTGAAATTAATAATAGTAATAAATGAAATATTTACATTTTTTTAGATTTTTTTTTTAATTTATTATGAAAATGTTAATTAATTTAATTTGCTGGTTAGTATTTAATTAAAAAAAACAATAAAAATAAATGAAGCAATTGAATGAAAGAAAAATAAAAAAAAAAAGAAAAAGAAATGCAAACCCAATGGGGGTTTGTGCCCTGAATGGAGGTGCTGAAGTAATTTTGTGGCCCAATTCCTCAAGCCTGCGCTGACTTCTGACTTCTCTAGGGCACGTGTTGACTGGGTACACGGTGGTCATCCACTCTAGGCCATTGGATCTGGGTTTGAGGCCACTTGGCGCACATCTGCATGAGGCATATGGTGGAATGCCTTGAGTAACCTGCATATGATCCTGTATAGAAAAAATGAAAATAATATTTGGGGGACCTGGGAATCGAACCCAGGTCCCAATGGTTCTTGGACAGGTCACCAACCACTAGGCCACCATGCTGCATTTGTTAATATATTGACAATTAATTATAATATATAAAAACAAATAACATCCTGAAGAACAACCAAAACGCGCGCTGTTTTTTGAATGGACCACTAGCACCTTGCCAGCTCACCGTCTTCTTCGTTTTTCCTGTAAAATAAAAATCAAATAGCGGGGGTTTTTAACCCCCACAACATGGAAGCACGATTAATAGCGATTAGGTCTGTATGCAATATAAATTGGGCGCGAGGGTCTCAGTGTCTTCGTCTCATTCAGGCGATCTCAACCATAGGCATTAGAGTTCTCAATTTTACTGGACTTGGAAACCCCTATTTCAAGAACTCAAAAAACCCTAAAAAACGTTAATGGCAAATCACGGTCCTGTACATGATAATCCAATTAATTGATATCAATAGCTTTGTATGGATGCAAGCAAAATAAAATAAGCCATAAATCACATCAAATGTTCATGAATTGGGAGTTTCGATTTTGAAAAATATTGACAAACTGTGATTCTGTTTGGTGTGATTTCTCAAGCTTCAGCCCTTGACTTTGATTCCAAAAGACTCCTGAGAGTTCCAGCAATATGTTTGAATCTTTAAATCTCCTTGAAAGGGCCTGGAAGGTGGAATTCAGTCTTGGCTTTTTTCTTGATTTTTCAATATTGGTTATGCCGTTTGTGCAGTTTTTCCACGTGAATCTCATTAGGTTTAGGTTCAACATATGTATGGGAATAGAATTAGGTCAAAGTTTGGGCCAAGTATCCATGGAATTGATGTTTTGAGATTTTGTTGATCCCCATTAAAGAACTTTCCATTCTTGAAGCAAAACCATGATTTTATGCACAAAATAGCCTTTATCACGAATTTGGTAGCTGGCATATGACACATGAAAGCCCTTCAAACCAAAAGATGCTATTCCATTAAATTTTTAGATTTTATTTGAATTATTATGGATTTAAAATGAATTAAATCAATAAAAATTTAATAAAATGGAAAAATAAATGTTTGATCTTGAAATTAATCATGGGGCACTTGGGTGGCATGACAAGGCTGAATCAAGTGGAAGAAAGTGGGCCCTTTTGTCAAAAATTGAAGTTTTAAGGGTAGTTGACTTTTGCACATTCCCAAAAATTTCCCAACTTCTCCAATGCATATCTTGCTCAAATTTGATCATATGAACATGTTCTTGGACATTTTGGAAAGGTCTTGTAGTCCTCTAACCAATTCCTTTTGTCCCATGTCATTTGGATTTACCAATCTCAAGTTATGGTTTTTGACTTAAAATTCCTTTTTGTTGACTTTTGACAATGACCTATAATGTAGAAATTGATAACTTTTTGTGAGAGCATTTCTAGGACTTGGAATGTGAAGATGAGTTGTAGGAAATGTCATCCCCTTCAAAATGAGCATTGGATGGGATTTTTATGATGAACCATGAAAAAGTTATGCCCTGGTCAAGTTACAGTTGACTTTTCAGCTGTCCAAAAATGGAAACTTTTGCATCTTTGATGATTTTTGAGCCATTCTTATGGAATCATGGTCAAGACTTGACCAAATGATGATTTTGGCTTCAAAATAAGATGTTGACCAAAAATTTTGACTTTTGACTGCAAAATGACCATTTTACCCCTGCAGTTGACTGTGAAGCAAATGGGGCTTTTGACTGTGCAATTTGATGTTGTGAGCCTTGAGACTTGACATGTAGATGCTTGACAATGTATATAGGCCTATGGGACTTGATTGAGCCCTTGAAAACCTCAACTTTCTTGAGAGAAACAAAACCCTAATTTCAGCTGACTTAGGAGGTTGTTTGATTGGGCAACCCCTGAGTAGACTTAAGCAAATTGAGATGATGCTTGTCAAAACTTTGAAGAATATGGGAGGGCAAATTTTGGGGTACAACACATACCATAATACAGAATTGTAGTAAGAGACCTTAACTTTTGAGGCCACTCATACCTAGTCAAATTCAGGATCATGTAGTCTTCCTTGTAGAGGTGAGTCATAAACCAGGCATACAATAATGGTATGCAGCAATTCAAAGTACCCCTTCTTTTTTTTTGTATCGCGTATGAAGTGTATAATAGATGTTAGCAAGCATAGCGGGTATTGCATATGTATTAAAAGCCATTGTACCCCAAAACACACTAATAGATGCAGGGTTAACATAGTCTACAGTTTGTGGAAACAAGATTACAACGAATATAAGCAACCCCAAACAATCAACACAAGACTCCCACTCTTTGTTATCAACAAGTTCAAAAGCCTTAGTCTCTAAGTATATTCTCTTAATTCCTCGTATGTCTCCTTCTTTCTTGTAATTAATAGAAAATTAAGGATAAGGGATCCCTAAACCTTCTACCAAGACTTTGATGTCAACAGTTTGCCCGATACCCACATAAGCATTCTCTTTGGAAAAGTTTAGAATTCTATCAAATTCTTCCAGAGTCGGTGCTAGCTGTTGGTGTAGGCTCTAGAGGCCAATACTTTTGGTACTTGTATCGAATTATTTATTAATAATAAAAGGCATTTCTTTATTATGTTTGCTTTCCAAAATAATAAAGTCCCTAGAATGCTTTATTTGTTTAATGAAATGTTAAGTGTGACTTAATCATGAGATCCCATTAAACATAAGACATTATTCTTAAAGTATTCGTAGTCAAGCTTTAATGTGAAGTGGGATAACATTAAAGCATTAAGATTATTATGAAGATAGATTGATGATCACATCTCATGGATCATAGATAAGGAGTTATCAAGTCTTGACATAGGTATGAATATTAGGAGTAATATTTATATTGGATTGACCCGCTATGAGAATACTACATAGAATGTTATGCAAAGTGTCATAAGTTATTCTCATGATGATAATGGTGTATACCACCCTTCGACCTGAAACCACTATGGACCCTAGATGTAGAGTCAAGCACTTTATTGCTGATCAAACGTCATCCGTAAATGGATGACTATAAAGACGGTTGATGGGTACTTCACAAAGCATGCTAAGGGACATGAGTGACCTAGATGGAATTTGCTCATCCTGCATAACAGGATAAATGTCTAAGGGCCCAATATTGAACTGGACAAGTGTGACACAGTGTATGCCTTGTGTTCAATATAGACATGAGGGCAAAAGGGTAATTGTACAACACAAATATTATCACGGAAAAGGTTTGGTCAGATCACATGACATTTTCGTGACTTGGGTAACAGTGATGTGTTGCTAGATACCGCTCACTGTTTATTATATTAAATGTGTGATTTAATATAATTGCCAACGTCGCAAAAACCTACAGGGTCACACACATAAGGACAGGTTGATGAGAGATAGAATAAATAAGGAACACCGTAAGGTACGGTGCACTTAAGTGTAATACGGAAAGTGGTAAGGTACCACGTGGATAAGTGATATATGGTACATCATAAGGTATGATGTCCATAAGCTTAATTGGGCTTTTAGCTTATAGCCTTAATTGGGCTTTTAGCTTGTAGCCCACACGAGTGATTCTATAAATAGATCCCTTGTGATGAAGCAATTTCACTCGATGCAATTTCATTTTTGATTCTCTCTCTCACTCAAGGTTTTCGTTCGTGATCAGCTAGCACTGTGACCGGAAGCGATCTGTTCGTGTGGAATGAGTAAAGGCGTTGTTCTTTATCAACGCTCGTGATCACAACATCAAAGGTCTGAATCGCCACAAGAGGTAAATATTTCTATCACTGACCATGCTCATTCGTAAGGATCGCTAAAGGAAAATTTTAAATTCCGCTGCGCTTTTGATCACAATTTTCCTTCAGTGGTATCAGAGCCACTTACGAAACCATGGATCTGATAGTTGTTTATGTTCTATATTTTCTGTTTTGATTCGATTAAAACCAGAATGAATTGAATAATAAACGAGTAATTAAATTAAGCATCTGTTGTGTACGATTTGGATGATTGATGTTGACTATGCTTCGGAATCCGACATTAGTATGGTGAAGCAGTGATACATCGATCGTCCATAGGTTACACAAATAAGATCGATCACTTTTATATATAATATAAGTAAATCTGATGCAACGATGGTATATGGGATATACTGTTTCTGTTTCGTTCATTCAAACACTTGATGATTGTTATTCCTTTGACCGATCACTGTTCATATGCTTCGGAATCCGACATTAGTATGGTGAAGCAATGGCATGTGATTAATCATACTGAATTATCAATCTAAATGTGTTTGACAGCATGAAACTGTTGCATTAGGGTTCATGACGGCACAAGGGTTGTGTTGTTGCAGAGTTATGCGATTAGGGTTGTGAATGCACAAGAGTTGTGCGAAAATGACGCTGATTTCAAATGAATTGTTCATTAAAATTTTGTGTCGGGGCGCTGCCCCTAACAACCCCACAAAGAGGCGCTGACCCCTTGACCCCCGTCCGCTGAACGGTCAGCGGAACCACCGTCTACTGACCGGGCAACGGAACCCCCGGCTAACTCTGCATAGTGTGATCAATCGTCGAAATTTAATTTGCCTTTTTTTTAATTAACAAAATTTAAACTAATAATAAAAGTGTGTTTATTATTATTGTCTTGTGGTGATCAGTTATGGCCTTAGTTCTTTCCTTTATTTTGTTTTGGGATTGTAAAATACGGCCTGCGTGTCGTGCCTCTCTCTAAAATTCTTGATGTAACTTCTTTTCTCATCTCACTCCCTCGTATGTAAAACGAGTTTCTTTTATGTAATGTAATGTTATGAAGAAAGAGAAGAATACAATATCAAAGGAGGATAACCTTGGAGATCTTGCTTGGAGAAGTTTAGATCGTTATTAGGTTAGCTTAGGTTCTCTCATTAGCTTGGGAGAACAATTGCGCTAGGGGCCATAATTGTATCCTTTTATGTATATTGATGCATGTGTTTGCATGTTGATGCATGAGAGAGACGAATTGCATGTTAAGCCGGTGAGATCAAACTAATAACAAAATCCCTCAAGTTAAATATTAAGTTCATGCTTTCCAAGTTTTAGCACTCATCAAGACTAGTATCGAACAATGTAGTTTTCGCCTACGCGAGGTGCATGTTCTATATTAGTAAGGTGCGATGGGATAATTGTAATATCCAACTGCTAAAACAATGGGTCAAACTTAACTAAACACATTATAATAAGATTATACATGTTTAGAAGCAAGAGTTGGGAATGATTCATATGATGAATTAGAATAAGGAGTTATTCACCCAACTGAAAATATTCGAGAGTTGTATGAGATACAATTGGAAGGAGTTCCTACCTAAATAACCTAGTTTTGTGTAATCAGCCTAACGCTGACTTAGAACAAAGTGAAATGTGGATCTCGACCCACTAGAAAGTCTTCCAACGGGATTTTCCGAATCAAATGATGAGGGTCATTTGGTTTGAGTAAAATAGTGGGAGCATATTTGATTAAAGGCCTAATTAAATATGTTGTTTTAATGATACTTATATTTTCATTTTTTTGTAGATTACCATGACAACAAACAACCATATTTTGCGATCAATCCTAGATAAGGAAAAATTGTCTGGGACAAATTTCCTGGATTGGCACCGAAATCTGAGGATTGTCCTCAAGCACGATAAGAAGCTGTATGTCTTGGAGACACCTGTTCCTGAACAGGAACCGCCTAGTTCGGCACCTAACGCAGAAAGAGATGCTTATAAGAAGCATTTTGATGATGCTAACGAAGCCGCTTGTCTCATGCTAGCTACTATGAACTCGGAGTTGCAAAAGCAACACGAGAACATGTCAGCGTTCGATATGATCGGACATCTGAAAATGCTCTATCAAGAGCAGGAAAGAAATGAGAGGTTTTAGGTTTCAAAGGCCCTTTTTAACAGCAAGTTATCTGAGGGAAACCCTGTAGGTCCCTATGTACTCAAAATGATTGGGTATGTGGAGAACCTTGAAAGGTTAGGGTTTCCGCTTGGAAAGGAACTTGCAACTGATTTTATCTTGCAATCGTTGCCAGATAGCTTTAATCAGTTTGTCATGAATTTCAACATGAATGACATGGATAAGAGTCTTCCAGAATTGCTAAGCATGTTGAAAAATGCTGAGAAGAATATGAAGACAAAAGGGAAGTCCATTCTGATGGTCAGTAATGGAAAGAAGCTGAACAAGAGGCCTACCAAGCAGGTTGGTAAAGGGAAAGGCAAGGAAGTTGCCAAGACTAAACCTATTGTTCCTGCTTTGAAGCCTAGTGGAGGCATAACAAAGGAGGGCACTTGCTTCCATTGCGGTAAGACCGAACATTGGAAGAGAAACTGCCCAAAGTACCTAGAAGATATGAACAATGGAGTAGGGACTTCAAATTCAGGTATTTTTGTTATTGAAATTAATTTATCTACTTCTGCATCATGGGTATTAGATACTGGATGCGGTTCTCACATTTGTACTAATGTGCAGGGGCTAAAAAGGAGTAGAGATTTGGCAAAAGGTGAAGTTGACCTACGAGTTGGAAATGGAGCAAAGGTTGCTTCTTTAGCCGTAGGACCTTATGTTTTGACTTTACCTAGTGGTTTAATAATTCAGTTAGAGAACAGTTATTATGTACCTGCAATTAGTAGGAATATTATTTCCGTTTCTTGTTTGGACAAGTTTGGTTTTTCATTTATAATAAAGAACAATTGTTGCTCTATTTATTTGAATGATATATTCTATGCTTCTGCACAAATGAACAATGGACTATATGTCCTTGATCTTGAAATTCCAATTTATAACATTAATACTAAACGGATTAAACCTAATGAGTTAAATCCAAGCTACCTTTGGCACTGTCGCTTAGGCCACATAAATGAGAAACGCATTTCCAAACTCCATAAAGATGGACTCTTGGACTCTTTTGATTATGAATCATATGAGACATGCAGATCTTGTTTAATTGGGAAGATGACAAAGTCCCCGTTCACAGGAAAAGGTGAAAGGACTAATGATCTTTTGGCCCTCATACATACTGATGTATGTGGACCACTGAACATACCAGCCAGAGGAGGTTTTCAATACTTCATCACATTTACTGATGATTTCAGTAGATATGGTTATGTGTATTTAATGAAACACAAATCTGAAACCTTTGAAAAATTCAAGGAATTCAAGAATGAAGTACAAAACCAACTAGGTAAGAATATTAAAGTTCTTCGATCAGATCGAGGCGGTGAATATTTAAGCCTAGAGTTTGATGACCATCTAAAGGAATGTGGGATTTTATCCCAACTTACTCCTCCCGGAACACCATAATGGAATGGTGTATCTGATAGAAGAAATTGAACCTTGTTAGACATGGTCCTATCCATGATGAGTCACGCCGATCTTCCGAACTCCTTTTGGGGACATGCACTATTGACTGCAGCTTACACACTTAACCGGGTTCCATCCAAAAAGGTTGAGAAGACACCATATGAGATATGGAGTGGTAAGAAACCACATATGTCTTACATGAAGATTTGGGGTTGCGAAGTTTATGTGAAACGACAAATTTCAACTAAGCTTGAGACCAAATCTGACAAATGCTTATTTGTGGGGTATCCTAAAGAAATAAGAGGGTATTACTTCTACAATCCTTCTGAGGGCAAAGTGTTTGTCGCTCGAACTGGAGTTTTTCTGGAAAAGGATTTTATTTCCAAAAGAATCAGTGGGAGGAAAATAGAGCTTGAAGAAATTCAAGAACCACAAAGCATTGATACACCTATGGAGGAATTAGAGCAGGAAACACAAGTAGTTGTGGAAGAGCAACCTGCTCAAGTAGAACAAGACCAGCGTAGGTCAAGCAGGATACGTCAACAACCTGAGAGATATGGATATCTCATAAGTGATCAGGGTGATGTATTACTCATGGATCAAGATGAGGCTGTGACCTACCAAGAGGCCATAACTGGTCCTAAGTCCGAGAAGTGGCTAGAAGCCATGAAATCTGAAATGGATTCCATGTACACAAACCAGGTTTGGACCTTGGTAGAGCCTCCTATAGGAGTTAACCCTATAGGATGCAAGTGGGTCTTCAAAAAGAAGACTGACATGGATGGTAAGGTACATACCTATAAGGAAAGACTGGTTGCAAAAGGCTATAAACAAATTCACGGGGTTGACTATGATGAAACCTTTTCACCAGTTGCAATGCTTAAATCTGTTCGAATTTTACTTGCTATCGCTGCATATCATGATTATGAAATATGGCAGATGGATGTCAAAACTGCTTTCCTTAATTGGAATCTTCTTGAGGATGTGTACATGACACAACCTGAAGGATTTGACATACCAGAAGAAGCCCAAAAGATATGTAAGTTACAACGATCAATTTATGGATTGAAGCAAGCTTCCAGAAGCTGGAATCTTCGTTTTGATGAAACAGTAAAACAATATGGATTCATCAAGAATGAAGATGAGCCTTGTGTCTACAAGAAGGTTAGTGGGAGCATGATCGTATTCCTGGTATTATATGTAGATGACATATTACTCATTGGAAACGATGTCCCTACCTTGCAACAAGTGGAGACTTGGTTAGGGAAATGCTTTTCAATGAAGGACCTAGGTGAAGCAGCCTATATATTAGGAATCATGATCTATAGAGATAGGTCACAAAAACTGCTTGGCCTAAGTTAGAGTACATACATAGAAAAAGTGTTAAGACGCTTTAATATGCATGATTCCAAGAAAGGATTCATACCTATGCAACATGGCATGTGTCTGTCAAAAACACAATCCCCTTCAAGTAAGGAAGAAAGGGATCGCATGGATAAGATTCCATATGCATCTGCAATAGGATCTATCATGTATGCCATGCTATGTACTCGACCAGATGTCTCGTATTCTTTAAGTGCAACGAGTAGGTACCAGTCTAATCCCGGTGATGCTCATTGGGTAGCTGTCAAGAATATCCTTAAGTACTTGAGAAGGACTAAGGACTCATTCTTGATATATGGAGGTCAGGAAGAGCTTGCTGTAATTGGATACACCGATGCTAGCTTCCAGACAGATAAGGATAACTTTAGATCGCAATCTGGTTATGTGTTTTGTTTAAATGGTGGCGTTGTGAGCTGGAAAAGTTCAAAGCAAGATACAGTTGTTGATTCTACAACTGAGGCTGAGTATATTGCTGCCTCAACTGCAGCAAAGGAAGCTGTTTGGATTAAGAGGTTCATTAGTGAACTTGGCATAGTCCATAGCATTGTGGATCCCATTGATCTCTATTGTGATAACAATGGTGCTATCGCACAAGCTAAGAGGCCTAGATCTCACCAATGATCCAAACACATACTTAGGAGTTATCATCTCATTCGAGAGATAATCGATCGGGGAGATGTGAAAATATGCAGAGTACCTACACTTGACAATGTTGTTGACCCATTAACAAAGCCTCTTGCGCAGCTGAAGCATGATGGACATACTAGATCTATGGGTATTAGGGGTATGCCTGATTGGCTCTAGTGCTAGTGGGAGATTGTTTGTGTAGGCCCTAGAGGCCAATACTTTTGGTACTTGTATCTAATTACTTATTAATAATAAAAGGCATTTCTTTATTATGTTTGCTTTCCAAAATAATTAAGTCCCTAGAATGGTTTATTTGTTTAATGAAATGTTAAGTGTGACTTAATCATGAGATCCCATTAAACATAAGACACTATTCTTAAAGTATCCGTAGTCAAGCTTTAATGTGAAGTGGGATAACATTAAAGCATTAAGATTATTATGAAGATAGATTGATGATCACATCTCATGGATCATAGATAAGGAGTTATCAAGTCTTGACATAGGTATGAATATTAGGAGTAATATTTATACTGGATTGACCCGCTATGAGGATACTACATAGAATGTTATGCAAAGTGTCATAAGTTATTCTCATGATGATAATGGTGTATACCGCCCTTCGACCTGAAACCACTATGGACCCTAGATGTAGAGTCAAGTACTTTATTGCTGATCAAACGTCATCTGTAACTGGATGACTATAAAGACGGTTGATGGGTACTTCACAAAGCATGCTAAGGGACATGAGTGACCTAGATGGAATTTTCTCATCCTGCATAACATGATAAATGTCTAAGGGCCCAATATTGAACTGGACAAGGGTGACACGGTGTATGCCTTGTGTTCAATATAGACATGAGGGCAAAAGGGTAATTGTACAACACAAATATTATCACGGAAAAGGTTTGGTCATATCACATGACATTTTCGTGACTTGGGTAACAGTTATATGTTGCTAGATACCGCTCACTGTTTATTATATTAAATGTGTGATTTAATATAATTGCCAACGTCGCAAAAACCTACAGGGTCACACACATAAGGACAGGTTGATGAGAGATAAAATAAATAAGGAACACCGTAAGGTACGGTGCACTTAAGTGTAATACAGAAAGTGGTAAGGTACCACGTGGATAAGTGATATATGGTACATCATAAGGTATGATATCCATAAGCTTAATTGGGCTTTTAGCTTATAGCCTTAATTGGGCTTTTAGCTTGTAGCCCACACGAGTGATTCTATAAATAGATCCCTTGTGATGAAGCAATTTCACTTGATGCAATTTCGTTTTTGATTCTCTCTCTCACTCAAGGTTTTCGTTCGTGATCAGCTAGCACTATGACTGGAAGCGATCTGTTCGTGTGGACTGAGTAGAGGCGTTGTTCTTCATCAACGCTCGTGATCACAACATCAAAGGTCTGAATCGCCACAAGAGGTAAATATTTCTATCACTGACCATGCTCATTCGTAAGGATCGCTAAAGGAAAATTTTAAATTCTGCTGCGCTTTTGATCGCAATTTTCCTTCACTAGCTGGAAGTCTTGAAAGGTGAAGCATCTCAGTGGAGGGTCAAATAACTAAATGAGAGCAGAAACAGAATCCAATTGTACTTCTACTTTGGTTAAGTATAGGATATCCCCATAGCAAGGAATGAAAGTCTTCAAAGCTCTTTCAGATAATTTCCCTTTTATGGCCTTGATTTTTGACATATTTGGCTTGATGGTATTGAGGCAAACAAGTTGTTTCCCTTCGGTACTCATTTTTCAAGATACTCACCAAAACCTTTTTTTGTTACTTTTTTTTATAACCCTGTGGATAGGACAAACAAATAGAAATGGAGGATAAATATATGAGATGCGGAAATGTATGAATGCATGGATGCGAGGCTTAGTGATGGAATCTTATGAATGGTATCCTTAGAAGGTAGGTTCTTAGTTTTGGCCTACGAAGATTCTACCCTCCCCATAATGTGGTTTCATTAAGGGTATCATGAATAACACTAGAGGGAAAGGCACAAGGGCCTTCCTTAAGAGGAGTCTCTTTATAGACCAAAACTTTCGTCTCTAGGTCATGAAAGGTCTCATCATTAGTTTTTGGTTTAGGGTTATACAAAGAGTAATAGGTGTCATTCCAAAGTCCTACTTCCCAAGAGGATGTCTCTTAAGAGGTATTCCTTTTATGGAATTCCACCGACTCTAAGCGAAGTCGTCACATAAACTCATAGGGATGATGTATCCCCTTGGCTAATAGATGAACCTTCTTTCTAAGGGATTTTGAAAATATTTTTTTGCGAAAATTAAATCCCACCACAGATATAATATGATAATAAAAAATAATAAGCAGATAAATAAATAATTAAATAAAGAGAAATAAAAAAAAACCTAAAACCTAAAGGAAATGCTTCTAAACCCAGGCTCGAGTCCCCAACAGAGTCGCCAACTGTGGTAACTGGATTTTAAATTAGAGTCGTCACCCTTAATTTTTATCCTAAAGGAAGGGAGTATAAAGGAATAACCCTAAAAGTCATAGATTCTAGATTTGGACTCGGTTCTAGACAAGGGGAAGGTGTTAGGCACCCCTTATCTACCTTGTTCGCAAGGATACTAGGTTTAGAGCGTGATTTCAGGAAATAAGGTTTTAATTATTAATTAAGGGAAAAGGGTTTCAATTTTAGTTAGGGGGTACTCACCATGATATTTTAATTTCCCCCAGCACTAAGTCACATTTCATAGTTCGCGGTTTGGTTTGTGTTTTTTATGGACTACATAGATAATTTAATTTTCCCCTGACACTTAGTCTGAGTGTGTGGATAGCGGAGATTTTGGACAAAGAGCGCAGTTAATTAAAATATGCTTCATATTCCTTTTTTTGAATAATTAATGTTGAATTAATTTATTATGAAAAGTAATTTGATGTTTGTTTGAGTATTTTTTAAGTGTATTAATTATGAAAATATTTTATTTAAATGCATGTTTAAAAGAATAATAACTTAATGCAATAAATAGAAAATATTTTAATGAATTGGAAAATAAATAATTTGATTCATAATAATAAATATTAAACTTATATTTAATAAAATAGGAAATATAAAATAATATAAAAAAGATTAAAAAGATTAAAAACGTAGGGGTGTGAGTATAGTTTGGAAGTAAAAATGGGGGGGGGGGGGGGCGGGGGTCAATAGAAGGGGCCTGAAGTCAGATATTGAATTCAGGCCCAAAAGTGCAGGAGGTACGTTTCTGGTCAAGGCGGTAAGGTGAGAGGTGTAGGGAGAAGTGGGTACATTTTTGGTCAAGGCAGTAAGGTGAAGGGTGTAGGGAGCAGGGGGGCCCAAGTCCAGATTTTGGACTGTGCCTAATAAATCAGGGGGTTCATTTTTTCATGCGACTATTAAAATAAAATAAATGGGGGTGGGAATGGAATCAGGCTCCGCCCATGATTATTGAGTCCAATTGAGACAAAAAATATAAAGTTATTTTCTTTATTTCATTCATTACCTTACTTGTCTCTCTCCCTCGCCATCTCTAAACCGAAACCCTATCACAAAAGAAAAAAAACCTTAACCTTGTGTTCGTCGATGCTCCGTCATCCCTCTCCCTCTCCTATACAACAATATGATCCACCAAAATCCGCCTCCCTCCCCTCCCCCAAATCAAGCAACAACAAAAAACTTGAGCTAAGCAAATTGTTACCTCGCTGTACTCTTTCCGCTACTCTGTTCCGGTTCTAGCCCATTCACTAATCTTTCTTCTATTCTTTCACATGTAGAGTGATGTTTATGAAGGAGATGGCGACGGTGGTGAGATGGAGTAACAACGGCTCGGCTCACTCCTATTTCTTTGTTAAGCCAAATTGCTCTACGAATTTCTTTCTAATTTTTCTGTCCCCTTCTCCTCTCAATTCCTTTTTCCTTTATAGTGCTTAAGGCTTGTAATTTTTAGGAAACAAATTAATGGCCATTATTCTTTTTGTCTTAGAATTTTAGGAAAGAAATGAATTTGTCTGCAATCTGAGTAACCTTTTGATTATGCAATTCAAATTATTTCTGTTTTTGATTTGATATCAATTCCGATTGAGTAATGGCCTGCAGTAATTTTGTTTCCCATTTGATTTTGTCTCTATTGAATTTGTTTTGTAAATTCATCTGAATAAGGAAACAAAACAAAAAAGAAACGAATCTGCTTCTACTCGTGATTCAAACAATACCTGTTTTTGTTACCCTGGTTTTGGGCCCTGCAATGGTTTGGACATGGGCCGGTCCGGTTTGAACTTGGACCGTGAAAAAGAAAATTTTCGCGTTAATGTTTTTTTTTTTTAAATAATAATAAAAACATAAATTGATTTAAGTTTATTTTATGATGTTACAACTAAAATCAATATTAGCATAATTATTGGTAGTGATTTTAATAACAATATAATAATATTTACAATAATAATTAAATATAATAAGATAACGATAATTAAAAACAAAATAATCTTTTTCAAATCCAAAAAACAAATGGGCCACATCGTTTCAACCCATTGGGCATAAAAAACACATAATTTCACCCATTCTCCAAACCCTATTCAAAAAACCTAAATGGGCTTTATATATAAAAAAAACTTGTCCATACCTTCTTTAAAACAACACACCTCCCTTAACTTGCAATGGACTTAAAGAAATACATGGACCCTTTCTAGTTTAAAAAGGCCCGTGATTTTTTTCAAAATAATTTACTTATTTTATAAAATGCATCCTCTCTAAAAAGAAACCTTAATGGGCCATCAGATATTGATGGTCCATTTAAGATTAGTACACCCCTTTTTCCTTGTTTTAAATCCCTATAGAAGTGAAAACCATGTAATGCAATTTATTTAAAAGGAACCTTAAATATAATATAAGGGTAGGACAAATTTTGGGTATGACAACATGTCATTTTTTAAATTCCATTTTGGTTAAAACTATGAACTTTTCTTGGGGCCCATTATCTTGTCGGAAAAACAAACAAATACCTTGGTTAAGAACAGATACAACCGGTAAAACTCTGATCTTATCTTGGGTTTATTTATCTAAAGGTTTGATTATCAAAACACTCTTCAAATATATATCCTCTAGGTTGTGGTAGTTATGCGAATTATCTGGATTATACTATTTATCCTCTAGGACGTGATAAATACGTAAGACTACCCTTGTGTCGTTTATCCTCTAGGTCATGATAAATGCACAAACTTTTCAAGTATATATCCTCTAGGTTGTGGTAGGTATGCAAATTATCGGGTTTATGTTATTCATCCCCTAGGTCGTGATGAATACATAAGTCTATCCTCGTGTCATTTATCCTCTAGGTCGTGATAAATGTACAAGTTCTCCCTCGTATTATCTATCCTCTAGGTTGTGGTAGATATACAAATTATCATGATTATATCATTCATCCTCTAGGTCATGATGAATACATAAGCCTATCCCTGTGTCATTTATCCTCTAGGTCGTGATAAATGCACAGGTTCATCCGCGTATTATTTACTCTCTAGGTTGTAGTAAACTTACGAAGACTGCAGTATAATTCAGTGTGTTAGTCTCCATGCATCAATGATTTATCAAGCTCTGTTTTATTCATCCGTTAGGCTGTGATGAATAGACAAAATTCGTGTCTTAAGCTTACTATGTTAGTCTCAAAGCATTAGTAAATCAATTTTCAAACTTGATTTATTTACCTCCTAGGTTATGGTAAACACACGAAAAATCTATAATCTCTTTTGGGTACTGACGAGTTATCTGTGTCGTCGTATCTAAGTCGAATTAAAACTTTCTGTTCAAACTTTGGTAAGATAATACATCATCATCTTTGCTTATATTTCTCAGTAATCTGGGGAACATTGTACGGTGTATGCTTATAACCTTTTGGTCAAATTTTGTGGTCTTCCATTATTTAATAACCCTCCAATTCAAATGTGCGAGACATGTCTATTCTCGCACCATTCAATTGAAGAGTAATTAAATAGGGGCAACTGTCATATCCCAAATTTTCCCTATCAATTTCAATGATCACTTTATCTAAATTTTAATATTACTATGTTACTAATTTATAATCATATTATATTGTTTATTCTACAATGGGTATATATATTCATAAGAGGAGTGTACTGCTTCAAAATGGACCATCAAAATCTGATGGTCCATTGAGTTTTTCATGAGGCTTGTCTATAGTAGAGGGTGTATGTTTGTTTCACTTTTAGGCTGGCCCATTTCAGTTTTATATATATATAGACCGGTCCATTAAAACGACTTTGTTTTTTATTAAAGAGAGGGGTGTATTGGGATCATCTTGCCTCACAGCTAAGCCCGTTTTAGGATTCACCTTCGTATAAAGGGGGTATCCTTATTGAATTGGATGACCCAATAAGGTTTTTGACACATTTACAAATAATAACAAGAGGGAGATATGTTTAGAAAAATTCAAGCAGGCCCATATCACTTTGTTTCTGGAGGCCATTTGCTTTGTGTGTGTGTTTTTTGGAGATTTGCAAGCCCATTAAGAGGTTTGAAAGCCCACTGGTTTTATCAAGGTTGGCTGAGTCAACTAACTCTTTCTAAATATTATTATTACAATCATTATTATATTTTTATTATTAGTAAATATTTACGGTATTTTTATTAATACTATTTATTTATTATTTTATTATTATTGACCAAGTCAACCAATAGGGATGAAACCCTAATTTCCCAACCCAACAGCGCCCTGTTCATCCTATTCACTAAACCAACCAAAAACAAACAAAAAAAAGATATTATGAAAATCAAAATAAAATATTTAATTACAAACAAAATCAAATCTAATATTGGGAAAATTGTTTTATTGGACACGGATACGATTTAGTCCTAATACATAATCAATATTAGAAAATCAAACATTACAACAAATCTGGAAAAAATTTCAATCAAAATCAATTACAATCTTTTCTAACTTAAATCTACCCCAATCTTATCTAATTTCTAATGCAATCTACTAATTTCTAACGACAAAATCAATAAAATTTCCTAATCTGTTCACTCATCTAAACCTATAAAAACCCTATAATCTAAGAGAAGAATGGACCGTAAAATTAAGCAAAGGAAAGAAGGAGAAGAAGCAGAATATTGTTCTAGGCCTTCATCGCCTTCAGAGCACTTCCTTCACACAAATCTAGGATTTCTGAACAAAAACCCTAGGATCTTCGTTCCTCAACCGCACATCTCCGCCTTCATTCTCTAAACCTGCGATAAAACAAAGAAGAAAGAGAGAGATTAGACAAATTAGTGAAAATAGAAGAAAAGTAAAACGAGAATCACAACATCAAAGGTAACATTCAAACACTTATCTTAAGAGTTTGTTATTTGTGTTTCTTGCTGCGATTTCGGTTTAGGGTTCGGGTCGTCACCGCTTCAGGTTGTCGCCGCCTGGATGGGGGGTGGTGTTCGAGCTTTAGGGTTTGTTTATGGGTGTTGTGATATAGAGATAAGCGAGAGAACAAGAAGAAGAGAGAAAAAGGTTGAGAGAAAATGAAAGGAAAGTGAAAGAAATAATAAGTTATACTCCCTATGTCCATTAACCGGTGGCGACACGTGGCCAACATCTGGCGACGTGATCCCATGCTCAATACCGTGCATCCTAAGATCCCATTCATGTTATCACAATCAAATGGCCGCGATAACACATCACCATCGTATCCCCATAAGCGCCTCCGCACATGATCCAGACGCACTTAGCCTTACTTTAGGATCTTTATTCAACTTTGGTCCAAGCCCAATTGCTAACCATGCCCTCATATTACTTCTCAATCATAAATGCACCCCCTTCATAATCAAACCCTAAACAAAATTTGGGCTCAAGCCCAATGTTATCCGTACCCTGCCATTCTACTACCCAGACCAAACGACACACCCTACGTGTTTTAGGACAATTCCAATATTTGGATTTAGGCCCTGTTATTCACAACCCCAGGTTTTGCTACCCACCCCTGCATTTTAAATTAGAATTTATTTATTTAATTTCATAATTTCATTCATTTATTTTTTTGTTTATTTACTTACTATCATTTGATTTATTGCATTAATATAAAATTTTGTATAATTAATAAATAATTATAATATTTTTCATTAAAATTAGTTAATATATTTATTTTTAATAGTTATTTATTAACCAAATATAACTTTTAAGCACTAACTCCTTTTAAATAATTTAATCACATCAAATATTTTTCTCATGCGTTGTGTGATACGGTGGCCAGAACTGTCTGTTTTTGGAATGCTGGTTTGCGTTTTGCGTTTGTTTTCACAAAATGTCACGGTAAGCAAGAGTCGCCATCGACTTTTATTTTATCCAACAAGGAAAGGAAAAAAGCACAGAAAAATTCCTTTTTCGAGATATTTCTTAGTATGGGGGATAGATTTATAGAAAGGGAAGGTATTAGCACCCTTTCTATCCGTAGTTATCTACAGGCTCTTAGGTACTTGCTCATCATTTTCAAAATTGTTTTCTTTGTGCTTGTGGGTTTTGAAAAGTTTTTGTTTTAACTTTGATTTAACTCTCGCATTTGTCTTCAAGAGTGTAATGAAGTGTTTTTTGAAAACTTGTTTGTAAAAGAGTGTAAGTGTGGAAAAAGTTTTGTTTTTGGATGAGCAAGTATCTAAGAACTAATCTACCTACTCCAAAAAGGAATCGTTCTATGCTAATTTCCTTTAGACAATACTATCCCACTATTAATGAGTAGGTAGCACCGTCGTTAGAGTTTGAGGGTCAATTCGAAAGAGGGACATACGGTCACTAAAGCAATGTTAGGACGTCTTAGCGGTAACCCTAATGTCTTAGATCATTGATTCGAGGCAACAATATATGAGGCAACCATTTAGAGGCAACTATGATCTTTTAGACAAGAGGGCGACCTCTAAAACAACCTATACTCAATGACCGTGTACGAAGGCAACCAAGTGGAAATGTACCCTAGGAGTGCGCATGTGCGAGTGTGTTGATTTCAGTTATTTTTATCTTTGCACATGTTTAGGGTGATCTAACTGTTTTTAAAATTAGGCATTCATTCTTGTCATGCAAACCCTATTACCAAACATCTAGCAATTGTATATTTGCAAAAATTAAAGGTGCGGAATTTAAACTAAATTATTACAAGGCGTCGGGTATTTACATCGCCAAAAGCAACCCTTTGAAATTTTGAAAGCGGAAAAATATATATCCTAATCAATTATTACAAACCGGGAGCAGGTACAATATTTGAATAAAGAAACAATAAAGCGTGCGATACGAAATTAAATCGAATGCGAAATTAGGGTTTTGACCCGTTTAAAAGAAAATGTTTTTTATTGTTTTTATTTTTAAGAAAAGAAATTAAATCCTAAAATTAAATGCTAAATTAATTATTAAATAAATTAATTAGTGAAAAATATTAAATGACATATTTTTGGGGTTTTGTTATTTTAGGAAAGAAAATAAAATAATTAAATTAATATTAAAACCTAATTATTCTAATTGATTTTTATTTATTTGCAAAATAAATTAAAGTTACCTAATTAATCAACCTAATTATTTTAATTTATTTATTGATAAAAAATAAATTTCTGAAATTTAATTGGGTAAAAATATTTTTTGTGATTTCTTTTTATAAAAAGAAAATTGTTTATTGGTTAGTAATTAAATTAAACAAAATAAAATAATTAAATAAAATAAACAAAATATAAAAAAAAAAGTAGAGAATGGGCCTGATTTTCAAGGGTGTGCATACCAATTATTCTGGCCCATTTATGAGGTCCATTTGACTTTTTGCAATTCAGCGTGTGTGCATTGACTTGGTCCTTTGGTGCACCTTCACTGATGGCCACCAGATCTGGCCATCTGGCCATCTGGCACGCTGATGATGAATGTCCATGGTGGATATTAGGCTTGAGCGTGCATATGATTACCTGAAATAATTAAGAAAAATAACAAATGCTGGAGGCAGGGATCGAACCCCTGACCTCCAGCCTCCAATGCCTTGAAATCCTGCTTGGCAACCACTAGGCTATGTTGTTCTATTTGTTAATATATTACAAACTATTAATAATATATAAAACAAAAGAAAAATTGGAAAAAAAATAAAAGTGCGCGCTCGTTTGAACAGGCCTATGGGGGCATGACAACTCATCGTCCCTGTTCTTGAACCGTGGCTAAAAGTTGAGCCACTTATACCTATGGACAAATGTTTGTCGCTACAAACAGGGGTTCATCCAAAATCTCCTACAGGCCATGGAAATGAATTCTAGCACCATGGTTGAGTTCGTCACCTTCTTCTGATCACAACCATAGCCATTATGAAGGCTAATTGTACCTGAAAACAAAAGTCCTAAAAAACTCCAAGAAAACCTAACAATGGTGATTCACGGCATAGGTCGTATAAATGCAATTGAATAATACCAAAATCTTGCAAATTCTCTGTAGATTGATATTATGCCATTAATTCAAATCAACCATGCTTAAATTGCACGATACGAATTCAAGAACAGAGCAAGGTTACGAACGACTTACAGTGCGTGGGAGGGCTTGAAAACGTGTGGTTTTGCTTGCTTTAAGTTCTTGAGATTGCCAGGAAGAGATTGAGACAAGTACCAAGCCTTGAGGACGCCTCTAACCTCTGTTTCGATCTCACACTTTTCTTTGTATTTTCAGATTTTTGTTCTTGCTCTCATGCCTATCTCCAACCTTGATTTTGATCTGCCTCGCCTCCTTATGTATCCAGCAATGTATTAGGGATGCAAATTGTGTCCAAATCCCTCTCCATCATTGATTTTGATATTGATTTGATTTGCTTCTTTAAAGCTTTCCAAAATTGGCTTATTTTGAATCTTTTTGTACATAATTGCCTTGATACGAGTTTGATTAGTCCTAGCTGTGTAACAAGACCTGCAATCATCACCAAATCCTTGGTTTCAATGTTTTTGGATTTTATTTGATTTAATTTGATTTAAATCAAATTAATTCAAATAAAAATCAAAATAATTAATAAAAATATGATATGGACACATGGCCAAGGCTAGAGCATGTGGGCTATAATGCCAACTCAAAACAAGTGAAAAAGAATGGGCCCATTTGGCAAAATTTGAAGTTTTGAGCATAGTTGACTTTTGGCAATTTTGCAAAAAAGTCCAACTTCAACAATACATAACTTCCTCAGTTTTGAACCTTTGGAGGTGTTCTTGGACTTTTTAGAAATCTTGAGATGTCCTATAAGAAACCCTTTTGGTCTCATCTCAATTTGATATTCCATGCTCAAGAACTCAGAATTGCTAATCAAATTAGGGTTATCCGTTATATTCCCTTCCTTAGGATAAAATTTAATGGTGGCGACTCTTATTTTTTATTGGTTATTACACTTTTCACAATGATTATATATTTTAACCGTGATCAAAGGTGATTTATGATTTATATAATTTGTATTGATGGGTTTAGAACGTAGTACCTATGTATAAGTATCACAGTGGTGGATAAGTATATCCGTTGTGATAAGTGGTGCGCGTCCTGCCCTTCAATAACGGTTTCCAGGCCGTGATAGAAACAACGAACATACAACCACACCCTACTAAACAATGGTATGACTCACGTGATGGTACCCCTTTCCCAACCGTTGTTAAATGGGTTTTCCGTAGTAGTGACTTCAAGAGTTTATGGTGGAAATCAATCCAGTATACTACCTTCTGTCGAGATTTAGGAACTCGCCCGTAATTCAACTGAAGAAACATCTTCGCTGAGATTTAGGAACCCGTCCTTAATTCAACTGATGAAACAATTATGCTGAGATTTAGGAACTCGCCCGTAATTCAACTGAGAAAACATCTCCGCTGAGATTTAGGAACCCATCCGTAATTCAACTGAGGAACATCTTTGTATAGATTTAGGAACTCGCCCGTAATTCAACTGAAGAAACAACTTCTCTGAGATTTAGGAACCTGTCCGTATTTCAACTGATGAAACGATTATGCTATGATTTAAGAACTCGCCCGTAATTCAACTGAGAAAGCATCTCTGCTGAGATTTAGGAACCCAACCATAATTCAACTGAGGAACATCTTTGTAGAGATTTAGGAACTAGCCCGTAATTCAACTGAAGAAACATCTTCATTGAGATTTAGGAACCTGTCCGTAATTCAACTGATGAAACGATTATGCTGAGATTTAGGAACTCGCCTGTAATTCAACTGAGAAAACATCTTCGCTGAGATTTAGGAACCCATCCGTATTTTCAACTGAGGAACATCTTTGTCGAGATTTAGGAACTCGCCCATAATTCAACTGGAGAAACATCTTCGATGAGATTTAGGAACCCGTCCGTAATTCAACTGATGAAACAATTATGCTGAGATTTAGAAACTCGCCCATAATTCAACTGAGAAAACATCTCCGCTGAGATTTAAGAACCCATCTATAATTCAACTGAGGAACATCTTTGTCGAGATTTAGGAACTCGCCCGTAATTCAACTGAAGAAACATCTTCTCTGAGATTTAGGAACCTGTCCGTAATTCAACTGATGAAACGATTATGCTGAGATTTAGGAACTCGCCCGTAATTCAACTGAGAAAGCATTTCTGCTGAGATTTAGGAACACGTTCGTAATTCAATTGAGGAACATCTTTGTCTAGATTAAGGAACTCGACCGTAATTCAACTGAGAAAATATCTCTGCTGAGATTTAGGAACCCGTCCGTAATTCAACTGAGGAACATCTTTGTCGAGATTTAGGAACTCACCCGTAATTCAACTGAGAAAACATCTCTGCGTAGATTTAGGAACCCGCCCGTCATTCAACTGATGAACGTTTATGCTGAGATTTAAGAACTTGCCTGTAATTCAACTGAGAAAATATCTCTGCTGAGATTTAGGAACCCGTCTGTAATTCAACTGATGAAACAATTATGCTGAGATTTAGGAACTCGCCCGTAAGTCAACCGAGAAAACATCTCTGCTGAGATTTAGGAACCCATCCATAATTCAACTAAGGAACATCTTTGTTGAGATTTAGGAACTCGCCCGTAATTCAACTGAAAAAACATCTTCGCTGAGATTTAGGAACCTGTCCGTAATTCAACTGATGAAACGATTATGCTGAGATTTAAGAACTCGCCCGTAATTCAACTGAGAAAACATATCCGCTGAGATTTAGGAACCCATCCGTAATTCAACTGAGGAACGTCTTTATCTAGATCTAGGAACTCGCCCGTAATTCAATTGGAGAAACATCTTCGCTGAGATTTAGGAACCCGTCTGTAATTCAACTGATGAAACAATTATGCTGAGATTTAGGAACTCGCCCGTAATTCAACTGATAAAACATCTTCGTTGAGATTTAGGAACCCATCCGTAATTCAACTGAGGAACATCTTTGTAGAGATTTAGGAACTCACCCGTAATTCAACTGAAGAAACAACTTCTCTGAGATTTAGGAACCTGTCCGTAATTCAACTGATGAAACGATTATGCTATGATTTAGGAACTCGCCCGTAATTCAACTGAGAAATCATCTCTGCTGAGATTTAGGAACCCATCTATAATTCAACTGAGGAACATCTTTGTCGAGATTTAGGAACTCGCCTGTAATTCAACTGGAGAAACATCTTCGCTGAGATTTAGGAACCCGTCTGTAATTCAACTGATGAAACAATTATGCTGAGATTTAGGAACTCACCCGTAATTCAACTGAGAAAACATCTTCGCTGATATTTAGGAACCCATCCGTAATTCAATTGAGGAACATCTTTGTCGAGATTTAGGAAGTCGCCCGTAATTCAACTGAAGAAACATCTTCTCTGAGATTTAGGAACTTGTTCGTAATTCAACTGATAAAACGATTATGCTGACATTTAGGAACTTGCCCGTAATTCAATTGATAAAACATATCCGCTGAGATTTAGGAACCCATCCGTAATTCAACTGAAGAACATCTTTGTCGAGATTTAGGAACTCGCCCGTAATTCAACTGGAGAAACATCTTCGCTGAGATTTAGGAACCCGTTCGTAATTCACCTGATGAAACAATTATGCTGAGATTTAGGAACTCGCCCGTAATTCAACTGAGAAAACATCTCCGCTGAGATTTAAGAACCCATCTGTAATTCAACTGAGGAACATCTTTGTCGAGATTTAGGAACTCGCCCGTAATTCAACTGGAGAAACATCTTCGCCGAGATTTAGGAACCCGTCTGTAATTCAATTGATGAAACAATTATGCTGAGATTTAGGAACTCACCCGTAATTCAACTTAGAAAACATCTCCGCTGAGATTTAGGAACCCATCCGTAATTCAACTGAGGAACATCTTTGTATAGATTTAGGAACTCGCCCGTAATTCAACTGAAGAAATAACTTCTCTGAGATTTAGGAACATGTCCGTAATTCAACTGATGAAACGATTATACTATGATTTAGGAACTCGCCCATAATTCAACTGAAAAATCATCTCTGCTGAGATTTAGGAACCCATCTGTAATTCAACTGAGGAACATCTTTGTCGAGATTTAGGAACTCGCCCGGAATTCAACTGGAGAAACATCGTCGCTGAGATTTAGGAACCCGTCTGTAATTCAACTGATGAAACGATTATGCTGAGATTTAGGAACTCACCCGTAATTCAACTAAGAAAACATCTCCGCTGATATTTAGGAACCCATCCATAATTCAACTGAGGAACATCTTTATCGAGATTTAGGAAGTCGCCCGTAATTCAACTGAAGAAACATCTTCTCTGAGATTTAGGAACTTGTCTGTAATTCAACTGATGAAACGATTATGCTGAGATTTAGGAACTCGCCCATAATTCAACTGATAAAACATATCCGCTGAGATTTAGGAACCCATCCATAGTTCAACTGAGGAACATCTTTGTCGAGATTTAGGAACTCGCCCGTAATTCAACTGGAGAAACATATTCGCTGAGATTTAGGAACCCGTCCGTAATTCAACTGATGAAACAATTATGCTGAGATTTAGGAACTCGCCCGTAATTCAACTGAGAAAACATCTCCGCTGAGATTTAGGAACCCATCTGTAATTCAACTGAGGAACATCTTTGTCGAGATTTAGGAACTCGCCCATAATTCAACTGAGAAAGCATCTCTGCTAAGATTTAAGAACTCATCCGTAATTCAACTGAGGAACATATTTGTCGAGATTTAGGAACTCGCCCGTAATTCAACTGGAGAAACATCTTCGCCGAGATTTAGGAACCCGTCTGTAATTCAACTGATGAAACAATTACGTTGAGATTTAGGAACTCACCCGTAATTCAACTGAGAAAATATCTTCGCTGATATTTAGGAACTCATCCTTAATTCAACTGAGGAACATCTTTGTCGAGATTTAGGAACTCGCCCGTAATTCAACTAAAGAAACACCTTCTCTGAGATTTAGGAACCTGTCCGTAATTCAACTGATGAAACGATTATGCTGAGATTTAGGAACTCGCCCGTAATTCAACTGAAGAAACATCTTCTCTGAGATTTAGGAACTCAACTGTAATTCAACTGAGGAACATCTTTGTCGAGATTTAGGAAGTCGCTTGTAATTCAACTGAAGAAACATCTTCTGAGATTTAGGAACTTGTCCGTAATTCAACTGATGAAACGATTATGTTGAGATTTAGGAACTCGCCCGTAATTCAACTGAGAAAACATATCCGCTAAGATTTAGGAACCCATCCGTAATTCAACTGAGGAACATCTTTGTCGAGATTTAGGAACTCGCCCGTAATTCAACTGGAGAAATATCTTCGCTGAGATTTAGGAACCCGTCCGTAATTCAACTGATGAAACAATTATGCTGAGATTTAGGAACTCGCCCATAATTCAACTGAGAAAACATCTCCGCTGAGATTTAGGAACCCATCCCTAATTCAACTGAGGAACATCTTTGTCGAGATTTAGGAACTCGCCCGTAATTCAACTAAGAAAGCATCTTTGATGAGATTTAAAAACCCATCTGTAATTCAACTGAGGAACATCTTTGTCGAGATTTAGGAACTCGCCCGTAATTCAACTGGAGAAACATCTTCGCCGAGATTTAGGAACCCGTCTATAATTCAACTAATGAAACAATTATACTGAGATTTAGGAACTCACCCGTAATTCAACTGAGAAAACATCTTCGCTGATATTTAGGAACCCATCCTTAATTCAACTAAGGAACATCTTTGTCGATATTTAGGAACTCGCCCGTAATTCAACTGAAGAAACATCTTCTCTGAGATTTAGGAATCTGTCCGTAATTCAACTGATGAAACGATTATGCTGAGATTTAGGAACTCGCCCGTAATTCAACTGAGAAAGCATCTCTACTGAGATTTAGGAACTCAACTGTAATTCAACTGAGGAACATCTTTGTCGTGATTTAGGAACTCGCCTGTAATTCAACTGAAGAAACATCTTCATTGAGATTTAGGAACCTGTCCGTAATTCAACTGATGAAACGATTATGCTGAGATTTAGGAACTTGCCCATAATTCAACCGATAAAACATCTCCACTGAGATTTAGGAACCCATTCGTAATTCAACTGAGGAACATCTTTGTCGAGATTTAGGAACTTGCTCGTAATTCAACTGAAGAAACATCTTCACTGAGATTTAGGAACCCGTCCGTAATTCAACTGATGAAATAATTATGTTGAGATTTAGGAACTCGCCCGTAATTCAACTGAGAAAACATCTCTGATGAGAATTAGGAACTTTTCTGTAATTCATTTGAGCAACATCTTTGTCGAGATTTAGGAAGTCACCCGTAATTCAACTGAAGAAACATCTTCGCTGAGATTTAGGAACCTGTCTGTAATTCAACTGATGAAACGATTATGCTGAGATTTAGGAACTCGCTCGTAATTCAACTGAGAAAGCATCTCTGCTGAGATTTAGGAACCCATCTATAATTCAAATTAGGAACATCTTTGTCGAGGTTTAGGAACTCGCCCGTAATTCAATTGAGAAAACATCTCTGCTGAGATTTAGGAACCCGTTCGTAATTAAACTGATGAACGTTTATGCTGAGATTTAGGAACTTGCCCGTAATTCAACTGAGAAAATATCTCTGCTGAGATTTAGGAACCCGTCCGTAATTCAACTGAGGAACATCTTTGTCGATATTTAGGAACTCGCCCGTCTTTCAACTGAGAAAACATATCTGCTGAGATTTAGGAACCCGTCCGTAATTCAACTGATGAACGTTTATGTTGAGATTTAGGAACTTGCCCGTAATTCAACTGAGAAAATATCTCTGCTGAGATTTAAGAACCCGTCTGTAATTCAACTGAGGAACATCTTTGTCGAGATTTAGGAACTCGCCCGTAATTCAACTGAGAAAACATCTATGCTAAGACTTAGGAACCCGTCTGTAATTCAACTGATGAACGTTTATGCTGAGATTTAGGAACTTGCCCGTAATTCAACTGAGAAAATATCTCTGCTGAGATTTAGGAACCCGTCCGTAATTCAACTGATGAAACAATTATGCAGAGATTTAGAAACTCGCCCGTATTTCAACCGAGAAAACATCTTTGCTGAGATTTAGGAACCCATCTGTAATTCAACTGAGGAACATCTTTGTCGAGATTTAGGAACTCGTCTGTAATTCAACTGAAGAAACATCTTCGCTAAGATTTAGGAACTTGTCCGTAATTTAACTGATGAAACGATTATGCTGAGATTTAGGAACTCACCTGTAATTCAATTGAGAAAACATATCCGCTGAGATTTAGGAACCCATCCGTAATTCAACTGAGGAACATCTTCATCGAGATTTAGGAACTCGCCCGTAATTCAACTGGAGAAACATCTTCGCTGAGATTTAGGAACTCGTCCGTAATTCAACTGATGAAACAATTATGCTGAGATTTAGGAACTCACTCGTAATTCAACTGAGAAAACATCTCCGCTGAGATTTAGGAACCCATCCGTAATTCAACTTAGGAACATCTTTGTCAAGATTTAGGAACTCCCCCGTAATTCAACTGAAGAAACATCTTCTCTGAGATTTAAGAACCTGTCCATAATTCAACTGATGAAACGATTATGCTAAGATTTAGGAACTCGCCCGTAATTCAACTTAGAAAGCATCTCTGCTGAGATTTAGGAACCCATTCGTAATTCAACTGAGGAACATCTTTGTCGAGATTTAGGAACTCGCCCGTAATTCAACTGGAGAAACATCTTCGCTGAGATTTAGGAACCCGTCCGTAATTCAACTGATGAAACAATTATGCCGAGATTTAGGAACTCGCCCGTAATTCAACTGAGAAAACATCTCCACTAAGATTTAGGAACCCATCCGTAATTCAACTGAGGAACATCTTTGTCGAGATTTAGGAACTCGCCCGTAATTCAACTGAAGAAACATCTTCGCGGAGATTTAGGAACCCGTCCGTAATTCAACTGATAAAACGATTATGCTGAAATTTAGGAACTCGCCCGTAATTCAACTGAGAAAACATATCCGCTGAGATTTAGGAACCCATCCGTAATTCAACTGAGGAACATCTTTATCGAGATTTAGGAACTCGCCCGTAATTCAACTGGAGAAACATCTTCGCTGAGATTTAAGAACCCGTCCGTAATTCAACTGATGAAACAATTATGCTGAGATTTAGGAACTCGCCCGTAATTCAACTGAGAAAACATCTCCGCTGAGATTTAGGAACCCATCCGCAATTCAACTGAGGAACATCTTTGTCGAGAGTTAGGAACTCGCCTGTAATTCAACTGAAGAAACATCTTCTCTGAGATTTAGGAACCTGTCTGTAATTCAACTAATGAAACGATTATCCTATGATTTAGGAACTCGCCCGTAATTTAAATGAGAAAGCATCTCTGCTGAGATTTAGGAACCCATCCGTAATTCAACTGAGGAACATCTTTGTCGAGATTTAGGAACTCGCCCGTAATTCAACTGGAGAAACATCGTCGCTGAGATTTATGAACCCGTCTGTAATTCAACTGATGAAACAATTATGCTGAGATTTAGGAACTCACCTGAAATTCAACTGAGAAAACATCTCCGCTGATATTTAGGAACCCATCAGTAATTCAACTAAGAAACATCTTTGTCGAGATTTAGGAACTCGCCCGTAATTCAACTGAAGAAACATCTTCTCTGAGATTTAGGAACATGTCCGTAATTCAACTGATGAAACTATTATGCTGAGATTTAGGAACTCGCCCGTAATTCAACTGAGAAAACATATCCGCTATGATTTAGGAACCCATCCGTAATTCAACTGAGGAACATCTTTGTTGAGATTTATGAACTCGCCCGTAATTCAACTGGAGAAACATCTTCGCTGAGATTTAGGAACCCGTTTGTAATTCAACTGATGAAACAATTATGCTGAAATTTAGGAACTCGCCCGTAATTCAACTGAGAAAACATCTCCGCTGAGATTTAGGAACCCATCCGTAATTCAACTGAGGAACATCTTTGTCGAGATTTAGGAACTCGCTCGTAATTCAACTGAAGAAACATCTTCTCTGACATTTAGGAACCCGTCCGTAATTCAACTGATGAAACGATTATGCTATGATTTAGGAACTCACCCGTAATTCAACTGAGAAAGCATCTCTGCTGAGATTTAAGAACCCAACCGTAATTCAACTGAGGAACATCTTTGTCGAGATTTAGGAACTCGCTCGTAATTCAACTGGAGAAACATCTTCGCTGAGATTTAGGAACCCGTCTGTAATTCAACTGATGAAACAATTATGCTGAGATTTAGGAACTCACCCGTAATTCAACTGAGAAAACTTCTTCGCTGATATTTAGGAACCCATCCTTAATTCAACTGAGGAACATCTTTGTTGAGATTTAGGAACTCGCCCGTAATTCAACTGAAGAAACATCTTCTCTGAGATTTAAGAACCTGTCCGTAATTCAACTGAAGTAAAAGCTTTGTAGCTTGACTTTTGTGAGAATTTAATTGTATCCTTCCTGAAAGGTAAAGGTTAATTGTATGTAATGCATGATATGTATCAAGCAAATGATGTTTTCAAAATAAATGAGATTGTGTTGTATGATGTGTATGCATGCCATGATGTATGGAAATGTGATGTTTTGAGCTGGGGAAAATAAATCCCGGATTGCTGCTGGAGAAAGGAAATGAATTCTTCGTTTTCGCTGGAGATAGTGGATGAAGATGATTGTGAGGATAAACCTACGGGAGAGAATAACTCTGCTGGGGAATAAACTGACGAGAGAATGACTCTGTAGGGAAGAGATGCTCTGTTGAGGATTCCGTTGACAAATTCAGCTAGGGATGAATTATCATTGCTGATGATAATGAAGCCTGTTGGGGATTGAATTTCTGCTTGTAAAAGGAATGAACTCCGCTGGGGATGATTTTCCAACAGCGACCTTACTGGGGATAGCCTTTTAGACTCTACTGGGGACAATCCTCCAAAGTCTACTGGGGATAATCTTCAAACTCCATTGGGGATAGTTTTCATACTCCACTGGGGATATTTTATATACTCCGTTGGGGATGATGAGACTTTTCAGTGTTGATGATAGACAAACTCTGCTTGGGGAAAATATTACCGATTCATTCACAGTTACGAGTCTCAGCTGGGAAGAGTCAACACCACTATCTTTTTCCTACTCTACGGGGAGTGAATGTTACTGGGACGCTTACTGAGGATATGATAATGACTTCGTATCGAGACTTTTCTGCCCCTGTATCTGCTGGGGAAAGTGCCTGCGGAGGTCTTGTGGATCGAGTGTTATCCCAACCTATAAGGTGCTTGGTAACTACTGATTGGAACGATAAGTCTTCTTTTGATAGGCAAATGACAAGATGATGGGACATAGTCGTACGCTTTGATCCCTAACTTTTTCCTAGACCGCCCTTTCGGGTTTTCAGTCCACTGGGATACCCTTTTTTGCCCAAGCCGCCTTTTCAGGTTTTCGACTTGCCGAGTGTACAGATTTTTTTTTCTTTTATCCCTAATTTTTGCCCGAACCCTTTCGGTTCGTCGGGATGCCCTCATTTTTGCCTAGGCCAGTCGACCTATCGGGTTTTTGTTCATGTGCAGTATTTTCTGACTATGTCCACACTCTCAAAGTGTAGGGAGTCGTCATTGTCGGTAGTGTTGTGTTGCCATACTACCAGAAGACGTTCGTTTGATCATGCAAGATTCGTTGCTGGAATTCATGTCCAATGCCCCAAGTGATTCAGGTGGAGATTTTCCCTTGGCTATTCGGCATCTTTAAGAAATTCCTTGAATCTTGACTTAATTGCCCCAGATGATGGACAATGATCATGCCGTGCCCCTTGGTTGGAAGTGTTTTTCCACTTGAGGTGATCCTTTTTATCAAGAAGATTTTTGTTCACTAGATATTTGTCGTGCGAATTTCTCTGCTGTTGAACAAATAGTCATATGCAAACAATGTTATTTTAAGAATGCAAAGCTTATGTCTGTCTTGAAATTTTTGAAAATGCATTTTTCAGTAAAACAGGCAAATTTTGTAAAATGTGATGTCAACTCAGGATTTATAGCTAGTCCTACAGGAGTCAGGATACCTTTTGTAACAGTATGCTTTCTAACTAACCCATGCTTCAGCTAGGACTTTTAAAGGTTATAACGTGGTCTGGTTCACAGTTCAAGAAACAAAGGATAAAGGCTCAAATTTTATTTGTACCCACCCGTTCTTCGTGATGTTCTTCGATCCTAAACTCAGTTAATTGTGCATTTAGATCCCATTTGAGTATTTTCTCTGATATTCCGATGATGGTTCGGGTACTGACAGATTATTTTGAATAGGCAGTCATTTTTTGTTGAGGGTTTGTAGGACCTCTCTCTTTTTGTATTTTATTATCCCTGTCTTTTGCCTGAATTGTTTCTTTTTGTGATTACAATCAGCGGGATGCCCTAGTTTTTCTCAAGTCTCCTTCATAGGTTTTGACTTAATGGGCTTTTGTTTCGAGAGATAATGACTTCCTGTCTTGACGATTATAAGGAACCATCACCATCTTTTATTTTGGAAGGACCTCTTTGATGCCATTCATTGTGCACCCGAATTAATTGAGAAACTACCCTGCCCCAGGTTGTGATTAAGGGTTTTAATTTGTGTGAAAAGAAAAACTCCAACTTATTTGGCTCAAAGGGGTTGACTAGGGATTATCTTCCTTATAACTCCACTGTTTAGGATTTGAAACAACGCCTATACATCATCAGCGGGGTCTGTTCAAAAGCATACTGTAGAGATTTTGATATCATTTCGTCATCCTCCTTCTAAAGGCTTAGACTTTTTTAATCGAGAGTTTGAACATCACAAAAATGAAAGCAATTTGAATATAGTGAATACGAATGGATTGATTCAAAACAGACATACGCAATGCATTGATAAAGTAATAAAGTTTTAACATGACTAAATGTTTGAACAATCGAAAGAAAATTAAAAATTGAAAATTCTAATGAACAAAAAGTCTTCTCGTCTGGTCTTGTCACTTCAGAAGACGTGTCTTGGAGGGATGGTAGAAGAACTCAGCCTGACCATCTTGTGTGAGTTCCAATGCTCCTTCATCAATCAGGTTTGGAATTTTATACTTCAACTTCCAACAGTCGTCAGTATCATGCCCCGGGCTGTTAGAATGGTATGCACACCTTGCATCAGGATTGTAGTTGGGTGAAGAAGTCTTAGGATTTGGATGAGGTCCTACCAATGTCACCAGATTCAATCTCAACAGGTGTTGCAAAGCTTGGGACAGCGGCATGTTGAGCTTGGTAAACCGCTTCTTGGGCCTATCCGGCTTACTCTGATTAACCGGTTGTTTATGGAGAGGTTGTTGTTGGACCCGTGAGGTAGTAGCAACCTGGAGAGATCCATTCTTTACCAAACCAAATCTTTGTCTTCTTGGAGGCTGATCAATAACTTGGTCCCCGGTCTTGACTGTTTGCTTCATGCTATTGTATTTGTCTTGATGAAGCTGGATGATAATGGTTCTCAGCTTTTCTTGTTCCCGGGCTAAACCTTGGATAAGGGCCATCTTGAAGATGTGAAAAACACAAGAAGGGGGGTTGAATTGTAAAACTTTAAATCAAATGAGCAGACAACACTGTATTTTTATCCTGGTTCATTTGATCTCAAACTACTCCAGTCCACCCGTCAAGGTGATTTCGCCTCTCTCCAACGAGGTCTTAATCCACTATATTCAATAGGAATACAACAACTACTTTAACAACTGTTAAAGCCTTCTTGAGTATAACCACCACCCGGTTTATCTCAAGGAAATCTCTTTACAAAGAATTGAACAAATAATGTGTTTGGTGTTTTCTAATAAAACAGTATACCACAACTGTGATAATACACAAATTTAAGCTTAGAATGAAAACTGAATTGCTAATGCTTTTGAGTAGGCGTGGTTTGAAGGCTTAGCAAAATGTATGAGTGCGTGCGTGAAGATTAGCTTCTACTTTTCTCACATATACTTGTTTAAATAGCCAAGGCAAAGATACGTTGTTGTCCATAAATCACTTTCAATGATAATAACGTTCTTTCCTTTTTGAGAAGATCTTGTCTTGAATAAAGCCGTTGGTAATTAATCTGTCTTGAATGCTTAGTAACGCTTCAGAGTGTTCTCTGCTTATGGTAATCAGAGTGTTCTTTTGCTTTAACTGATGCTGACGCTTCTGAGTGTTGATGACTTGGTAAGGATCTTGATCAGAGTCAGAGTGTTTTATGCGCAGATTCTGGTCATCAGGCTTCAGCGTATAATCTGGTAGATCTTCTGCGTGTAGCACATGTTAGTGATCTTCTGATGCTAATATGATCTTCTGATGCTGATTCCATCAGAACTTCTGTAAACACAAACCATAATTTTAAGTAGCATATATGTCTTATATATAAATCTTACAATTTATTTATTCTTGTATTTTGTTATCATCAAAACTCTAATTAAGGGTTGTAGAATCAAACTATGTTCTAACAATCTCCCCCTTTTTGATGATGACAAAAACCAGATTTTTTTTCAATTAAAAATAAAGAATAAAAGTGTCAGAGATTAAAGATAAGGAATAAAAGGTATCAGAGCTAAGAAGAGAAAAACTCCCCCTGAGTTTATTGCTTCCCTTTAATTCCATGAGTCTTTGAGCATCAGAACTTTACTGTACTTTACTGTATCTTTCGTCAGAATTTTGTACCTGTTCAAGCTTTTCAGAAGAAAGAAATTCAAATAGATCAGAATGTCAGAATGTTTGAGACTTATGTCTCAGTAATCCGTTATTGAAAAATATCATTCTTTCTCCCCCTTTTTGTCAGTTATCAAAAATCACAAATAATCAGAGCTAAAATGATCAGAGCTAAAATGCGTTTATATTAAAAACAGAAGCAATGATAAGTTCAGAACATGTAAAAATATTACAGATAAACAAGTTATAAAAACAACAAGGAAATTTCTAAGAAGGAGGAGGAAGTCGTGTGAACAGAGTTTCCAACATGCTCTTGATTTGGGTGTTGGTTTCCTGTTGCTGAGTTAACATGCTGGCTATTGCATCAATTTTGGTGTCCTTCTTATCCATTCTTTCATTCATCAGCATATCAGATCTTTTCAGATCTTCCAGAGTCTGCCTGTCAAGAGAGGAAGCTTGAGGATCTTCAGAAAAAGGATGCTTCTCAGAGCTTTCAACAACTTCTTCTTCTTGACCCATGTCTTCAACTGGAATCATCTATTCTTCTGACTCTGGTTGACGATGTTCAGACCAAGGAGCATTGTCCAGCGGGAGAACTTCTTCCTTAAGAAGCTTGCTCAGAACTGGACCTTCAATTTCTTTCAGCAGATTGCTGAAGTTCTGTTGAGCTTGTCCATAGCTCTGTTCTTGCAACTTAAAGGTTTCAGAGCATACCCATCTTCTGAACTTTGTCTAGAGGTAGTCTGATGCAGCAGGATCAACTAGTTCCAGACTTGCTTGTTTGAGAGAAGTGATCCACTTCTGTACTTCTGTTTCAAAGTTCAATATGCTGGAACCAACATCTGGATGTTTTGGTTTTGGGATAGTAGTTTTTTTGGTTATTGTAGCAAGGCGTTCAAGGACTGTTAAATCAATGACAGTCTTGCTGTGGTCGTCTAAATTGTATTTTGGTGAGGGAGTGGGAGAGTCAGGAATTATGATTGGACTTGATGGGGAATTTGGTGGAGTTAATTCTGGTGAAGAGGGAAGTTGAGGAATATTCACAATGGTGCCAAAGGGAAACTGAATGGCCAGAGGTACTGGTTCAGGGGATTCAGAGGGTTGAGCCTCAGAGGTTTGAATCTCAGGTTGTGGAGATTGTTCAGGTTGAGGAGAGGGTGGATTAATTTCTGGTTGAGGAGATGAACGTTGTGGGATTTCTAGTTCTGGAGAGAGTGGAATTTCTGGTATTGGTGAGAGGGGAATTTCTGGTTGTGCTTTTGTGTGGGTTTCAGGATTTGGATTATCTGGTATGGGAGCAGAAGTGTGTTGGTCTATATCAGAAAGAACTTTTTCAAGTTCTTGTTGGGTTTCAACAATATTTGGATTTTGAGGCTGGGAGTGAGATCTTCTTAGAGTTAATGATTCAGAGGGATCAAAGTCAAGGTCAAAATCATCGAAGGTTTGTGGTGTTGGGTTTTCAGATGGAGTGGGTATAAGAATAGATGTTGATACAGTAGTTGAATCTAAAACAATTACAGAAGAAGGATTACCTCTCTTCTTAGGAGTCTGCTGAGATGATCCTTCTGCTGCAGCTTTTCTTTTCTTTGTCTTCTTCAAAACAACCTCTGGAGCCTTCTGCTGAAGGTCTTGAATATTCAGATTTGGTGTTGTACCATCAGCCTTGCAAGCATCCAGGTATCTGAGTATGATTTCAGGTTTAGAGTCAATTTCTGAGAACAGTGGGAAGTCATCCAGATGGACTCTTCTGCTAGAGATTGCAGCAAAAGGAGTGACGCTGGTCTCCTTCTTGATGTTCTCTATCAACTTCATTTTCTTCAGATTTTTGGCATTCAGCTGTTTGCCAACAGTAGCTTCCAGAGTGTTGATTTCTTGAGCCTCTGTTAGATGATCAATCAACTTATTCTCTGTTAGAATATCTGATATTAGTCTTCCTAAGGGTATCCAATCCCTTTTTGTACGTTCCTCTTCTCTTGTTTCCTTAACACTTGTTCTGAGATGGTTGAACAGAAGATGAGCCAGATTTATCTTGACCTTCTGAGAGATGAAATAGATCAGAAACTGCTGATCAATATTAATGTAATCAGGAGAGCTGGTAGGCTTCCTGTGGTTGAAGCAGCCCAGAATGATCTTGGCTCAAATTCTGTATTTGTCTTTTAAATCCCTTATCTTGCTGGAGGGAATCCCCAGAGTAAAGATTTCCCTTGCAATTAGGGCAGCATCTGCACACCTTTCTGCCATGTCAATGCAACGAACACCACCACCATTGTACCCTATTAAACGTGCAATGAGGTCTTCAGTGATAACAATCTTCTTCCCCGTGATGTAAGACGTGACTTGATGATTTGAAGAAGAAGCGTGAATCCAAAATTCCTTTACCAGAATAGGAAATATTAGACCCACCAGTCTGTCAAAATACTTTTCCCAGCCTTGAGCTTTAACCTCTTCAGATAGATCAAACCCATTCTCCTGAAGGCTGTTGAAATCCACGATTAATTCTGATAGAACCTCTAGGTTTTTGATTGGTGTTAGAAGCGTTCTGTAAGGTTCTTCATATTGTTCAGATGAAATAGTTTTCTGAGAACCTGAAGAAGGAATGCTGGAAGAAGCCATGTTCACACGAGGTTTTTGTGAAAAAGATTGAAAGGGTTTTTGAGAAAGTAAGTTTGAGAGAAAATGAAAGTGAAGGTAAAACGTGTAAACGGTGTGAAGTGTGTTTAAATAGATTTCTAAAAAGGTTTTGAAAACATAAACGTTAAGAGAGAGAAATTAATAATGATTATTAGCATTTAATGATAGCTGATTTTAGGGGATTCAGAAATATATTTGGAACGATTACCCATGACATGTGTCTCAATGCATCCAATCAGCGCTTTTGCCTTTTCAGAAACGTGAACGCGTGTTCAGCCTCAGAAAATAGCTGATGACTGGATGACACTTGTTTACTTGAGTGAACAGCATATTTCTATCCTTGAAATGAAGCGCTCAGATCTTCATGGATAGATTCTGATACAATCTGCACTTCTAAAGTTCTGAAAGAAGATTGACCAGTAGTTCACAGAAAAATAAACAAAGTTCTGAAGGTTAAGATATGGAATCAAAACAATTTTATTCTGGGCAGAGCTTCATGCTGAGATGTTTCAGAATGAAGTTGAACCTATCTTCAGAAAGTGGTTTTGTAAAAATATCAGCCCATTGATGGTCTGTGTTAATAAATTTTAAATTTAAAATCCCTTTCTGAATATAGTCCCTAATAAAATGATGTTTTATTTCTATATGCTTAGCCCTAGAATGTAAAATTGGATTTTTGCTGAGACAAATAGCAGAAGTATTGTCACAGAGGATAGGAATGTTACTCTCAAATATCTGGAAGTCCTCAAGTTGACTTTTCATCCAGAGCATTTGTGTGATGCATCCAGCTGCTGCTATGTATTCAGCTTCTGCTGTTGATAGAGCAATTTTGGATTGTCTTTTGCTGGACCAAGAGATCATATTTTCTCCCAGAAACTGGCAGCTTCCAGAAGTGCTTTTACGTTCTACTCTGTCTCCAGCAAAATCAGCATCACAGTATCCTACTAAGCTGTAATCACTTGATTTTCTATAAAACAAACCTAGATTAGTAGTACCTTTCAGATACTTGAAAATTTGCTTAACTGCTGTTAAGTGAGATTCTCTAGGATCTGATTGGAATCTTGCACAAATGCATACACTGAATAAAATGTCAGGCCTTGAAGCCGTCAGATAGAGAAGAGAACCAATCATACCTCTGTAGACCTTCTGATCTACCTTTTTACTTACCTCTTCTCTTTCCAGAATGCACGTGGGATGCATTGGAATCTTTGATGGCTTACATTCTGAGAGATCAAATTTCTTCAGAAGTTCTATGACATATTTTCTCTGATGAATGTAAGTTCCTCCTGGGGTTTGATTGATCTGAATGCCCAGAAAGAATTTCAGTTCCCCCATTAGGATCATCTCAAATTCTGCCTGCATACACTTAGCAAGCTTTCTTCCCATAAAGGGTTTAGTAGATCCAAATATGATGTCATCAACATAAATCTGACATACTAAAATGTCATTCTTAACTGTCTTACTGAATAAGATTGTGTCCAATTTCCCTCTGGTGAATTCCTTTTCTAACAGAAAGTTACTTAGTCTTTCATACCAAGCTCTGGGAGCTTGTTTTAGACCATAGAGTGACTTCTTTAGTTTGAAAACATATTCTGGATTTTTGGAACTTTCAAAACCAGGGGGTTGGTGCACATATACCTCTTCTTCTATATAGCCATTTAAGAATGCACTCTTAACATCCATCTGATTTAGAGTGATGCCTTTATTAACAGCAAATGAGATTAAGAGTCTGATAGATTCTAACCTGGCGACTGGAGTAAAGGTCTCTGTATAGTCTATCCCCTCTTGCTGACTATAACCTTGTGCTACCAATCGTGCTTTGTTTCTGATGACTTCACCTTGTTCGTTCAGTTTGTTTCTGAACACCCATTTTGTTCCAATGACGTTGAATCCTTTTGGTTTGGGAACTAGATCCCATACGTCATTTCTTGTGAATTGATTTAGCTCCTCTTGCATTGCTAGAATCCAGTCATTGTCCAGAAGTGCTTCATCAATTGTTGATGGTTCAATTAGAGAAACAAGTCCCATGAGGGATTCTTCAGAGTTTCTGAAGCTGGCTCTTGTTCTGATTGGATCTTCCTTTCTTCCTAAGATTGTTTCTTCTGGGTGATCCATGCTGCTTCTGGATGGTCTTTTCTGAAGTTGATCAACAGAAGGTGCTGGATTGCTTGCAGTTACTCTTTCTAATGTTGAGGGAGTGTCTCTGTTAAGAGTTTCTGATGAATTGTCTTTAGTACCTGTAAGTTCAACTTCCATACCTGCAAGGAATTCATTCTGCTTTGACTTTTGAGAGTCAAGCTTATCATCAAAATGAACACTGATTGATTCTTCCATAATCTGTGTTTCTGTATTGTATACTCTGTACCCTCTTGAGCGTTCAGAGTATCCTAACATAATACACTTTTGTGCTTTAGAGTCAAACTTGTTCAAATAATTTTTTGTATTCAAAATAAAGCATGTACAGCCAAATGGGTGAAAATAAGAAATGTTGGGCTTTCTGTTCTTCCACAATTCATATGGAGTCTTTTCCAGAATAGGTCTTATGGAGATTCTATTCTGAATGTAACACATTGTGTTTATTGCCTCTGCCCAGAAGATCTTAGCAATGTTAGTCTCGTTGATCATGGTTCTGGCCATTTCTTGCAATGTTATATTCTTTCGTTCTACAACTCCATTTTGCTGGGGAGTTCCAGGACAAGAGAAATCATGCATAATGCCTTTGTCATTAAAAAATGATTCAAAATCTTTGTTTTCAAACTCTCCACCATGATCACTTCTGACTTTGACGATTCTAAGATCCTTTTCATTCTGAACTTGGTTGCAGAAGGTGACAAACACAGAGTGTGACTCGTCCTTGTGTCTTAAGAACTTTACCCATGTCCATCTACTATAGTCATCTACGATTACTAACCCATACTTCTTGCCACTGACTGAAGCAGTTTTAACTGGTCCAAATAAGTCAATGTGCAGAAGTTCTAATGGCTTGGAGGTGGAAACAACGTTTTTAGATTTGAAAGCTGGTTTTGCAAACTTGCCTTTCTGACATGCTTCACACAGAGCATCTGAATTGAACTTCAGGTTAGGAAGTCCTCTGACCAGATTGAGTTTGTTAATCTGAGATATTCTTCTCATACTAACATGTCCCAATCTTCTGTGCCAGATCCATTGCTCATTGTTAACAGACAGAAGACACTTTACATTCTGACTTTTTAGTTCAGAAAGTTTTATTTTATAAATGTTGTTTCTCCTCTTTCCATTAAATGGGATAGTCCTATCTTTCTGACTAACAGCTTTGCATGAATTTTGATTAAAGATTATATCATAACCGTTATCACTTAATTGACTTATGGATAACAGGTTATGCATTAATCCATCTACTAATAAAACATTACTTATAGAGGGAAGATTTCCATTACCTACAGTTCCAGAGCCAATGATCTTTCCTCTCTGATTGCCTCCAAAACCTACGTGGCCTCCAGGCTTAAGTTCCAGGCTTTGGAACATATGCCTTCTTCCCGTCATGTGTCGTGAGCATCCAGAGTCCAGGTACCATGATTGGTGTTTCTGCTTTGCTGCTAAAGATATATGCCACATGTATTATTTTATCCTTAGGTACCCATATTTTCTTGGGTCCTGATTTGTTAGTTTTACCAAAACTCTGGTTGAATTTTGGTTTGACAGAATAATTACTACTTGTATATTTGATGTCATGTGTGTGCCCATATATAAAGTGTGAATCAAGTGGAGTACGTTTTATAACTAAATCCATGGCATTCTTTGGTGTAGGTACCTTACCTTGATATCCTATCCCTTTTCTTCCATTTCTGCTAACTCTATAGATCATTGAAGCCATTTTGCTTCTATCTATGTTTTTAGCTAGAAACTTCTGAAAGTTGTGATCATACTCCTTGATGATCTCATCAGCACTACTGGGAGTTTCAGGGATTGTTTCCTTCTGAGAGTTTTGCAATAGATTTTCTAATTTTTAAATTTTATCTTTTAACTCAGAATTCTCCAATTTGAGACTCTCAGTCTTATCAGAGTCAGAAGCAAGATTCCTTTTCAGGTTTCTGAATTTGACTCTGATCTGCTGATATCTTTCCAGAATTTCATTAAGGCTTTCAGCTAGTTTAGCCTTAGTAAAGTTTATAGCAAAGTAAGGGAATACCTCTTCTGTATCTGATTCAGAGTCTGACTCGGAAGCTTCATTGTCTTCTGTTATGTTTGCCATGAGAGCTATGTTTGCTCTTTCATCATCTGATTCTGAGTCAGCTTTAGATGTGTCAGAATCATCCCATGTAGCCATGAGACTTTTCTTCTTTTCCTTGCCAAACTTCTTTTTGGGATTTTCCTTATGAAGCTTTGGGAAATCACTTTTGTAGTGCCCTTGCTCGTTATATTCATAGCAGATGATGTCTTTGTTATTTGGCTTTCTATTTCCTGAAGAACCTTCAGATCTTCTGTGTCCAAAGGAGGATTTTGACCTTCTGTATCTGGAGAAAGATTCATTCTGATTCTCTGATCTTCTGGGATTCCTGAACTTCCTTTGCCTCTGCTTCCATAATTGGTTCACCCTTCTGGAGAGGAGAGATAGTTCATCTTCTTCTGATGAAGACCCATCAGAGGTTTCTTCTACAGCCTGCAAAACTTTGGAGTCAGATTTTCTGTTAGATTTTAAAGCTAATGGCTTACCTTGCTTTTGAGGTTCATCTGCTTCTAGCTCTATCTCGTGACTTCTGAGGGAGCTGACAAGTTCCTCCAGAGAGATTTTGTTGAGATCCTTGGCTAGCTTAAGCGCTGTGACCATTGGCCTCCATTGTTTTGGCAAGCTTCTGATGATATTTTTAACGTGATCAGCAGTAGAATACCCTTTGTCAAGAACTTTGAGACCAGCAACCAGAATTTGAAATCTTGAGAACATAGTTTCTATTGATTCACTCTCTTCCATATTGAATGCCTCATACTTCTGAATGAGTGCAAGGGCTTTGGTTTCATTGACTTGAATGTTGCCTTCATGCGTCATTCTCAGAGAGTCAAACATATTCTTTGCAGTGTCTCTGTTTAATATCTTTTCATATTCTGAATAAGAGATGGCGCTGAGAAGAATTGTTCTGGCCTTGTGATGATTTCTGAACTCACGCTTTTGCTGATCAGACATTGCTTTCCTGTCAATCTTCTGACAACTTCCATCCACTGGGTGTGTGTATCCATCAGTCACCATGTCTCACAGATCAGCATCATGGGCCAGAAAGAAACTTTCAATTCTGTCTTTCCAGTAGTCAAAGTTCTCTCCATCAAAGACTGGAGGTTTGCCACTGAATCTGTCTCTTTCTTCATTGTTGTCATTGCTGATGTTTTGATGTGGTCCTACCATTGTGTTTTTCTGACGCTGGATCTTGTACTGACACGGTTAAGTGTTATAAGCTCAGAACCAGGCGCTCTGATGCCAATTGAAGATGTGAAAAACACAAGAAGGGGGGTTGAATTGTAAAACTTTAAATCAAATGAGCAGACAACACTGTATTTTTATCCTGGTTCGTTTGATCTCAAACTACTCCAGTCCACCCGTCAAGGTGATTTCGCCTCTCTCCAACGAGGTCTTAATCCACTATATTCAATAGGAATACAACAACTACTTTAACAACTGTTAAAGCCTTCTTGAGTATAACCACAACCCGGTTTATCTCAAGGAAATCTCTTTACAAAGAATTGAACAAATAATGTGTTTGGTGTTTTCTAATAAAACAGTATACCACAACTGTGATAATACACAAATTTAAGCTTAGAATGAAAACTGAATTGCTAATGCTTTTGAGTAGACGTGGTTTGAAGGCTTAGCAAAATGTATGAGTGCGTGCGTGAAGATTAGCTTCTACTTTTCTCACACAGACTTGTTTAAATAGACATGGCAAAGATACGTTGTTGTCCATAAATCACTTTCAATGATAATAACGTTCTTTCCTTTTTGAGAAGATCTTGTCTTGAATAAAGCCGTTGGTAATTAATCTGTCTTGAATGCTTAGTAACGCTTCAGAGTGTTCTCTACTTATGGTAATCAGAGTGTTCTTTTGCTTTAACTGATGCTGACGCTTCTGAATGCTGATGACTTGGTAAGGATCTTGATCAGAGTCAGAGTGTTTTATGCGCAGATTCTGGTCATCAGGCTTCAGCGTATAATCTGGTAGATCTTCTGCGTGTAGCACATGTTATTGATCTTCTGATGCTGATATGTTCTTCTGATGCTGATTCCATCAGAACTTCTGTAAACACAAACCATAATTTTAAGTAGCATATATGTCTTATATATAAATCTTACAATTTATTTATTCTTGTATTTTGTTATCATCAAAAATCTAATTAAGGATTGTAGAATCAAACTATGTTCTAACAACACATAGGGTTCATAGGTTCAACGTTACGAGCATGAGGTCAAAGGTACTACCCATAAGGTATGGTCTAAAAGTTATCACCAGCCGAAAATGGTTCTAGAGGTTCCTAGAGTCTACATCCTTCCTTCGGATATTACCAACTTCCCGATTAACTCGGTAATTAGTAATATTCTCAAGAAAAACTCGTCCGAGCGTAGTATCGCGTGACAACTATTTCTGAATTACTCCGTCATAGCTTCCGCACTACACATAAAAGGCCAAGATGGGTTAGGTATTCTGCGGTCCTCAGCTTCACCAGGCTCCCAGGTCAAAAGCAGTACGTCTTCCCGATTACTCGGTAAACGACACTACAGTCAAAGGGGCCTCCACTTAGTGGGGGATCTCATGCCTCTTGTTTTTGGATTACTCCCTCAAAGTTAACATGACTATACCACCTGTCCTATCTTAAAGTTTGCCCAAGTCTGGGTATAGGACTTATAAGTAATCACTAAGCCCCCTGAAAACCAGGAAAATCCAGATAAACACACACACACACACACACACACACACACATATATATATATATATATATATATATATATATATATATATATATATATATATATATATATATATATATATATATATATATATATATATATATATATATATATATATATATATATATATATATATATATATATATATATATATATATATATATATATATATATATATATATATATATATATATATATATATATATATATATATATATAACATATAACACATAAACAACAATAGCATATACTCAGATATAAACAAAGATAGACTCAACCCACTTAGGGATGGACCAGCAAGAGGTCAATCTTTCCCCAGTAAAGTCGCAATTTTTCTATAGCAGTAGAAATGTTTAAGACTACGCCATTGGATTGACTAGACTTATACATATCAAAATAAAAATCGCCACCGCGCTTTATTGTTTCCAAAGGAATGGAAAAAGAGTAAATAACCCAAAAAAGAGGGGGAAAGATTCAAGGTAAGGGGATTGGTTATGCAAAGGGAATGTATTAGCACCCTAAACATCTACGGTACTCCGCAGAAACCTCTTTGTAAAATCTGCATATTTTGGCTATAAAATGTTGTATAAAAATAGACGGTGGAGGTGAGAAAAGAATTTTTTTATGATTTTCGCACCCGCCGCAATTGCGAACCTTTAGTGCCTACGTACCACCTTCCGTGCAATAGGGGATCAGGGTACACGTAGTTCCTCTTTAAAAAATTTAAAACACAAGTGGGTTGGTTAATTTTATGAGATAAGACATCATTGTTATTGTCCGTATAGAAAACATACTTACTACCCACAATCATGAGAAAGGAGAATTTTCATCATCTCAAAGTGGAGGATATGGCTTAGATTTTAAAATCAACAATGCCTCGCTCAACACCCAAGTGGAAAATATCCCTTTTTACTACATATTGTAGAAGTATAGTTGTTTGTATCACTAAAAGGATTGACAAAAGTCTAATATTTTTTGAGAAAAGTTTTAAAATAGAAGAGCCAAAGTGGAAAAATGGTTTGAAATGAGATTGATTGACTTTTAGTCTTCTCACAAAAAATGCCAAGGTATTGTTAAGTTGATTGAAGTTTATTTATGAAAATGTCTTGAAAATGCATGGACATGAGTCCAAGTTCATTATGAAAGTGGTTCAAGTTAAAAACAAGAATAGTTTTCAAAAGGAGGAAGAAGATTTTTGAAATTAAAGAAGATGGGAGAAGAAGAAGAGACTATCCTAAAGGCATAAGGTAAAAGTTAGGGATAAGAACCATCTAACCGACAAAAAGCCAATACTTGACATTATGAGCCAAGATAGAATTCCCATTATTTGGATTGAAACCAAGCAAGCAAAGACACTAGACCTCTTGTGAGAACCAAACTTTAAGTGTATTAAGTCTTCACAAAAAATTGGACAGAGTAACAATTGTATACGGGTGAATTTCAGATTACAAACAAAGAACGTAATCACAATAACCTGCACACAAAACAAAAAAAAACAACCCAATGTCTTGAGGTAAACCTCAATAACTCCAGACAAAATATCAATTAAGGTCACAAGGTCTCAAAACATAGGCCAAGGTTTCTAATCCTAAGTCCAAGAAGTCCAATACTCCATTATGCCAAGGATAGTAACCAAATAGTCCAAGTACCATTAAAGTTTTTATGGTTTATATTGATTATTAAGTGTCTTAAAAAAGGAAAGAAGAGCTCAAATGAGCAAAAATAGAAATGACAAAAAAGTAAATGCTCAAATGAGCAAAGATGAAAATAGCATGAAATGTAAATGCTAAAAGTAAATGGTTCATAAAGCATAAAAAATAAAAGGGCATAAAGTAAAAACAAAAGATAAAGTCAATTATTAGTGATTAGTGGTTAGTTGGATGATCATCTTGAAACTTGTATTTGGAACTCATTAGAAGATTGGTAGAACCAAAGCCTCCACATAACAAGTTGCATTTGCTTTTTGTCAAGTATATCAACCATTTGGAATCCTCACAAGTTCCATTTAATGATCGACGATGTTTAAGTGATCCGCGTTGAGCAAAAGTGTTATAGATCCATTAGAGGATTGGTAGAACCAAAGTCTCCACACAATGAATCTCAAGGTTGTTGGATCAAAGAGATCAAATTAACATACTTGGGCTTGCAAACATAGGTTTGGGCCACGAATTATCATTTATTCGAATCGGGACAAAATTTAGCGCTATGTTGAGCAATCGTAAGTGGACTTATATAGAAGTCGCACCTATTTTGAGACCGATCAATAGCAATCTATGCACCATTTGTTTTGAGACATGATATAGAGATCGTGCTCCAATAACACTTAGCGCAATAAGAAAGGGATGAGATGGAGAGGAGTGGGGAAGAATATACAAACCACATTTAAATTAAATTTTAATTAAACTATTATTAAAATCATTCATCCATTTTTGTGGAATTAGACTCAACACCATGGATCCAATGAGGTTAATAAAGTCCACGATCAAAAATTTAACCCAAGATCAACCAGAAAATAATCACAAAATAATATTGCATTTAATATATACATTTAAAAGGTTTTAAAATGTTTTTTTAAAATAGAAATAAAAGAGGAAAATACCAACTATGTTCAAATTAATCAAGAAATAAAAATTAAGATCATAGAAAAATTAAAAAAAAAAAGACTCAAATTTTATAAAAATTTTGGTAATTTTTTGAAGTCAGAAACTATTTTTAAAATTAAAAGATATGAGTAAAATAAACCAAAAACGATGAAAAATAACAAAGTCATAAACAAAAATAAAATGAGGTCACTAATATTTGTCACAATGTCATTGAATCATTGCATAATTTTTTCAGATTTTAAAAATGTATAAAAGTATTTTTAAACATTTAAAACAATTCAAATAAAGTGAAAATTTATAAAAGAAATACCAAAACACAAAATTAAAATGTGAAAAAATAAAAATCAGAGAATAATCAAATATATTTTTCATAATTTTTTTTTTTAGACTAAAGATGAATTTTCTATGATTTTTTGAAATTTAAAACAATTAAATATAAAAATCAGAAAAGAAAATAAAAACCAAAAATATGTGGACCAATGGATGAGAGTCGGAACGCGTTAGTAATCAGATCCAAGGGATCTGACGCGTTGTGCATATCATGGTCATTACTAAATATCACACCGGATCCAACATTTTTAAAATAAAACAACTTAAAATATGGCGTGTTGGATGGAGTCTGACTCACAAAAGTAATCAGATCAAAGGGTTCCTGAGGCACATGCATTGTAAGGCAAGCATATTGTATCCATTTCAAAAAAATAATGTGGCTCCATGTCATTGGTTGAAGACGGACATGTCATCGTCTTCAACCTCCAGCCATCCCCAAATTGAATCTTCCAAACTGTAAAATTAGCAAACTAGACCGGTACCATTAGATTCGTCTCTTCAAGACGATTCTAATGGTACCATCGCGCCAAATTTATATAAATTATGCAAGGCTGTGTTTGAAAAAAACCAGAAAAAATAGCGAGCACGAAAATCTGGGATATCTTACTCAATTCTCAATGAAATTTCAAACTATAAAGAGCACGAGGATCAAAAGAACACAAGGAGTGGGTTAGTCTTTTATTTGAATCAATTTGGCCAAGAAATCTACCTGAACGAAGTAGTGAGAAATTGCTCTGAAACTAAACTTCCACAAATCAATATTGGTCAGAATTCTTGAAAGTAACTGTATGGTTAGCTTCAGAGAAGTTCAATAAAGCTAACTGAATGGAGTTTTTGGTGTTTTAAGGTGAGAATGTAAGAAATCAGAATTTCAAACTCAGAGTTCGTGTGAAATATGAACAGGGTTCAATTAGCTATCAAAAGCTTGAAAAAAAGAGTGAGGGATGGTCCTTATTTATAGTTGATTATGATGTAAGGCTCAAGCGTGTGAATTGGAGGCAAAATGAGTGAAATCGTGTGGACCTGCTAAACGTGAAAAGTGTGACTTCACATGACTCAAAATGCAGCAAATTGGATGGTTTAAGGGTCGTTTCTTATTATGGCAAGTTCCTAAACATGATTAGACACGAAATTAATCTTTAAACAGGCTTGTAATTGGATTTAAACTAATTTTCAAATCTGACTGAACTTGGAATTTCCATTTCATGATGCCACTTTCATAACCATGGTGCCAACAATGTAGGGCACCTTATGATGTGATTCTTGAAGCATTTGAAAGATGAAGTCACAAGGTTTTCAATATTAAAGGAATGAGATCAAATGGATTTTGAGCAAGAAGTTGCATTGAGTCAAAGTTGGAGAAAAAGGGTTGATTTTCCATACTTAGAAATATTTCAAATTTTTCTTCAAAAGTGACCTATAATGTTTTGTATCCATAAATGGCCTTATACTTGAAATTTTCTCTTTACCAAAAAAGATGGAATGATATAGACCCTTTGAATGACATTTTGAAACTTGAAACATTCAAAATCTCCAAAAATTGAGAGAGTTATGATTTGTTGAAGTTGGCAAAAAAATCATGAAATGACCTATAGTATTTTGTATCCTTAGGGCATCTTCCATCAATTTTCTCACTTTGCACATAAAATAAGGAATAAATTTCATATCTTCAAGATAATTATGGAAAAAGAGTGGGCTCAAGGTGATAAAAATTGACCAAGTTATGATCATTTGAAGTCACACATGAGAGATTTGGGGTTCATCTGGAGGACTTGTAATCTTTCTTCATCATCAAGCTTCTTCCACATGAAAACTCCTTGAAAATTTTGAAGTTATTTGTTGATAAACCTTTGAAGAGAGGGATGTCTTTGGAATCACTCAAAAATACCAAAATATGAGCAAGATATGCTTCTTTAAAGTTCAAAACCCTAGCTCCTAGATCAAGAAAATGCCTTGAGGAACTTTGACAATTTTGAACAAACTTCTTGTACCAACACAAATGCTTTATAAATAGAAGTTGTTGAGGATGAAAATGAGAACTCATAGTCACCAAAACCACTTCCATATCTTTCGAATTGAGAGAAATATGCACTTGTGACCAATGGGAACAAAGCCTTGTCCAAGCATGACAACTTCTCCAATCAACCCCTTGTACTTTTGAACCAAATTTGATAATCTTGAAATGTGGTGAACTAAAATAACCTTGCCATGCCATTTCTTCCGAAACAACTTAAATGGTAAGGTTTAAACTTCTCAATCCTTATTGCCTAGGGCATGGAAATAAACTCATGAACCCATGGGTCAACCTACCAAGCTAAATTGCCTTGACCTACATTACTAACAAGTAAGACAAACCAAAATTGAATTTTATTAATTAAAGGAAAAAAATAAAGACAATATATTCATGATCACAAAAGAAAAACAAGTCAATGTGGTTGGTGATTCCCCAAAGAGCAAATCAAAAGATAGAGAGAAAAACCAAAAGCCCTAATGTGATCTTGTTGTGATTGAATCAACATGGTATGATAAAGGGATCTTAGGGGAAAAAATTGGGGTGCAAAAGTTATGAAAAGGGAAGGTGTTACCCTTTTCATCTGTATTTATCTACAGGCTCTTAATCGCTTAGCTCACTTTCTTTGAAAAAATTGCTTTGTGTTGTGTGTTTGAAAATATTTTTGAAAATGCCAATTGTAATGCGAACTTTGTAATGATTCTCGTATATATCCTCGAGAACGCGTACAAAGTGTTTGTTTACAAATATTTTGAAAGTGTGATTGTGTGAGATGTTTTTGTTTTGAAGAGCTTTGTAAGAAAGGGATTAAGATCTACCCTACTCAAGGTCGTTCTTGTGTTTTCATCCTCCATTAGATAGTGTTATCCTACCATTAGTTAGTAGGAAGCCCTATCGTTGGATGTGAAGGGACCGACGTGAGTCATTGTACAGTCATCAAAGGCAACTCGTAAGGATGCTTTAGCAATTATCATTAAGGGGCTAGATCATTTACCTAAGGCAACGTCGAAAGTGTCATCAAGGGACTATGATCTTTGTATCGGGGGACTTTTCTAAAGCGTCCATGCGTTTGAGGGACATGACTGTTTTCCGAAAGGCAACAAGGGATGTTACCCTACAGGTGCGAGTGTATACGTGATTTGTGTTCGATTATTTTAGTCTTTGTGTTAGGGTTAACTATCGATTCATTTTTAGTCTTTCCATACAAACCTAATTACTAAGCAGTAAACATAAAAATAGTGAAAATCAGTAAAGTGAAAAAAATAAATGTGGAAAGTAAACCCTAAGCTATTACATCGCTTTGGGGCAGATACAAAAGTAGTAAAATGCGGAAAAGTAAACCCTAATTATTATTACATCCCGAGAGAAAGTTACAATAATGATGAAAAAGGAAAAAAAGAGTCTAAGCTATTACAATTTACGGAGATAAAAGTAAGAATAAAAGAAAGATGAAGAAAGGAAAAATGGTTTTTTGGGGGTTTTATGAAAAGGTTTTTGATGATTAACCCTAAAAAGCCATAATTAATTTTAATCAAAAGAGAAACTGATAAATTAAATAAAAAACATAAAAACCTAATTTGATTAGGGTTTATAAAAAAGAGGTTTTGAAAAATTAGGTTTGTTAAAAAAGGTTTATGGGTTATGAATTTAGGGTTTTTAAGGAAAAATAAGAGGAAAAAAAATAAGGTTTTAAAATAAATTACCTGGGGTGGATGTTGAACCCACGCCCTTTGCCTTCCTACCCATCACCTTCACCACTGTGCCAAGCGCACACTTATGTTAAGGAATGGAAACCAACGCGCTATGTAACCTGCAAAACATGAAAATATGAAAATAAATCAAAACAGCAAAAGGAAGGGATCAAACCTGTGCCTTGGTATAGTTCTGCCTTAGCGCGCGCATTTTAAACACTGGGATGGTGATACATCCATTGTTATAACTGAAACGAGACAATTATATTACAAAATCTATGCCTGGACCGTAGAGGCCCAGGAGCCCTAGCTACGGTCATCTTCTTCGGCGAGTATGTTTTTTAAACTTGTGAAACAACAAACATTAGAGGTCCCAAAAGACCCTACCCCCCTAATTCAAGGCATGCGAATTCAATGAGAGTATTGGTTTGAGCTAAAACATATTGTAAAAAGAGATATGGCCAGAATAAATGGAATTGATGCAATCATGATGATGCATGATTCCTGCAGCATAGGACTCCTGCGATGGTCCAATCTTGCACTAATGAATCTTAGAAATGCATTAATAATGTTAGATTCAATCAAAACATCAAGAAAACTAAAATATGAATTTATGAAATAATAACAAAACAATTATGCATGGAGTGGTGTCTCGAGTCCTTTGGATCATCAAGGATGATCCATTCTTAGTATACTCTGCTCCATTAAGTGAATGGAAGGGTTAATATGCCTCGAGAGTGGTTGTAATAAGGGTTCGCAAGTTGCCCTAATTTGAATGATTTTGGAATTTTTGGAAGAGGTTCTTGCACAAGGGTTTCGTGTGAGCCTTTGTCTGAATGAGGATTATATATAGGGGTGAAATTAGGTCAAATGAACATGGGCTTGGACTTGTGTAAGAAGGCTTGGTCTTATCTTATTTATTTTGACTTTTAAAATAAGTAAAAATCAAAATAAATAAAATAAAGAGGTAAAGGGGTGCATGAAGTAATTCATAGGTTCATATGAGGTGTAGAATGTGCATGGACCTTGAAACAATAGCCAATTTGCCCAAAAATCCAAGTTTGGTCACTTTATGTTTCATGCATTTCCTCAAAATTTCCCAACTTGCACCAATCATAACGCTCTCAATTTTTATCATTTGAAGGTGATCTTTGATTTTTTGGAAATCTCAAGATGTCCTCTACAATCTCTATGTTCATCATTTTTGCACTTGAATATTTATATTGATGTAAGTTGCCTTGACAAAAAATGTCTTTTTGTTGACTTTTGAAATGACCTATAATGTTTTGGCCCATATCTCTCAAATGAAGCGTTTTTTGGACTTGAGCTTAGAGAGAAAAAGTTGTAGAGAATTGAATTTCATTCAAAATGAACTTTGGTTGAGGAAAATATAATCAAGCATGTGAAAGTTATGCTTGGTCAAAGTTTAGTTGACTTCTCCTTAAGAAAACCCTAATTTGGCAACTTTTGACTTTTGATGAATTGAGAGTTTTCCTTATGAGTCATGATCAACCTTTGATCAAATGATGAATATAACTTCAAAATGTTTATGTTGACCAAAAATATTGAAGTTTGACTATATGTTGACCACAATTGACTTTTCACCTAATATAGTTGATTTTCAGTCATTTGAGCAACTGACTGAGCAAACTTGTGATGCAAGGCATGAAACTTTGGTATGAGAATTCTTGGCGACATATAAGAAACTATGAAAACCACTTGAGGAATTAGAAGTCCAATTTTCCTTGAGAGAAAAAAAAACCCTAGTTGTAGGTTAACTTCTTAGGAGGAGAGTTTGTCTAATCAAACCTTGAGTAGTCTTGAGTAATTGAGAATCCTATGAGCATGAGGAGATATCTTGAAGAAAATTAAGGGGAAAATTTTGTGGTACAACATTGGGGAATATATCTCTGTCGGAGATGAGCTTGTGAAGGTAGCTCAGTAGAGATAGTTCCATGGAGATTTCTCTGTGGGGATTTGTGGATAACTTTGAACATTATCCCAACTCCTGGAGTGATAAATATTCTACTGGTAAACAAGTGATGAGATAATGGGACATAGTCATATGCTTTAATCTATAACTTTTCTTGGACTGTCTTTTCATATTTTCAGTCCACTGGGATACCCCTTTTTGCCCAAGCCGCCTTCTCAGGATTTCGACTTGCTAGGTGTACAATTTTATTTATATGTCCCTAATTTTTGACCGGACCCTTTTGGTTCATCAGGATTACCTTTTTTTTCCTAGGTCAATCAACCTATCGGGTCTCTTTTTCATGTGTAGTATTTTTTACTATGTTCGCGTTCACAGGGCGCGGGGAATTTTCACTGTCCATGGTAGTAAGTGTTGTAGCACTGCCATAAAATATTTTCTTGATCATACATGGCCCTTCGTATGCGGGAGTCCATTTTCCCCTGGGATTGGTATGGTGTAGCTGATGTTTGAAGTTATTGATCAACCATTGATTACCAAGTTTCTGATAATCTTGACCTTCCTCAGTATTTTTCTAAGAAGTGTCACGGCAGAATGACACCATCTGATACTGCTGACATAGACATGCAATTTGGTGATACCGAAGATTCAATTTTCATACTGGCTTTTTCTGAAAGTCATGATCAATGTAACATGCCCCAAGTGATTCAAATGGAGATCTGCCTCTGGTTGTTCAACACTTTTGAGAGATTCTTTAAATCTTGACTTGACTGCCACAGATAAGTTGGACAATAACATGTCATGCCCCTTGATTTATAACCATTTGTGTCTATGAAAGGCCTGTTACTGGAAGTGTATTTCTCTTTGACCCATCCTATGAAGTAATTATGTCCATTGGGAGGATTTTCATTCATTGAATATTCGTCATGCGAATTTCTCTACTGTCAAACACTTAGTCATATGCAAATAGTGGTATTAAAATGCATACCTTATGTCTGTCTTGAAGTTTAAAAAATTCATTTTTTAGTAAAGCAATATTTGTAAGAATGTGATCATCTCAGGATTTATAGTAAACCTTACAGGAGTCAGGATACCTTTTTGTAACAGTTTATTTTCGAACTAACCCATGCTTCAGTTAGGACTTTGAAGGGTGGTAATGCGGCCTGGTTCACGATTTAAGAAATAAAGGATAAAGGCTCAAAGTTTTTTTGTACCCAACCTGTTTTCCATGATGTCCTTTAGTCCTATACTCAGTTAATTATGCATTTAGGTTCCAATAGAGTTTGGAATTATAGCACTGGTACTTGGTGATGGTTCAGAAACCGAAAGTTTATTTGAGAAGACAATCATTTTTTCTTGTAACATCTTTCTTTTGTTGAGGATTTGTAGCGACCTCTTTTTGACTTTATTATCCTTAACTTTTTCCTGAACTGTTTTGTTTGAGATTATAGTCAGCGGGATGCCCCAGTTTTTCCCCTAAGTCTCCTTCATAGGTTTGACTTAGCGGGCTTTTCTTTTGAAAGATAATGACTGCTCGTCTTAATGATTACAGGGAACCATCATCGACTTTGGATTTGGAAGGATGTCTTCGATACTACCTACTGTGTACGAAGGAAAAACTTGCGATTGAATGCACAATTGAATTAATTGAGAAACTACCCTGCCCCAGGTTATGATTAAGGGTTTCAATTAACGTGAAAAAGAAAACTCCTACTTCTTAGGCTCAAAGGGGTTGACTAGGGATTAACTTCCTTATATCTTCATTGTTTATGAATTGAATTAACGTTTGTACATCGTCAGCAAGGTCTATTCAAAAGCATATTGTATGAGATTATGGTATCGTTTTCGTCATCCTCCCTATAAAGGCTTATAGCTTTTAACAAGAGTTGAATATCACAAAAATGAAGTAAAAAGCACAGTTTAAATATAGTAAAAACGAATGGATTAATTCAAGACAAACATATGCAATGCATTAATGGAAGAAAAAAAACAAAGATTGACATAAAGATAAGTGTTCAAAGAAACAAAAGAAATTACAACTAAAAATTCAAATGAACTGGACGCTCTCAATCTTAGTCATGATTTGGCATGGTAACAATGATCACATTATTAGTCTCAGGAGGGTCAAACTCAATCTCCTTAGAATCAATCATATCTTGAATCTTGTTATTCAATGCCCAACAACCATTCGTATCATGTCCAGGACTATTAGAATTGTATGCACACCTTGCATTAGGATGATAGTTAAGAGTGAAAGTATTGGGATTCCGAGGAGGATCCATTAACGTAATCAACTCTGCCTTTAACATGTGTTGCAACGCTTGAGCCAATGACATGTTAATTTTAGTAAATTGTCTTTTGAGTGTATCTTACTTACGTTGATTACCCTGTTGTCGTTGTTGCACTGGTACATGATTAGAGATCAATACTTCCCCCCGCAGATTGGTTGTGGTCTCTCTTATTATGACCCTTCTGGCCGTACATAAAATTGGACTATTTCTTATTATTGTATGACTTCTTATGAGTATAGGAAGAGGTAGGCACTTGGATTTTACCACTTCTGATTCCATTCTCAACATGTTCCCCTGTCAATATCAGTTCAGTGAAACCGACTGAAGAATTTCTATGTAGGTGATTATAGAAAGGACCTATCAGCGTGCTTATGGACATGTCAATCAAATCCCTGTCAGCTAAAGGAGGTTGAACCCTAGCTGCGAGAACTCTCCATTTCTGGGTGTACTCTTTGAAGCTTTCATTAGATCCCCTGGACATACTCTGCAATTTCATACGAGTTGGTGCGAGATCAGCATTATACTGGTACTGCTTGTAGAAAGCGGCAGCCAAATCTTCCCAGGTATGAACATTAGTCCCTTCTAATTGATAGAACCATTTCAATTGTGTTCCAAACAGGATCTCTTGGAAGAAATGAACCCACAATTTCTTGTCAACAGTGTGTGGTTGGATTTTCCGAACATATGACCTCAAATGCAACTTCGGGAAAGAAACACCGTCATACTTAGCAAAGGTAGGAGTTTTAAACTTGGGGGGAATGAAGACTCCTGATACCAAACCCAATTCTTTGAAGTCCAAGCCAGGCACCTTCTGGATCTCCATAGCTTTCAGACGCTCTTCTAACAGCTTATACTTCTCATCAGCAGGGGGGATATTGTTCATCCAAATAATCTTTTTCCTCTTCAACAGGTAAGTACCCTTCTCACAACTAAAGTTTAGTTGGCTCAACCTGTCCTAAACTAGTAACCGAGTTCTAAGAATCTCATATCACAGATCTTTTTCGAGGGCTTTATTTTAGTATGATAACTGATTTTTCACCAAAACATCCAGTGAGTCAAATCTCAATTAGCGTAGCTTCGAGTATCAACCAACTTTGGATTGCACCAAAGTTGGCTATCTCACTACCTTCTAATGGCCAAGATGGGTCAATTAAGGTTCTAAAAGTAAGTTAGTGTTAATAACATCATGCCGAAGCCTAATGTTATCCTTGACTGACTCAAGGAACATCAGTACAAACAAAAGTGTCACACTAACTGTAGCCATCATATTAACTATACCGGTCTATACCGTACAATATTTATGATCTATTTCTACTTACCTAAGGCATCCCTAGATCCGGGTGTAGGGCCTTTCAGATGATAAACAAAAGTAAGCCCTTAAAGTTAAAGCATACAAAGCACACAATTTAAGCAAGTAAAGTGATCTAAACCCTTAAGGTAACCCCTCTTTTAAAATTGTCCTCAACAGAGTCACCAGTTCTGTAATACGGTGAGAGAACTGACTTTTTAGCGTTTAATCGCAAATGTCGCGGATAACAAGAGTCTCCACCGACTTTTCTTTTATCAAATGAGGAAAGGTGAAAATAACATGAAATACATTTGATAAATTTTGAGTTCGGGGGTAAGTTATAAAAATGGAAGGTGTTAGCATCCTTTCCATCTGTAGTTATCTACGGGCTCTTAATTTCTCAACTCACTTTAAACTAGCTTTGTGTGTGTGTGTGATTTGAAAATATTTTGAATGCCAATTGTGAGGCGTACTTTGTAATAATCCTTGTATCAGTCCTCAAGAATGTTTACAAAGTGTTTTTTTTTTTGAAAAAATTTGTTTTGAAACGTGAGCTGTAAAAATGAATTTGTTTGTTTGAAACTGTTATGAGCAAGCAATTTGTTGAGTCTTACCTACTAAAGGTCTTTCTTGTTTATTTTCCTTCTCCGCTAGAGATAGTACTATCCACACCATTAGTTGGTAGATAGATCTATCTATTGGATGTGAAGGGACAAGCGTAGGATCGTCGTATGGTCATACAAGGCAACATGTAAGAACACCTTTAGCAATTCGAAGGGACTATCATCATTTATCTCATAGGGTCATCGAAGGGACTAGATCATTTTGTAGGCAACTCGAAGGCTCATCAAGGGATTATGATCTTTATTAGAAAGGGACCATGATGATATTGTTGAATTGAGGGTCTTTTTCTAAAGTACCCTTACTTTCGAGGGACGTGGCCATTAGTATCGCAAGGCAACAAAGAGAGGTTATCCTAGAGGTGAAGTGTGCAAAGTGTATTGGTTTCAGTTATGTTATCTTGAAAATTAAGGTTATCTATGTTTGATTTTATTCTTATCATACAAGCCTATTGTGATACGGTGGCAGAATCAACTGTTAATACTGGTTTGCATTTTTTGTTCGCAAATGTCGCGGTAAGCAAGAGTCGCCACCGACTTTTATTTCATCCAACAAGGGAAAAGGGAAAAGAACAGAAAAAACCTTTTTCGAGATGTTTCTGAGTACGGGGGGTAGATTATAGAAAGGGAAGGTGTTAGCACCCTTTCTATCCATGGTTTTCCATGGGCTCTTAGGTACTTGCTCATTTTGAAAATTGCTTGTGTGTGCTTACTTTGAAAAGTTTTGTTTTACTTCATTTTAACCCTTGTTTCTATCCTCAAGAGTGTTACGAAGTTGTTTTTGAAAACTGTTTGAAAAGTGTTTGTGCGAAAAAAGTTTTTGTTTGTTTGAGCAAGTACCTAGGAACTAATCTACCTACTTGAAAAAGACTGTTCGTTTTCCTTTAGACAATGCTATCCCATTATTGAGAAATAGGTAGCACCTTCATTGGAGTTTTTTAGGGACATTCGAAGGGACGAAATGGTCTCAGAAGGCAACATGTAAGGATACCTTAGCATTTCGAAAGGGACCGTTATCATATATTCGTAGGCAACATCGAGGGACAAGATCATTTATCGTAGGCAACTCGAGGGACGTTAAGGGACTATGATCTTTATGATGACTTTTAGATTGACGGTCTTTTGCTAAGATATCCCTACGTTTGAGGGACATGACCATTATTTTCTGAGGCAATCAAGTGGGGAGTACCCTAGGGGTGCAAGTGTGCAACAATGTGTTTTTTCAGTTATATTTATCTTGCAATTAGGGTTTTCTATCGTTCATTTTTTATCTTTCCGTACAATCCTATTAATTTAAGCATTGCATAAAATATAGTAGCAGGAGATAAAGGCGGAAATGTAAACCTAAGCTATTACAGAGCTTTGGGGCAGTTACATAATAGTGAAGAGGGCGGAAAAGAAATCTTAAAACTATTACATCCCGGAAGCAATTACATGATAATGATAAATAAAAAAAGCGGGAAAAATAAAGCTACGCTATTACAATTGAACGCGCCCTATACACTTTATCTAGGAAAATAAAAATAAGATGAAAATAGCAAGGAAAATGTTTTGGTGATTTTTTATGAAAAAAATGATTTATGATAATTAATTAAATAAACTAAAAAAACCTAATTAATTTTAATTAATAAAAAATGTTAATTTTGAAAAGAAAAAAAGTTAATTAAAAAATCTAAAAACCTAATTAATTCGAATTAAAAAAAAGTTAATTTTGAAAAAAAAAGGTTAATTAAAAACCCTAAAAACCTAATTAATTTAAATTAATTAAAAAAGGTTAATTTTGAAGAAAAAAAAGGTTAATTAAAAAACCTAAAACCTAATTAATTTTAATTTTAAAAAAAGTTAATTTTGAAAAAAAAAGGTTTATGTGTAATGATTAATGAGAAAGAATTAAATTTGCCAAAAAAATAGATAGGGGAAGAAATATCATGAAAAATAGGGTTAGAAAATAAAAATAATTCAAATGTCAGGGGTGGGTGTTGACTCAAAAATTAATGTAAAATCTAAAATTAAAATTAAAAAAAAAAACTAAAATTAACTATTCGAGTTTATTATGAAAAATTATGAAAAATCAAAGGTTTGTGAAAAATGTTAGGTTTTATGAAAAGGGTTTTAAACAGAAAGAATGAAAATAGGTAAAAGGATAAATAGAAAGGAAGAAAACCAAAACCAATAGGGGTGGTTGTTGAACCCACGCCCTTAACCTTCTCAGGATGTCTGTCTCGTCATGTATTGGTGGTTGTTCTATTTTGGCCCAAGTGTTTTGTAATAACCCTGCATGGGACCTTGTCTAAATCTGCAGTGTTGAATCTCATGAACACATTAAATAAATTATTATATCATGAAATACAAATAAAGCAAATATATGAAATTTTGTAATGTTAAAATCGATATGGCATGTATGAATGCTTCTAAACCATTTTGATCATGCAGATCAAACCAGCCTTACCCTTACTGTAGAAGTAGTGAGATGTGGGTTTGTAACAAGGATGACTTGTTTGTAGTGAGATGGGGGTTTGTAACAAGGATTTTAAGATTTTTAGGGTTTTGAAGGAATTTGATATTTTGACAGGGTTGTGGAAAAGGTTTTTTTTATCCTGTTTCTTGTGTGAAAAGAATGAGATTATATAATGGAAATTAGAGAAAAAAATGGGCTTTGAATATGCAATTGGGCCTCCAATAACCACAAGCAATAGTGCAGATTTTTATTCACTTGAGTCTATCACGTTCCAGGATAAATCGCAGGGGCTTAAGTGCAATTTTTGAAGTTAAAATATGGAGAAAAAATGTAGCCGACATCGAGAACTAACTCTTGTCCGAAAATAGGCTCAATCGGATAAACGGTAAATTAGTTATGAATTTTTGAAGTTTTGGCTCAGACAAACTTATTTTGGCCTCCAGTGTCAACTTTGACACGTTCTTCAATAAAAAACTGGTATTGATCGGAGCATAACCTGGTCTCGACTTTTGAAGAAAAGTTGTAGATATCTGAGTCAGTGACCTTGTGTAAAAATATGGGCCCAATCCGATAAAAATTGACTGAGTTATGAATTTTCGAAGTTTCGACCCAGATGAAATAATATTCAGCATTCAGGATTTTCAGCGCGTCACGCACACTCTGAGCAAAAAACGAAGGCCTTTTAGATACCTTTCAAACTGAATACCTCATGTGAAAAATTAGTCAACTCAATTTGTGAAATTTTGGCGTCAGAACCAGCTCGATACCATGAAAATCGACCAAGTTATGATTTTCTGAACATGACGCAAATAAACTTTTGTCACAAATTTTGTGTACGAAAATACTTGATAAATCCGCATTTTTGAAGACATTATGATCGAAATTGGCTTCCAGCCGTGAGAGAATAAAACATAGATGACGTCAAGATGGAATTTTGGCCACCAGAAAGGGTTCAAAACAAGCCACGATCTTCAACTTATGAATTTTTTTGTGCGTAAAAACTGCACTTTCAGCACACTTTTTCACCACATTTCTTCGAGAAAACTCACACATTCGGGGACCTTCTTTAAAGAATTGACTCTTGAGCCGAACCTGAATTTGAGAATACATTATCAGAGATATCTTGGCGAAAGAACACCTGAATACGACGCGCCGAGTTGGACTTGTGAATCTTTGGACCCCGAATCATTGCAAAACGGCAAACCGATCTTCAACACAGAAAATACTCTGAGAACATCCATTGGCGAAATAAACGTCACTTGTAACCTGAAGAAGCTTGATAAATATACCTTTATTCCATAACCATAAAACCAATAATATGCGTGTATGAAAATAGGATAAATTTTGGGGTACAACAGCTGCCCCTGTTCAATCTTCTTAAACCTGAAGACTTAGATTGGCTTGTCTACCTTTCGTGATCTGAAGGTAGAAGATGATTGAACACTAGAGTTCCCAGAAATTTGCACTTGTTTGTAATGATGTTTGACTGTGTAGGTAGTATCGGGAATGGGCTTAAAGATGCCATTTGGAGGAGATGACGGAAGGTCACCAGAGATGGGCTTAAAGATGCCATCCGGAAGATATGAAGGAGAATCGTCAGAGATGGGCTTAAAGATACCATCTAGAGGATGTTGATTTCCCGAGATAGTCCTTTGATGAGAATTCTTGTTCTTGTCATTGAGGAGGAATCTGTTGAGGAATGTTGGTCTCTGTCTTGGGAGAAATGGAATTTTAGGAACTTTAGTTGTCTGTTACTCTACTGGGGAATCATCTCTCAGTCGAGGAGATGAAAATGAACTGTTATCTGGTCGTGCTCCAGGCCTTACAGTGATTTGCTGAGGATAATAAGATTGGTTGCTATCTGGTCGTGCTCCATGTTTTACAGTGACTTACTGGGAAGATGAGATTAAACTTGCTATCTGGTCGTGCTCCAGGCTCTGCAATCTCAAAAACTATTATTTGGTCGTGCTCTAGGCTTCAATAGGAATTGGCCGAGTAAACTGTTATCTGGTCGAATTCCAAGCTTTACAATACCTTATACTGTTATCTGGTCGTGCTCCAGGTTTCACAGTGTCTCTTGTCGCTATCTGGTCATGCTCCAGACTTCACAACGTCTTATACCGTTATCTGGTCGTGTCCCAGGCTTCAGTAATTTGGAGAAATTAAGATATTATCTGGTAGATTTCCGGGCTTCACAGCTTGAATTTGAGATATACCACTATCTGGTCGATTCCAGGCTTCGTAGTATTTTGTACTGTTATTTGATCATGCTCCAGGCTTCACAATATGATGTATTATTGGTTGACTATTATCCGGTCAGTTTCCGGGCTTCATAGCTTTTGAACTGGAATAGAAATCTTAGTATCGATTTGACTAAACTAGAGAGAACTTGTAAGAACTTCAACTGGGAGAGAAATCTTAGTATTGATTTGACTGATCCCGGGAGAGGTCTTAGATTAACTTTGACCGGCATAGAAATTAGGGGAATCTTAGCGGCGATTCGGCTGACCCAGACAAAAGTCTTAGAACATCTTCAACTAGAATAGAAACCTTAGTGTCGGTTTGACTGAACCAGAGAAGACTTGGGAGAACTTCAACTAGGATAGAAATCTTAGTATCGATTTGACTGATCCCGGGAGAGGTCTCAGATTAACTTTGACTGGCATAGAAATTAGGGGAATCTTAGCGGCGATTCGGCTGACCCAGACAAAAGTCTTAGAACATCTTCAACTAGCATAGAAACCTTTAGTTTCGGTTTGACTGAACCAGAAAAATGTTGGAATATATTCAACTGGAATAGAAACCTTGGTGTCAGTTTGACTGAACCAGAGAGAATCTTGAAAAGTGTTGGAATATCTTCAACTGGAATAGAAACCTTGGTGTCGTTTGACTGAACCAGAGAGAACTCGAGTTGATTTCATCTTTCCCTGAAAGGTAAAGAGTTAGTCGTATGTAATGTCATGATGTATGAAATGTATTGAGTAATGATGTTCTCAAAATAAATGAGATTGTGCTGTATAATATGTATGCACATTCCATGATGTATGGATATGCAATGCTATTGTGATATTCACTAGCTGGGGAAAATAAATCCTGGACTGCTGTTGGAGAGTATAAGGAGTTGAGTTCTTCGTTTCCGTTGGGGATAGTGACCGAAGATGATTAGCTGTGGATTTACATCCATTCTTCTTGAGAACATTCTGCCGGGAGAGACTCTGTTTGAGAATAATACTCTGGGGGAATGACTCTATGGGGAAGGGAAATACTCTATTGTAAGATCTGCTGATTTGGAGAAATAAACTCAGTTGGGGATGAACTTCCATTGCTAGAGAGAAGAGCTCTATTAAAGATTGAGCTTCAGTTGTCAGAGAAATAAACTATGCTCGGGAGAAAACTTTATAAACTGTTTATGGTTATAAAGCTCAGTTGGGGAATGCAAATATCAGCTTTCTGAAGGAACCTGCTGGGGAAGGAATTCCTGCTTGGGGATACGGAGGTCGGACCTTGTTGTCCTTACTCTGTGGGGAATATAAATATCACGGGCGTGTAGGTGATAGTCACTTTGCTTCCAACTGTCTTTGCCCCTTGTACCATGCTGGAAAAAGTACACGCGGAGATTTTGTGGATGGATCTATGTCGTGATTGCACTTGAACATGTATTTAATGAGTGTCAGGATGACATCCGTCTCTGGATTGTATCTGAATTGTACTTGAAACATGTGTTGAATGAGTGTCAGAATGACATCCTTCTCTGGATCGTATCTGAATTGTACTAGATACTTGTGTCGAATGAGTGTTAGAATGACATCCGTCTCTGGATCGTATCTGAACTTTACTTGAAACATGTGTTGAATGAGTGTCAGAATGACATCCGTCTCTGGATCGTATCTGAATTGTATTTAGAGGAGAATCTGGAGTAAGTATCAGGATGACATCCGTCTCTGGATCGTACCTGAACTGTTTCTAGAAGAGAAGTCTAGAATAAGTATCAGGATAACATCCATCTCTGGATCGTACCTGAATTGTTTCTCAATGTATTGAAAATCTTGAATATGTAGAAGAATGACATCCGTATCTAGATCGTATCTGAATCGTTTCTCGATGTATGAAAATCTTGAATAAGTAGCAGAATGACACCCGTATCTGGATCGTATCTGAATTGTTTCTCGATGTATGAAAATCTTGAGTAAGTAGCAGAATGACATCCGCATCTGGATCGTATCTGAACCATTTCTCGATTTTGGTGCTCTTGATGAATGTTGATCAAGGTATAAGTCTTTCACTGATAGACAGGTGACGGGACATAGTCGCACGTTTTAAATCCCTATCTTTTTCCTGGACCGCCCTTTCGTGTTTTTAGTCCACCGGGATACGATTTTGCCCAGCCGCCTTTTCAGGTTTTCGACTTGTCGGGTGTACAAATTTTTTTTATGTATATCCCTAACTTTTTTCCGAACCCTTTTGGTTCGCCATGATTCCCTTATTTTTTCCTAGGTGTGTCAACCTAGCGGGTCTTTTTTTCCATGTGTAGTATTTTCTGAATATGTCCACGCTTTCAGTATGTAGAGAGTTGTCATTTTCCATAGTGTTATGTTATAGTACTGTCAAAAATGTTTTCTTGATGGCACATGATTCGTTGCTGGAAAGCATGCGTAATGCCCCAAGCGATTCAGATGGAGATATGCCCCTGGTTATTTGGCACATTTGGAGAGACTTCCCCAGGTGTGTTTAGACATCATGTCATGCCCCTTGCTTATGGAAGACCTGTTATTGGAAGTGTCTTTCCCGTTGAGTTGATTCTTTCCATTGAGAGGATGTTTGTTCATTAAATATCTGTTGTGCGGATTTCTCTGATGTCAAACAATTAGTCATATGCAAACAATTTCATTTAAAGAATGCAAAACTCATGTCTGTCTTGAAAAAAAATTTGAAAATGTGTTTTGTGTAGTAAAACGAAATTTGCAAGAATGTGATATCAACTCAGGATTCGTAACAAAGCCTACAGGAGTTAGGATACCTTTGTAACAATATGCTCTCAAACTAACCCATGCTTCATCTAGGACTTTTAAGGGTTTTAACGTGGCCTGGTTCACGGTTCAAGAAACAAAGGATAAAGGCTCAAATTTTATTTGTACCTAACCCGCTCTTCGTGATGTTCTTTAGTCCTATGCTCAGTTAATTGCGCGTTTAGATCCTGATTAAGTCTGGAATCTTTGCTCTGATACTTGGTGATGATTCAGAAATTGAATATTTGTTTTGAAATGGCAGTCATTTTGTAATCTTCTTTTTGTCGAGGATTTGTAGTAACCTCTTTTTTTCGTTATCCCTTCTTTTGCCTGAACTGTTTCTTTTGTGATTACAGTCAGCGAGATGCCCCAATTTTTCTCTTAAGTCTCCTTCATAGGTTTTGACTTAATGGGCTTTTATTTCGAGAGATAATAATTGCTTCTCTTGACGATTATACGGAACCATCGTCGTCTTTTGTTTTGGAAGGACATCTTTGATGCCATTCATTGTGTACGAAGTGGAAGATTATGACTGAATGCGCCTCTGAATTAACTGAGAAAACTACCCTGCCCCAGGTTATGATTAAGGGTTTTAATTTGTGTGAAGGAAAAACTCCTACTTCTTTGGCTCGAATGGTTGACTAGGGATTATCTTCCTTATAACTCCACTGTTTAAGATTTGAAATAACACCTGTACATCGTCAGCAGGGTCTGTTCAAAAGCATACTGTAGAGATTGTGGTATCATTTTCGTCATCCTTCCTCTAAGGCTTAGAGTTTTTTAATCGAGAGTTGAATATCACGAAAAGGAAGTATAAAGCATTTTTGAAATAGGGAATACGAATGAATTGATTCAAGACAAACATGTGCAATACATTGATGAAATAACAAGGTTTGATATGAATAAATGTTCAAGCAAATCAAAAGAAAATTACACATTGAAAATTCTAATGAACGAAAAGTCTTCTTGTGAGCACTTGTCACTTCAGATGGTATGCCTTGGAGGGATGGAAGAAGAACTCAGTCTGACCGTCTTGTGAGAATTTTAACGCTCCTTCATCGATCAGGTCTTGAATTTTATTTCTCAACACCCAACAGTTGTTGGTGTCATTTCCAGGATTGTTGGAGTGGTACGCATATCTTGCATTTGGATTTTACCTTGGGGAGGATATGTTGGGATTCTGAGGAGGGTCCCTTAATATAACCAACTTGGCCTTCAAAAGGCGTTGCAATGCTTGATCCAATGACATGTTGATTTCGGTGAAGCGTCTTTCAGATGTATTATTCTTATGTCGATTGCCCCGTTGTCGTTGGCGAGGTTGTGGTTGGGCTTGTGGTGTAGTAGAAATATGGAAAGGTCCATTCCTGAACAAACCAACCTCTTCTCTCACTGGGGGCTGATTAATGCCTTGATCCACAATTTTAACTGTTTGTTTCATGGATTTGCACCCATCTTGGTGAAGCTTGTTGAGGAAAGCTCTTAGCCCTTCTTGTCTTAGAGCTAAGTTTTGGATAAGAGCCATCTTCCCCAGCATCTGGATTCTCATTGCTTCTACCTCATCTTATAGTTGTTCCAATTGTTCATCCTTGTTGTTGCCAGGACGTTCCTTGGTCAAATTCCCGGCGAAGAGTGTTTTCAGGTCTTCTTGCCCCTTGGATGGATTTAGGAACATTTCCATGAACTGAGCTTCTTGAGTTTTAAGATCTTTGTTGTCTTGTTGGAAAGTTGCTGAAATAAACAGCGAGAACGTGAGAGACCTGTGCTGAAACCTGCTTATGCAATGATATGTATTATATATGTATGTAATGTTTTCAAAGATCTCGCGGGGTAAACAAGAAAATGTCAGAAGTTGAATTTTGCAGCTTTGATTGAAGAACTTTGTATCGTTGAGAGTCCTTCTACGAAAGTCAACTCACCATATCAAGTGGGTCATAGCCCCTGACTCAAGTTGTTGATTTTTGATCTTCTGATGACATTGGCTAGAGGAAAATAAATCCCCTTTCCCCTTGCTAGACGTCTGATTTATCATAACCTGCATCACAAGCCCTCGAGATCCTTGAAATGGTTAGTCATGATATGATATGGTATGATGTTTATGATGTCATGATAAATAACATGTATAGCAAACACAGACAAATCACACCAAGTCCTTAGGTTTAAGGCTTGCTTGAGTTTTAAGGTGATACCCTCTTGATGCTTAGTTGGTTTAAAACCTGTCTTAGAGAAGTAACCGGGTTCTAAAGATTCTCAATATCACTGATCATCCTTTATCGGGCATTGTTTCAGCTCAAGCAATCTTTTCTTGCGGATGAAATATCCCGAAAGTCTGATCTCAATGAGTGTAGCATCAAGTATCAACCAATCCTCAGCTTTATACCGAGGCCGGCTATTTCACTACTTTCTAATGGCCAAGTTGGTCCAACTAAGGTTCTAAGGTCCGTTAGTGCCTCACGATACCACGCGGCGGCCCCGTATTCTCCTTGTTTCCCCATGAAGGATACCGATACCAACCAAAGTGTCACACCAACATAGCCATCGCTTAAACCATATCGGTCTACGTTGTACAGTCTCCGCTATCTATTGCTATTTATCTAAAAAGTGTCCCCAGATCCGGGTGTAGGATCTTTAATAATACCCAAACAAAACCCTTAAATTTCAAGCAGGCAAGGCAAAACAAGAAAGCAATTTTAAAATGAACTAGATCCTAAGGTAAACCCCACTTTATATTCTCCAGCAGAGTCGCCAGTTCTGTGATGCGGTGGCAGAATCGACTATTAATACTGATTTGCATTTTTTGTTCGCAAATGTCGCAGTAAGCAAGAGTCGCCACCGACTTTTATTTCATCCAACAAAGGAAAAGGGAAAAGAACAGAAAAAAACCTTTTTCGAGATGTTTCTCAATACGGGGTATATTATAGAAAGGGAAGGTGTTAGCACCCTTTCTATCCATGGTTTTCCATGGGCTCTTAGGTACTTGCTCATTTTGAAAATTGCTTGTGTGTGCTTGCTTTGAAAAATTTTGTTTTACTTTGTTTTAACCCTTGTTTTTGTCCTCAAGAGTGTTACGAAGTTGTTTTTTAAAACTATTTGAAAAGTGTTTGTGCGAAAAAAGTTTTTATTTGTTTGAGAAAGTACCTAGGAACTAATCTACCTACTTGAAAAAGACTGTTCGTTTTCCTTTAGACAATGTTATCCCATTATTGAGAAATAGGTAGCACCGTCGTTGGAGTTTTTTAGGGACATTCGAAGGGACGAAATGGTCTCTGGAGGCAACATGTAAGGATACCTTAGCATTTCGAAGGGACCGTCATCATATATTCGTAGGCAACATCGAGGGACAAGATAATTTCTCGTAGGTAACTCAAGGGACTTTAAAGGACTATGACCTTTATGATGAGTTTTAGATTGAGGGTCTTTTTCTAAGATATCCCTACGTTCGAGGGACATGACCGTTGTTTTCCGAGGCAACCAAGTGGGGATTCCCCTAGGGGTGCAAGTGTGCAACAGTGTGTGTTTTCAGTTATATTTATCTTGCAATTAGGGTTTTCCATCGTTCATTTTTTATCTTTCCATACAATCCTATTAATCTAAGCATTGTATAAAATATAGTAGCAAGAGATAAAGGTGGAAATGTAAACCTAAGCTATTACAGAGCTTTGGGGAAGTTACATAATAGTGAAGAGGGCGGAAAAGAAATCCTAAAACTATTACATCCCAAAAGCAATTACATGATAATGATAAATAAAAAAAAGCGGGAAAAATAAAGCTACGCTATTACAATTGAACGCGTCCTATACACTTTATCTAGGAAAATAAAAATAAGATAAAAATAGCAAAGAAAATGTTTTGGTGATTTTTTATGAAAAAAATGATTTATGATAATTAATTATATAAACCTAAAAAAAACATAATTATTTTTAATTAAAAAAAGTTAATTTTGAAAACAAGGTTTATGTGTAATGATTAATGAGAAAGAATTAAGTTTGCCAAAAAATAGATAGGGGAAGAAACATCAATGAAAAATAGGGTTAGAAAATAAAAATAATGCAAATGTCAAGGGTGGGTGTTGACCCAAAAATTAATGTAAAACCTAAAATTAAATTTTAAAAAAAATCTAAAATTAATTATTCGAGTTTATTATGAAAAATTATGAAAAATTATGAAAAATCAAAGGTTTGTGAAAAAATTTAGGTTTTATGAAAAGGGTTTTAAACAGAAAGAATGAAAATTGGTAAAAGGATAAATAAAAAGGAAGAAAACCAAAACTAATAGGGGTGGTTGTTGAACCCACGCCCTTAACCTTCTCAGGATGTCTGCCTCGTCATGCATTGGTGGTTGTTCTGTTTTGGCCCAAGTGTTTTGTAATAACCCTGTATAGGATCCTGTCTAAATTGCAGTGTTGAATCTCATGAACACATTAAATAAATTACTATATCATGAAATACAAATAAAACAAATATATGAAATTTTGTAATGTTAAAACCGATATGGCATGTATGAATGCTTCTACACCCTTTTGACCATGCAGATCAAACCAGCCTTACCCTTAGTGGAGAAGTAGTGAGATGTGGGTTTGTAACAATGATGGCTTGTTTGTAGTGAGATGGGGGTTCGTAACAAGGATTTTAAGGTTTTTACGGTTTTTGAAGGAATTTGATATTTTGATAGGGTTGTGGCAAATGTTATTTTTCTTCTGTTGTTTGTGTGAAAAGAATGAGATTATATAATGGAAATTAGAGAAAAAAAATGGGCTTTGAATGTGCAATTGGGCCTCCAATAACCACAAGCAATAGTGCAGATTTTTATTCACTTGAGTCCGTCACGTTCCAGGTTAAATCGTAGGGGCTTAAGTGCAATTTTTTATGTTAAAATATGAAAACAAAATGTATCCGACATCGAGAACTAACTCTTGTCCGAAAATGGGCTCAATCAGATAAACGGTGAATTAGTTATGAATTTTTGAATTTTGGCTCAGACAAACTTATTTTGGGCTCTAGTGTCAACTCTAGCACATTCTTCAATAAAAAACTGGTATTGATCGGAGCATAACCCGGTCTCAACTTTGGAAGAAAAGTTGTAGATCTCTGAGTCAGTGACCTTGTGCAAATATATAGGCCCAATCCGATAAAAATTGACTGAGTTATGAATTTTTGAAGTTTCTACCCAGATAAAATAATATTCAGCATTCAGGATTTTCAGCGCGTCACGCGCACTCTGAGCAAAATACGAAGGCCTTTTGGATACCGTTCAAACTCAATACCTGCTGTGAAAACTTAACCAACTCAATTTGTGAAATTTTGGCGCCGGAACCAGTTCGATATGATGAAAATCGACCATGTTATGATTTTCTGAACATGACGCAAATAAACTTCAGTCACAAATTTTCTATACGAAAATACTTGATAAATCCGCATTTTTGAAGACCTTCTGATCGAAATTGGCTTCCATCTGTGAGAGAATAAAACTCAGATGACGTCAAGACGGAATTTTGGCCACCAGAAAGGGTTCAAAACAAGCCACGATCTTCAAGTTATGAATTTTTTTGTGCGTAAAAATTGCACTTTCAGCATACTTTTTTACCACATTTCTTCGAGAAAACTCACACATTCGGAGACCTTCTTTAAAGAATTGACTCTTGAGACGAAACTGAATTTGAGAATATGTTATCAGAGATATCTTGGCGAAAAAACACCTGAATATGACGCGCCGAGTTGAACTTGTGAATCTTTGAACCCCGAATCTTTGCAAAACGGCGAATCGATCTTCAGCACGGAAAATACTCTGAGAACATCCATTAGCGAAATAAACGTCACTTGTAACCTGAAGAAGCTTGATAAATATACCTTTATTCCATAACCATAAAACCAATAATATGCGTGTATGAAAAGAGGGTAAATTTTGGGGTACAACAGCTGCCCCTGTTCAATCTTCTTAAACCTGAAGATTTAGATTGACTTGTCTGCCTTTCGTGATCTGAAGGTGGAAGATGATTGAACACTAGAGTGCCCAGAAATTTGCACTCGTCTGTAATGATGTTTGACTATGTAGGTAGTATCGGGAATGGGCTTACAAGAAAATATGAAAACTGTGTGGTACTTACAGTGCGATTCTGTGTGAGGAAGCTTGTTAACGATTGCAACACGGTCCAGGAATGTCCAGTAAGCGATTGGGATGGTTAAAACGCCTTGAAGTGAGTTGTAACGTGGAAATCAGTTTGCCACTTTTCTTGAATTTTTTGAAACTTGCTCTCTCTCTTGCACGCCTCCAGCCTCCTTGTTTTTGATCTGAACATGTTCCTTATGTACCCTAGAATGAGTTAGGGTTGCAACTTGGTTTCAAATCTTCTCCAATTATGATCATTGATTTGATCCTTTGTGTAAATCTTTCCAAATCAAGCAAAATGCAATCTTTTGTATCCATATGATCCTTGCATGATTTAATCTCACTTCCAGTTGTATAATAGACCTAAACATGCATAAAATCTAAAGATTTTATTAGTTTTTGATATTTTCATTATTTTATTTTGATTTTATTTGATTTAATTGAAATAAAATCAAAATAAATGACAAAAATAAAATAATGACAAGTGGAAGGGATCATGGGTAGTGGGTCACATTACAAACTCAGTGCAAGCATAAAAGTTGGGCCCATTTGACAAAAATTGTAATTTGGGACACATTTGACTTTTGGCAATTTTGCAAAAAGGGTCAACTTTACCAATGCATAACTCCTTCAATTTTGACCCTAGAGATGTGTTATTGGACTTTTTAGAAAGCTTAAGATGTCCTCTAAGCAACCCTTTTAGTATCATCTCAACTGAGTCTTCTATTTTCATGTATGAAGCTTTGACCCAAAAGGTGTTTTTGTTGACTTTCCAAAATGACCTATAATATCTAAATTCATATCTTCTTGTGAGTGCATATTTTGAACTTGGGAGCTGAAGATGGATTGTATGGAGTTGCATCCTCTTCAAAATAAGCTTTGGATGGGTCATTTTTTTAGAAAGTATGAGAAAGTTATGCTTGGTCAAAGTTGAGTTGACTTTTCCTGTAAAACCCTAATTTAGCAACTTTTGGGTTTTGATGAATTGTGAGCAATACTTGAGGAATCATGATCAACCCTTGATCAAATGATGAATAATACTTCAAAATGAGGATGTTGACCAAAAATCTTGAAGTTTGACTGTATGTAGGACAAAATTGACTTTTGCCCTAACATAATCGATTTTCAGGCCTTTGAGCCCTTGAGTGAGCAAACTTCCTCTGCAAGGCTTGAAACTTGATATGGATTATCTTGAGAACATATTAGGGCAATGGTGAGAATTTGGGACCCTTTGGATCCAAACATCTTGATGCAAACTGAAATCCTAATTTGAGGTAGACTGCCTTAGGAGAGAGTTTGTCTGGTTAACCCTTGGTCTTCCTTGAGCAATTTGAGGACCTCACTTGAAGTGTATTGAGAAATATGGGAGGGCAAATTTTTGGGTACAACAACTATGTTGAGATATTCGCCTGGTTATATAAAGACATGCCTAGTTTAGACACTTACATTGTGGTACATCGTCTGTCGACTAAAGAAGATTGTCCTCTGGTTAAATAGAAGGTCTGGTGTATGCGCCCTGAAATGTCAGAGAAGATTAAAGCAGAGGTCATGAAACAGTTCAACGTTGGGTTCTTAGATGTCACCTCCTATCCGCAATGGGTTGTTAACGTTGTTCTGGTGCCAAAGAAGGACGATAAGGTACAAATGTGTGTGGACTACAGAGACTTGAATAGGGCAAGCCCCAAGGATGACTTCCCGCTTCCCCACATTGAGGTTCTAGTTGAAAACACCGCACAACAAAAAATCTTCTCCTTTATGGATGGCTTCTCTGGCTACAACCAAATCAAGATGGCTCCTAAAGACATGGAGAAGACAACCTCCGTCACACAGTGGGGCACCTTCTGTTACAAGGTGATGCCTTTTGGGTTGAAGAATGCTGGGGCAACTTATTAGTGAGCCATGGTCGCCTTGTTCCACGATACGATTCACCATGAGATCGAGGTTTATGTTGATGACATGATAGCCATATCCCAAATCGAGGAAGAGCACCTTGACCATATACAAAAGTTGTGTGATAGGCTGAAGACATACAAGCTGAGACTAAATCAAAATAAGTTCACCTTTGGGATAAGGTCTGGTAAGCTTCTAGGGTTCATCATCAGTGACAAAGGTATTCATGTAGACCCTGCAAAGGTAAAGGCCATACAAGAGATGTCGGCTCCCCGCAAAGAGAAGGAGGTTATAGGTTTCTTGGGACGCCTAAATTATATCGCCAGGTTCATTTCACATCTGACTGCTACTTGTGAGCTCATCTTCAAGCTTCTGAAGAAAGATCAAGTGGTAAAGTGGAATGACGAATGCCAGACTGATTTCGAAAGGATCAAAGAATACCTTCAAGAACCACTAATTATTATGCCTCCGGTTGAAGGAAGACCTTTGATATTATACTTAACAGTGCTAGACAATCCAATGGGGTGTGTGTTGGGGCAGCATGACGAGTCTGGTCGAAAAGAGCATGCAATATACTAGCTTAGCAAAAAGTTTACCGACTGTGAGACAAGATACTCACTGCTCGAGAAAACTTGCTGCGCTTTGGTATGGGCTACTCGCCGACTGAGACAGTATATGTTGACCCACACCACTTTGTTGATATCTAAGATGGATCCAATCAAGTACATCTTCGAGAAGCCCGCTCTCTCCGGAAGAATAGCAAGATGGCAAATGATCTTAACCGAATACGATATCTAATATACAATCCAGAATGCAGTCAAGGGAAGTGTATTAGCTGATCATTTGGCACATCAGGCTGTGGATGACTACCAGTCCATGAATTTTGAGTTCCCAGACGAGAATATTATGCTAGTGATTGACTACGAAGAACCTGGACTGGATGAAGGACCTGAAGAAGGATCCTGATGGACCATGGTTTTTGATGGAGCTTCGAACGCACTCGGTAATGGCATTGGCGCTGTAATCATATCTCCTGAGGGCTATCATACTCTTTTCACTGCCCGACTATGTTTCAACTACACTAACAACATGGGGGAGTATGAAGCCTGCATCATGGGTCTCAAATCCGCTATCGACCTGAGGATCAAGTTCTTAAATATCTTCGGGGATTCAGCCTTGGTGATAAGTCAGATCAAATGTGAATGGGATACGAAGCATCTGAATCTCATCCCGTATAAAGAGCATGTGCTGACGTTGCTCCCACACTTTGAGGAGGTAACCTTTGAACATTTCCCACGAGAGGATAATTAGTTACCGGACGCGCTAGCTACCATGTCTTCTATGTTCAAAGTCAGGTGGGATAACGAAGCTCTCCGAATCACCATTGAAAGGTTGGATAAACCAGCGCACTACTGCCAGATTGATACTGAAGAGGTAGCAGATAAACCTTGGTTTCACGAAGTGAAAAGGTATCTCGAGACTCAAGAGTATCTCGAAGGGGCATCTGTCAATGATAAGAAGTTTCTGAGAAGGTTCGCTGTGAAATTCTTCCTCAGTAATGGAATCCTCTACAAGAACAATCATGACTCTACCTTATTGCGGTGTGTAGAAAAGAGTGAAGCAGAAAGGATTATGACAGATTTACATGAAGGTACATTCAGAACCCATTCCAGTGGATATACCATGGCTAAGAAGATCCTACGGGCAGGGTACTACTGGTCCACTATGGAATGAGATTGTTATCAGCACTCCCGAACTTGTCATAAGTGCCGAATCTATGCTGATAAGGTGCATGTGCCTCTGGTTCCTTTGAATGTCTTGACGGCTCCTTGGCCCTTTGCAATGTGGGGAATTGACGTGATTGGAGAAATCAGACCTACCACTTCCAATGGGCATCGCTTCATCCTGGTGGCTATTAATTACTTCACAAAGTGGGTGGAAGTTGCCTCCTTTGCTACCGTTACCAAGAATGTTGTGGCGCGGTTTATCAGGCATAACATGATATGTCAGTATGGTGTGCCAGAGAGAGTCATCATTGGAAATGGTACCAATCTCAATAACACGATGATCACCAAACTCTGTAAGCAATTCAAGATACATCATCATAACTATTCTCCCTACCGGCCGAAGATGAATGGTGCTATTGAAGCGGCTAACAAGAACATCAAGAAGATCATACAGAAGATGAAGGTGACATACAAAGACTGGCATGCGATGTTACCATTTGCTCTTCATGGGTACCGTACCTCAGCACGGATGTCGACAGCGGTAACACCCTACTCTCTGGTATATGGCATGGAGGCAGCCCTACCCGTTGAGGTCCAGATTCCTTCTTTAAGGATTATGAAGGATGCGGGTTTGAACGAAGATGACTGGATCCAGACTCGTCTTGACAACTGAATTTGATCGATGAGAAGAGACTTACTGCTGTCTGTCATGGTCAAACGTATCAAAAACGAATGATCAAGGCTTTCAACAAAAAAGTCAGACGCCAAGAGTATCAAGTCGGGGATCTAGTAATCAAGCGCATCATACTTCCGCAAGGTGATCCCAGGGGAAAATGGACTCCCACATACGAAGGGCCATTTGTGATTAAAAACATTTTCTCGGGTGGAGCCATGATTCTAACCACCATGGACGGTGACGACCTTCCTCACCCTGTCAATGCGGACATAGTGAAAAGATACTATGCATGATAAAAGACCCGCTAGGTTGACTGGCCTGGGCAAAAATAAGGGCTTCCCGGAGAACCAAAAGGGTTCAGGAAAAAATAAGGGATGAAAACGATAAAATCTGTACACCCGGCAAGTCGAAAACCTGAAAAGGCGGCTTGGGCAAAAAGGGGTATCCCGATGGACTGAAAACCCGAAAGGGAAGTCCAGTAAAAAATTAGGGATGTAAAGCGTATCACTATGTCCCATTGGATCACCTTGCGATCAGACCTCAGTATCAACTATCAAGCTCGAACTGCACCAATCAATCTAATCAGCTTTGGACAAGCAGCAAAGTGATGAGACGCTCGAAGATATAATGACAATAGTAGAATTGGAACCCAATGGGGTTATTACACATAGCCATTTCCTTTTCTTTGTACACAATTATTGTATAGTTTTCCTTTTCACAGTGGCGTTCTCTTACTAGAGCGTCATCTTCCTTGTACAAAAACGCCTGTTATAGGCCAACTTCGAAAATTAATACAAGTCATTTTTACAAAACTATTTGTTTTTCTTTTTCTGTTTTGCTTTGCAAGAACGTCCAATGATTTATTCTTGACATATGCATTTGAATATAATGGCTATTCACATATATTCACATAAGAAATGAAGAGATAATTGCTCGTAACTTAAGGAACAGGGGCAAAAACTAAAACCCGACAGTTACTCTATCCAGCAGGTACCAGGGAAGAGACGACTTTGAAACACAGTCATCGGTACATACGCCCCCGTGGTTCCTACGCTCCCCATAGAGTAGCATTGATATCAGATTCCCCAAACAGGAAGTACTTTCCCCAGTCGAATTTCATAATCACTGGCGAATCATAAAGTTTTCTCCCGAACAGAGTTTATTTCTCTAAATACAGAAGCTCAATCCCCGACAGAGCTTATCACTCCAGCTACTGAGGTTTCACCTCTCTCAAATAGAGTTATTTCCCCGCAGAGTTATTCTCAAGCAGAGTCTCTCCCCCGGCAGAATATCCGCAAACAAGGAGAAAATATCCAGCATAGTCATCTCTGTTCACCACCCCCAGTGGAAGTAGAAGAACCACAGTTTTCTACAACAGTCAGGAATGCTATTTCTAATACTCTCCAGCAGCAGTCAGGGATTTATTTTCCCAAACTCATATATGTCACAATAGAATTTCATGTTCATACATCATGACATGCGTATAAATATCACATACAGCATAATCTCATTTATTTTGAGAACATCATCCCATAATGCATTTCGTGCATCGCATGTAATTAACCTTGTTATCTTTTCAGGAAAGACAATTATCATCAACCAACCCACGTGATTAAGAGAAGCAACCTTACCCAGGTTCCTTCCCGGTTCAGATGCAGTTTTACCCAAACTCCTCACGAAGCAACCTTACTCAGGTTCCTTCCCGGTTTAGATGCAATTTTATCCAAACTCCTCACAAAGCAACCTTACTCAGGCTCCTTCCCGGTTCAGATGCAATTTTACCCAAACTCCTCTCAAAGTAACCCTATATCCAGGTTCCTTCCCATAAGCCCTACTATCCAGGCTTTTATCTCGAAGTAACCCTACGACCCATGTTCCTTCCCATAAGCCCTACTATCCAGGCTTTCATCTCGAAGTAACCCTACGACCCAGGTTCCTTCTCATAGCCCTATTATCCAGGCTTTCATCTCGAAGTAACCCTACGACCCAGGTTCCTTCCCATAAGCACTACTATCCAGGCTTTCATCTCGAAGTAACCCTACGACTCAGGTTCCTTCTCATAGCCCTACTATCCAGGCTATCATCCCTAAGTAACCCTTCGACCCAGGTTCCTTCCCATAAGCCCTACTATCCAGGCTTTCATCTCAAAGTAACCCTACGACCCAGGTTACTTCTCATAGCCCTACTATCCAAGATTTCATCCCGAAGTAACCCTACGACCCAGGTTCCTTCCCATAAGCCCTACTATCCAGGCTTTCATCTCGAAGTAACCCTATGACCCAGGTTCCTTCTCATAGCCCTACTATCCAGGCTTTCATCTCGAAGTAACCCTACGACCTAGGTTCCTTCTCATAGCCCTACTATCCAAGCTTTCATCTTGAAGTAACCCTACTATCCAGGTTCCTTCCCATAAGACCTACTATCTAGGCTTTCATCTCGAAGTAACCCTATGACCTAGGTTCCTTCTCATAGCCCTACTATCCAGGATTTCATCTCGAAGTAACCCTACTATCCAGGTTCCTTCTCATAACCTTACTATTCAGGTTTCTTCTCTCTTATCTCCAGACAACGGTTTACAACATTGTAAGACCTGGACCCGACCAAATACGGTCGATTTCACATTTCCCCAATAAGTCATTGTGCAACCTGGACCCTGACCAGATATGTAGTTTACTTCCACCTCCTCAATCAGAAGTTAATTCCCCAGTAGATTAATGGACAACTGAAGCTCTTATACTCTATTTCCCAGGACATAAATCAACATTCCCCGACGAAGTCCTCCTCAATGGCAGGTACAAGAATTCTCGCAAATGAATCTCTTATGTAACCGATATATTTTTTGGATGACATCTTTAAGCCCATCTTTGACGATTCTCTGTCGACTTCCAAATAGGCATATGTAAGCCAATTCCCGAAATCACCAATCAATATTACTTCATGCAAGTGCAAATTTCTAGGCACTCTAGTGTTCAATCATCTTCTACCTTCAGATCACGAAAGGCAGACCAACCAATCTACATCCTCAGGTTTAAGAAGATTGAACAGGGGAAGCTATTGTATTCCAAAATTCTCCCTCTCATTTTATTCAAAACATGCTCATAGAGGTCCTCAACTTGCCCAGGGATGCCTAAGGATTGACCATACAAATCCTCCTCTTAAGATTGTGAGCCCAAAACTAGGGTTTCCATTTTCATCAAGATGTTTGAGTTCCAAGGGTCCCAATTGGTCTCCGTTGCCCTAATATGTTCTAAATATCATGCATGCCAAGTTTCATGCCTTGCACAAGAAGTTTGCTCGGTCACACTGCTCAAATGCCTGAAAATCAACTGTGCTAGATCAAAAGTCAACTGTGGGCCACATACAGTCAAACTTCAAGATTTTTGGTCAACATCAACATTTCGGAGTAACATCCATCATTTGATCAAGGGTTGATCATTATTCCTCAAAGAATGCCCCAAATTCATCAAAACTCAAAACTTGCTAAATTAGGGTTTCTATAGGAAAAGTCAACCAAACTTTGACTAGGCATAACTGTAGCGATAAAAAATGTAGCGGGGTAAATCGGAGATCGAATTATTGATTAATTCGTCTCACAAAAAGCAAGAGTCGCCACCGCGCTTTATTGTTTCCAAAGGAAGAGGGAAAAGAGCGAAATAAAACCCTAAATATGCAATGTAAATAATAATAAAAATACAAAGCGTTTTTGAAAAGAGATCTTATGGTTCGGGGGTTGGTTATACAATGGGAAGGTATTAGCACCCAATGCATCTATAGTACTCTATAGGAACCTTTTGAAATATCTGTTTATTCAAAATTTGATTGCTTGATAAAAAATAAATCGTTTTGGCCGAAAAGGGATGCGGATAGGTCTTGGAATATACGACGACCTAACGTCGAAGTTTTTGTTTAAAGGGCATAAATTTTGAAAAGATTGAATACTTGAAGGAAAATTATCCTAAGTTTTAATGAAAAATGCAAATATTCGCGCGATTAGATTTGAGGACATGAAGTCAACAAATTTATCGTTTTTCCTTTGGATTAGCGCAAACAGAATAACCAAGCACGATAAAAATAATTGACAGAATATTAGGCAGATAATGATATACAGCAATTGAATAAAAGGTTAAAGGTGTGAACATGCATTTTTTGATTTTTTATCTAATATTAAAGCGAGGGAATTAATTAAGGGAAATAAAATATTTTTTAAGTTTTCCTATGTTTTATATGTTTTTTAATATTAATAAAAGGTATTTATTTTAAGAGTTTGTTGAATACTTAAACTAAATTAAAGCTTAAAGTCATTAATTTAAATCTAATTAGAAATAAAGAAGACTAAAATTATTAAAATAAACCTAAACTTAAACTAAAGAAGATCGGGTAAAATATTAAAAATTGTTTGATTAAATTACATCCTTTATTTTTATTAGGTTCACTAATTAATTAAACTAATAACATTCTAAAAAGGGCTAATAGACAATAAAATAGAAGGAATGGTGTATCAGAATTAAAGGGTAGATAAACAAAATATTGTATGGGCTAAAAGGTGTCAAAGAGGCCCAATCAAGAACAGAAGCAGGGGGGGTGTAAAAGCAATTTCGTTAGGGCTTTAAGGCAGGAAAACAAGTTTAGGTCCAAAACATGATAATTGGTTTTAGGGTTAAACATATGTGTTTAGCTGAATGGGATTAGGGTTTTGGTCTTGGCCGAAACGGCGCTCAAACACTCTCGCTTCGTCTTCTTCGTCTTCGCGCGTTTATCTTCTTCGCTTGAGTTTCTGAGATCGTCCTCTGTCTATGGCCACCAGTGACCTCGATCTCCTTCTTCCCTCCAGTAAAGCGTTAAGGGGATGACGAACTCGGTAAGCTTATATTTTTTATTCGCTTAGGGTTTGTTTTATTTGCATGCGTTGATTTTACCTATTTTGATCCTAATTTCATGTTATGTGATTATTGAGAGGGTTATGAAGGAAAAGAAGGATAAAGGAAATTACCCTTGGAGACGGAGGAGGGAGTTTGAGTGTGCGTAGGAGGCCGGACGGCAAGGGGGTTGCGTCGTGAGCTTGCTTCGGTGGCCGGTATTTCGTATTTAGCTTCCTTCTTCTCTCTAACTTTGGTATTGCTATTGTTGAAAAAAGACTTTTTTGACTAGCTTTCTCTTCTTCTCACTGCGATCTTGTTGCCTCTTTGCGTTTGTGATTTTCGTTGCCTGAAATTATGTTGCCTATGATGTTGTGTTGCCTTTCTCTTCTTCTCAACTATGCTTCTGTATATTTGTTGCCTATGATGACACAATCTGAGGTTTGGGTATTTGGTCGTTGGTTTTGGTTTTGGTGATACAGGTTTGGTTCATGACAGTAGCTTCCTACTGGTTTTTGTGTTTGGCCATAAGGTTTTGGTTTTGAAATGGTGATATTGGCTTTGGTGGCTCAATCAGGTTCCCTGAGGTTTAGGCCATATTGTTTGATGTGTGGTCTGGGTTTAACTGTCTTTGGAATGGTATACTGGTTTTTGGTTTATGACAGGTTAACGGTTTTGCAGTATGCAGGTTTTGGCATTTTAGTTTTAGGCCATGGAGGTTCGATATGGTTACAAATTTGTGGTTTAGGCAATGTTTTGAAATGGCTTGCAGGTTTTACAGCAGGCTACGGTTTATGGTCTTTGGTTTTAAACCATGATGGTTTGATATGGTTATGTCCCTTTTTTTTTAGGTAGCAGGTTTTGGGTGATTGAGGTTTTAAAACTTTAGGCTTTTGAATGGTTTGTGCAATTGTGGTTTATATTTCTCTTGTTGACAGCAGTTTTTCTCTAAGTTTTTTCCTAAGGCTTGGAGGTTGATTCACTATCTATGTTTGAAGTGATTCCAATATGTTATAACCACTGCCTCCTTTGTTTACGTTACAGGCTGGAGATTTGAATATTTTTACAATCTTCTTGGCCTTCTGCATCATACTGTTACAGCAGTTTTGTTTGTATTCTACTCTTGTGCTTCTCCTTTTACTGTGATACTGCAGTAGCTTTGTCTTATAATTCTTTATGCCTAAACCAAAACCTGCAAAACCAATTTCTTTCTCTCTTCTCTCTCATGGGTACATTTGATATATAAAAATGATATATTGTACTACTGTTCTGAAATTGCAAAAGGCTGGAATATGATGAATGAGGAAGTATATGTTGCTTGCATAAAATTGTTTTGAAACTACATAATTCTTTTTGTCTTGCATGGGAGCCTATGTTATTTGGCTTCTTCTTAAGTTGCATAGGTTTACGTTGCATTGCTTGTGGGAAATGGCATATGTTGTATTTGTATGCTGTGTATAATTTGAAATATACATTGGGACAAAGAAATTATGCATATTTAGTTTTGAAAAATAAAAATGAATTTGTGCATATTTCAAAATTGTGCATTCATTTATGAAATAAAATTCCTCCCTTTTTTGTGAACCGGGAGAAATCCCGTGATTTGCAAAAAAGGGTAAACTGATTCCGGCCATTGCTTTTAATGATGAACATTAAATAATTCTGCTTTTAATTACTTGTTCAAATTCTAATTTCTTTTAATTTTGCAGGTAATATCAAGTGAGCAGACAAAAAATGCATTAGATCAGAAGATTTAGAATTAGGAACATTAGATTAATTTTTATTTCATTTTAACTTTGTAAAATTATTATTGTAATTTCGTTGTAATAAATACAATATTTACCACAATAATTGTACAATTAGAAAAAATGAATAAAATTCCAATATTCGCCAATTAATTTCCTCTTTCTCTCTAATTATTTACTTTATTGTTTACAATTCTTTAAATTGCATAATAATTGAAAATAAATCTCAATTACCTAAATTCAGAATAGTAAACAAATAAATAAATAACATCATTGGTCAATTAATAGTTTCAATTATTTAATCCATTATTCATGACTTTCCAAAGTGTAATAATTAAAATAGAATTTCAATTATTTTAACTTAGAATGATAAATAATTAAATAATTATTATTGAACAATTAATGAACTTTTTTTCGAATATTTATTACATTATTCATAAATCTTTGAATTATGTAATAACTGAAAATAAACTCCAGTTATTTAAATTTAAGATAGTGCATAATAAATAAATATTGTTTGCACGATTAATGCGCCTCTTTTCTAATGTTTATTTTATTATCTATACATCTTTAAATTACATAATAATCGAAGACAAATTCCAATTATTTGAATTTAAGATAATAAATAATCAATAAACATTGTTTTAGCATGAATCGATTAAATGATTTAGTGTTCAAAATAAATAGCTCTTGGCCTGAAAAAGTTATGAATTTTAAAAATCAATGGATCAAAACACTTGTAATGTAATGATGCAGATGGGAGATGATATCTTAGGTCAAAATTTGGGGTACAACAATAACTTTCTCATACTTTATCAAAAATTTCCCATCCAAGGATCATTTTGAAGAGGATGCAATTACCTACAACTCATCTTCATCCCTAAAGTTCAAAAAATGCACTCATGAAAATATATGAATTCAGACATTATAGGTCATTTCAAGAAGTCAACAAAAACACCTTTTGGGTCAAATCTTCTTACATGAGCATGGAAGATCCAATTGAAATGAAACCAAAAAGGTTGTTTAGAGGATATCCTAAGATTTCTAAAAAGTCCAAGAACACCCTCTTAGGGTCAAAATTGAGAATGATACGCATTGTCAAAGTTGGCCATTTTTGGAAATTTTCACAAAGTCAACCATGCCCAAAATGCATTTTTTTTCAAAAGGGCCCAACTTTTTATACTTGCATCTTGTTCCTAACATGGGTCCACGACCCATGAACCACTCCATGCCTCATTAACTTATTTATTTAATTTATTGTGATTTTATTCATTTAAAATTCAAATAAAATCAAAATAAATCATATAAGTTGCTTTTGGAATGATTTTGGCATTGAATGAAGATGATATATGCTGGCATATCAAGATCAAATCATGCAAGGGCTGATTGGAATAAGAATGACATGATTTGGCTTGTTTTGGAAACAAATACTACAAAAACAAATCAAATCTTTTCTCCATGATTGTTCAAGATTCAATTTGTTTTTGTTGACCTAATGCATTCTAATACAAATACACAGTGTGGCTAGACCTAAAAAAAGGACGAAGAGGCTTCCTCCATAAGTCCAGAAAAAAACTCAATTTTTGATTAAAAAATTGAGGTTCGAGTTCTGATCTAGAGGGCGACTCAAGGCCACCAATCCACTCCTAGGCACCTCCTGAAGCTAACAGCACCCTTTGCACGCATCAAAGCTCCAGGAATCATCGCATAACATCATCACGGTTTGACACTTTTTTCAAATTCGTATCTGTGTATTCTTGCGTTGTTAGTCTATTTTGATTGCATATTTGTATTCATATGGATGCCTAGAAGCTTTTTGTGTACTTAATTTCCAATTTTGATGCATAAACGCTAAATTGCCATTGTTAGGTTTTTAACCTCTGTTTTAGGGCTTTAAGATGCAGGGAAAATTAGACCAAAAGATGGATGCCATCATACTCACGAGATCAAAACTAATTGATATGTGTGTTTGGATTTGATTTATCTTGTCTGGTATTGATTTCTGAGATTTGCAAGGTTATAGTTACAACTTGTATCCGTTGGTAAAGGTCATTGGCTAAAACGACGGTTGCAAGAAGAAGACGATAGCGTGTCAAAACCCAATTGGCCGATTTGAATTCTGCATGAGCGTTTGGGAAAGGCCATTTTATTCCCCTTATATTTTTTTTGATCATATGTGCAGATGAAACATCTAGCCCAGACGGTAAAGCAGGCGAGCGTATGAGTGGAAGGACTTGGGTTCGATCCCAGGTCCAGACATTTTATTATTTTCCTAACAAGCGTTGCAGGATCCTATGCGCCTCACATTCTAAGCGCCTATCATGCACCTCAGATCCATCCATTGGATCAATCTCCTCCCAGATCCAATGTCTCGTGCAAGCAAGGTCTATGGTGTACCCTCAAGCGTGGCCCTCACTGAATCCAAACATTTGATTGGGCTTGTGCATCTTCGGCTCAACGAAATTCAGCAATGCACCCCCCCATATTGCCAACTGCACACCAGACCCAATTTTTTCTTTTTCTATTTTTTTGTTTCATTTACTTGTTTAATCCTTTTTTTACAAAAGACAACAAAAATTATTTTTTTAATCATGAAAAATAAAATCACAAATAATATAGAATTAGGTTTTTTATTTAAATTAATTTTATTGAAAATAAATTAGTTTAATTAGGTTAACTTGATTGTTTTTATATTAATTAAAATTAACTAGAAATTATGTTTTATTTGCAATTAAATCATTTTCTCAATAAAAAATGCACAAAATATTTTTCTAATTAATTAGATTCTTAGGCTTCTAATTTATTCCCGTATTTAACTCGTCTCGTGCATTTACTTGTTGATAGTTTAAATTATTGTAACTGTTTCAAGATTGTAATAGTTTAATTAGGTCATTTACTGTCATTCCCTACTTACTATTTTCATTCCCCGAGTTTTGGTTATGTAACCCCTTCCCCGAGGCCTTGTAATAGTTAGGACTTTAACTTTTCACACTTTTTAATTTCCACAACTATAAAACTGCCTAGATGCATGGATATTAGGATTGCATGCGAAAGATGAATCAATGATTAAAAGATAAATAACCCTAATTGTGCAAAGATAATTAACTGAAATAAAGCACACCTGCACATGCTCACTCCTAGAGTTTACCCCACTTCGGTTGCCTTCGGTAAACGGTCATGAAGCATAGGGAATTTTAGTGGTCGTCCTCTAGTCTCAAAAGATAAAAAATGACCGATTCAGATGTTTCCTCGGAAAGATCTTTAGGACTTTAGGTAATTACTAAAGTTTCCTTACCATTGCTTTTGTGACCGTACTTACCCATTCGAATGTCCCTTAAAACTCCAACGATGGGGTTACCTACTCATTAATAGTAGGATAGCGCTGCCTAAAGGAAAACGAGAATGAACAGTCTTTTTCGTCACACTCTTGAGGACAGATACAAGGGTTACCACGAAGTTAAACAAAAACTTTTTCAAAACACACACAACCAATTTCAAAATGAGCAAGTACCTAAGAGCCCATGGAAAACCATGGATAGAAAGGATGCTAACACCTTCCCTTTCTATAATCTACCCCCCGTACTCATAAACATCTCGAAAAAGGGTTTTTTCTGTTCTTTTTCCTTTTTCTTTATTGGATAAAATAAAAGTCGGTGGCGACTCTTGCTTACCGCGACATTTACGAACAAAAAATGCAAACCAGTATTAAACGTCAGTTCTGCCACCGTGTCACAACAGGCAATTTGTGTCCTTGTCTTATGGAGTGTGTTATCTATTTATAATGGATGATTTTTTAAGTTAACATTCTTGGAAGGAAACATGTGCAATCAAAGTCATTATTTGTTTTTAAAACAATTCCAAAACTTTCCAAAACATGAAGATCTCTTTCCTTCTTCATCCTTCACGATTTTTTTATGTTTGATATGTGATCTTGAGCTTCAAAATGATCCAAAACAAAATCTCACATGCCTTGTACATTTATTTAATATTTGTTTAATTTAATTTTAAATTTAAATGAATAAAATCAAAATAAATGAAATAAAAAATTAAAATAATGCATTAAAGGACTTAGGGGTCCCTAAACATGTCATAAACTCGTTTGAACTTCAAAAGTTAGGCTCATTAGCCTAAAATTTCAAAATTGCTCAATTGTGGTTTCATGCATTTTCTCAAAATTGATGAACTTGCACCAATCATAACTCTCTCAAATTTTGTCATATGAAGGTGATCTTTGACTTTTTTGAAAGCTCAAGATGTCCCCTACAACTCTCTTGCTGGTAACATTTTCATTTGAAGTCTTTAAATTGATGTAAGTTGCTTTGACAAAAGATATCTTTTTGTTGACTTTTAAAATGACATGTAATGTTTTGGCCTATATCTCTTAAATGAAGCATTTTTTACCTTGAGTTTAGAAAGACAAAGTTCTAGAGAACTGAATTTCTTTCTAGATAGGCTTTGGTTGAGGAATTTCTGATGAAGCATGTGAGAGTTATGCTTGGTCAAAGTTCAGTTGACTTATCCTTAAGAAAATCCTAATTTGGTAACTTTTGTCTTTTGATGAATCCTGAATTTTCTTGATGAATCATGATCATCCCTTGATCAAATGATGAATGTGACTTCAAAATATTCATGTTGACCAAAAATCTTGAAGTTTGACTGTAAGTTAACCAATGTTGACTTTTTATCCAATACAGTTGATTTTCAATCATCTGAGCAATTGTCTGAACAAATTTGTGATGTAAGGTTTAAAACTTGACCTGAGGATCCTTTGAAGCATATGAGGAACCATGAAATCAACTTGAGGTCTTAGAAGCTCAATTTTCCTTGAGAAAAACAAAACCCTAGTTGTAGGTCAATTACTTATGAGGAGAGTCCATCTGAGCAATCTTTGATAAGTCTTGAGTGTTTGAGACCTTCATGAATATGAAGAGACCTATTGAAATAATTTATCTTAAAAATAGGATGAAAATTTTTAGAGTAAAACACTGTGCTATAAGATGTAAATTAATTTGTTTATCCAAATAGGGTCAAAGTCTTCCAAGTATTTATGCAAATAGATAAGTTCAAATAAGTTGATCAAAACATGTCATAAATGTATTAGGACCACATTTGTATGTTTTAGGACTTATTCAATGTTGGATTTGTAGTTTATGTTTCAATTCCAACCCGCCCATACTGTATAAGATTTTAAGCTCTAATAATGCATTGGGAGAAAGAGCTGTTTTTTTTGTTACCCCCAATGCTTTTTAATCTTGTTTCTCTTGAGCCTATTTCTAGTCCTTCCTAATGGAAGTTTTTATTGATATAATCTTAGTCTTAAGGACAAAATTTAGTTGCTGAACTATCTTCTATAATATATTTTACCTACAGAAAGTGTAACTCTTTTAAAAGTAGGGTGGTTTTCAAAGTGAGCAGAAGCTAATCTGCAATGTTGGTGAATGACTAACCTTTGTTATTTTGTCCACACTTTTTCAAGTGGATTTAAGCCAAATATTTAGGTTTTTGATAAATATTATGAGACAAGTGTGGGAACAGATGCGTGACATCAAAAGTAGGGATGATAAGGTCAACTAAAGTTTTCTTTTTTATATTTATAAATTTGTCTTTACTTATTATGTATTTTTTGTTGGCAAGAAAATTTCAATGAGTTATTGGATATATGTTTAATGATTGAAATTGTCTATTGCAAGGAATGACAACAATCAATTGTTTTGGCATATGCAATGTGAGACGAGGAAGATAAAGTCACAAACATTTTACTATATATTTTATATCTGAAGCATGCTACTAATATTTTTTGGCATATACAAATTTGTTTTGGGATGTATGTTTAATGATTCACGGTGTGTATGATAGGGTGCTATTACTTTTACATTTGGAGCATGCTACTAATTATTGACAGTTTTTATGACAATGTTAGGGTGCTATTACTTTTACATTTGGAGCATGTTACTAATTATTATCTCTCTCAATATAACTGAATTTTTGATGTGAGTAATAAAAATAATTTTACTTTATTATTTATTTTGTGTATTGTCTGCTCATGTTAATTGATGTTATTATTTATTTTCAACAAATATGATTTTGGTGTTGTTTACTGAAGCTACAACTCATCTTCTTGTGGATTGCATGCTGGTATTTCAAGTGTGGGAAATGACTAATAAATGGTTGGGTATTTTTGTATAATTTCACTAGTTTTATTGTTGCAGTAGTCCACCGTGTATAAACTTCTTTATAATTTTGTACACTTGTATGTATCCTAGATTAGTACTTTTATAAATCAATTGTTCATTTTGAAGAATATATATGTGCATCCTAGTTATTTGGTGCAATGAAATTACCCTAAATTAGTACTTTTATAAATCAATTGTTCATTTTGAAGAATATATATGTGCATCCTAACAATTTGGTGCAATGAAATTACCCTTTAATAGTTAGAAAAATATTAAAATAGCGGCCTAAATGTGATATGTGTGATGTGGTAAAAATATGCAAAATAGCGACCTAAACGATATAAAAAAATTAGGTATCAAAAAAAATTACAGAGAATCCATCTCGATTCCGTTAAAAAAAACAAACATACACTACGCCAAAAAAGACCTTTAAAAGCGCTTTTTTTGGGCTTTAAAAGCGCTTAAAAGCGCTTTAAAAGCTTGCGCTGGCGTAGGTAACAAAAGCGCTTCTAAAAGCGCTCTGGTAGACCCCCCCTTTAAGAGCGCTTCCTGGAAAAAGCGCTCTGGTAGGACCCCCTATAAGAGCGCTTTCCTGGAAAAAGCGCTCTGGTAGACCCCCCTTTAAGAGCGCTTTTTAAAAGCGCTGCCAAAGACCAGTAAAAAAGCAAAAAAAATTAAAAAAAAACGTAGCCTACAAAAGCGCTTTTGTAAAAGCGCTCTGGTAGGCCCCCCTATAAGAGCGCTTTTTCCAGAAAAAGCGCTCTTATAGGGGGGCCTACCAGAGCGCTTTTACAAAAGCGCTTTTGTAGGCTACGTTTTTTTTTAATTTTTTTTGCCTTTTTACTGGTCTTTGGCAGCGCTTTTACTAAGAAGCGCTTTAGTAGGTGGACCTTTAAGAGCGCTTTTTAAAAGCGCTGTCGTTTCTAAATGAGGTATTTTTATGTGCAGCCTATAATTTAATCCTCCCAGTCGACCTGTAATGTTTTCGACCTGTAATATTTTCGACCTGTAATATATTTTTGACCTGTAATATATTTTCGACGCTATTATTTCAGCCATCAGTAAGACAATATATGTACTAATATAATACCATTATAATATCCAAAATTATATATATACATCATTACATCAATAATATTATAGTTCAAATCGACACAAATCCTACATGAAAAATTGCCTAATATAATATTGACACAAATCTTCTTTAATTTCTTCCAACTTAAGCTTCGGGTACGCAGCAGCACGGAATTCGTCAAGGTACTACAAAACAAAAACATAATATAAATGATATATTTAGTTAAATGTAATAAATTATATGAAATTATCTTAAGTTATAAATTCATACCGTGAGCGGAATCTCTAATTGATTCGCCTGAAGGATTTCTTTCATGAACCTCAAAACAAAGTATCCGCAATCATGACTGTTTCGCTGTTGCGGACACTACATAATAAAACAAATAAGATTCTATAGTTGTCTTGTTTTACCAAGTAGCATAAATATTATAAGCAAAATTGTGAAAAGTAATGTACCTGCACTTGGATCCAAGTGATGTTGTTCGATTTAGTTCGGGATACCTGTGCGTCCCGTTGACTACGGAACACTTGTATTGATCTAATTATTAAATATATAAAAGCATATGTTTAAATCAATCCCACAAATAAGAAAATATATAAATATACACGAATATATATTTAGAACGATCCCACTTACAAATCAACGATTTCCTTCATAGCCGGATAATTGGTCCATTCACCATTTACCGAATTCAGATAATACACGACTTCTCTTATCGGGTTGATAGCAAGCAGCAACCAGTGTGCTCTATAAATTAAAACAATAGGTTATATGAAAATTTTGCTATACACAAAAGAAACAGAGATTAGATGAACCAAGAATGAGAAACTAACCCTACTGGTCGGGTATTATACGCCCAAAGATGCAGACTTTCTGTATTGCCGGTGGACATGAATCTATCTACTAAGCGCTGTCTAACTGATTCCGGTTCCGAAGCAATTGTCATTCCGCTGCAATGGGCGGAAGACACGAAACGGAATCTGTCAGACAATGCAGTCCCGCGCAACACTCTGTCATACAACAACCTTAAATAAAAACATAATAAACATTAGATTATTTTCATTGAAATATGTAAATAAATTATATTGTGGGACTAATTAAATAATATATCGGATGAGTGAATATTACCGGATGTATGAGTGCATATTACTGACGCCTAGTTGATCATGGGTAAAAATCTCTTCCAAGTCATCAAATGTAATATGTGACTGGAATTCAATACCGAAGACACTTTCATCCATGTTGATTTCACGTAAACCACCATCCTTCAAATCGGACATATCAACCATTGTTGCGAGTGTCGAACGGTATCGAGGCACAAAAGCACCGCCTTTTTTTGCCGCTTGCTTCGGAGGACCAGTGGGTGGTAAGCTACGAACCTGCTGCGTCACTTGTTGTGACTCCCGAGCGGATGCCTAAAAATCATATAAGTTAGGTAAAATATAAAATCATGCAGATTTAGATTCAGACTATATATTAACACTTTAAATGTACCTCTTTTAGTGATGCAACAGACTCCTCCTCCTGTAAAATCCCTTTACCCTTAATTGCGGGTTTTATAGGAGCAGTCTAAAATTAAAATGTAAAAAATAATTAATAAACGGTTTAGAATTGACATTCGAAAACTAAATGATTCATAATCGTTTTCAGTATACCTCATCACTAATGGTAATGAGCTCCGAGGGCCATGCAACAAATGATCCTATTGCATCTCGCAGCAATGTCGTCTCTGAGACCATGTCGGGTACCGGTAGAATCGCATCACGATCTAATACAACATCCACCGATACTTTCAGGTGTCCATCAGGGAGGGGTCTGTGGTGAAGTAAATCTCCCGAAGTGTTGTGCACTTTTCCCTTGCCAACTAGTCGATAATTCGGTGACGATAAGTATAGTTGGCAAGATGAAATGCCCTAAACAAATAGAAAATATAAAGTCATTATCATTAATAAAATAGAACAGTTTGTAAGGAAAAAAACTTATAATTACCTCGGGAAATTTCTTTTGATAGTTGATACTAGCCTTATCACTAGTATCTCTCACCGATGAAGTGTTGCATTTTTCTCTCATATACATATCTTTATCTCTTTGCAATTCAGAGACCTGTGCTTGCAATTCCTGCAACTTTTGCAACACTTCTTCATTGGTAAGATTTGATCTTCTCCTAGAACTCTTATAAAAAGAGGTTGGAGTCACACCATGACCCTTACCCCTCACCCGACCGGGATACTCGGGAGCATCTAGTACTCTACTAAGTACGCTCTCCTCACCGGTGGATGCCGATTGCGACAAGGTCTCCTGTAATTCATTTACATTTAAATAATTATTAGTGGAGATAAAAAATCATTTATATATTAAAAAACATTTGATTTAATTAAAGACACATTATTATACTTACACATTCAGTATAAACTCTCTGAACATCGGGATCGACAGCTTGATTTTTGCCCACACGAGCTTCCTTCCACAACACATGTACAGGAAGTGAAGCTTCCTCACTTTTAGTCTCCTCTAACTATGCATTGACACAAACGATAAAATCGTCAATTAAAACATGCACATGTAGACAATTAATTAAAACGCATTTCTATTTACTTACAATTTTATCCTCTAAGCGTGCATATCCCAAACGCCCTTTCTTGTATGGATACGCGGGTTTGGATGCTCTCTTACTATTCGTGGCACTCTTTTTCTGAAATGCTTCATCTCTTTGCTTTAAAAACTCAGCCCAATCTGCTTCATCAATGAATGTCGCATACTTTGTTGGCCGTCCCGGTGCCTCTTCAAGAAATTTTCCATCTTTATCCTTAAGATAGGTGTTTGTCAAAAAACTTTTCCACCCTCTATATCTTTTGCCGGCCAAACTAAGTATGTAGCTTTTACGTTCATCTGGTATCTCAAAAGTCCTCTGCAAAAATAACAACAATTAACCATATATGATATATACCTGAAGTGTTAGTATAAGTAATTTAAACAATTTATCGTCAAGATAATAACAACAATTAACCATATATGATATATACCTGAAGCTCTTCCCAAATCGCTTGTTTTTTCTCCTCCAATTCTGAATTTTTCGTTTTCGATTTCCAGGTAGGTACGGAGACCGGAATATGCATACGGACAAGTGTACCAATATAACTTGTCAACTTTGCAGAATTAGGACCAATTGGTTGTTTATCAGAATTCCATTCCAATCGGTATACTAATCCTTGGTCTCTATGTCGAATGATTCCCTTCATAATAGTGATGCCTCGTGCCACCTCTTTTGCTTCAGTATCAGGTGGAGCATTTGTATCCGAAGCAACTCTTTCTTGTGAGTTTTCTTGTGCGTTTTCAGGTGGGTTTTGAGGTGGAGCATCTCTATCTGGAGCCATTGAACCTGTATCAAACAAACTAAAGCACATTAGTACACTATTAACACTAACTTTATATGAGAAACATTTCAAAAAATTACATAAAAATAATAAAGATGTCCTCAAAACTCAACCCCCTTTTACTAAAAATAATAAAGTATTTAACAACAAAAGAAACTAAACCCATAGATAATAAATAAGCAGTCCAGTAATATTTTTCTTGCTTTGAAGAGATACCTAAAACATAAAAAAAATGTTAGAAAAAACATCTTAATATTAAAATAAAAACAAAACACTGTTGGAGGATATACTAAAAACAAAAATGAAAACTTTAAAACAAAATAAAAAGATAATACCTTTAATTCGAATTACCCCTTAACTCTTGAACAACTAGATAATATGTAGATGGTATATGAACCAGTAAGACAAAAATGAAGGAAAATGAAGGAGACAAAAATGACAAAAATAATATTAGATGATACTCATATTAAGATTGAAATAGAGAGAACATGTATATATTTGAACAAGTACACCTTTAAACTAACATTACAGTACCAACAATCAAGATTGAAATAGAGAGAACATGTATATATTTGAACATGTACAACAATCAAGTTTCATCATTGCAACAAGTCATCATAGCATACAAAAATGCTTCAAATTTTGAACCTGTATCAAACAAACTAAAACATTGACACTATTAACACTAACTTTATCACTAACGTCTCTTTCTTTTCTTGGTAGGATTGTGTACTACGCGTCTCTTAACAATGCGGACGGTTGGATTGATCCAAATACCCTCATTATGATCATTTCTAATACAAGATTCATTCTCATTTTGATCGTTTCTTGTACAAGATTCAATGCCAACACCAATATCACCTTGATCTTCAATTTTTTCATCAACTATTTTGTTAGATAAAAGCACTATAGACCATTTCGTACTTGTCGGATCATTGACATAGAACACTTGTTTAGCTTGAGAGGCTAGAATGAAAGGCTCATCTTTGTACCCTACCCTATTGAGATCCACTTGCAAAAATCCTGACTTATCCATTCGTACGCCACTATTATTTTCAACCCACTTGCAACCAAATACAGGAATCTGAAACTTCGCGTAATCAAACACCAAAATGCGCTCGATAACCCCAAAATATGACAAATTTGCAAATTTCGGATTTAAGTCATTCGCACTTGATATGTGCATAGCTTCAGCTACCAAGGTAACACCATTATTTTGCATAGTACTTTTATCATCCTGTTCTTTGGTATAAAATGTGTATCCATTAATTGCGTATGCGCTATAAGAAAGCACAATTACAGATGGACCATAGGCTAAACATCTCAACCTTTCTGTTACTGAAGCAGGATCTGAACGATACTTTGAATAAATATGATCTCTAAACCACGGTATGAAACTTCGATTGTGCTCTCGTACTATCCAGTTCTCATTTCTATTTGGATTTAAATCTCGGAGAACAACTTTGTGCATTTCAACAAACGGCTCAACCTCAATCTCATTGTGCAGAACATACAAGTGCACTTGATCCCGTTCGACCATTGATACTGTCACAACTTTATTTCCAATTAGCCTTTTTCCTTCTTTTTTTTCGACAATATGAGATTTGGGGAGTCCAATTGATTGAACATTTGACAGATATTCAGTACAAAACTCAACCGCTTCTTCAGCAACGTATCGCTCGGCAATACAACCCTCTGGTCGACTTCTGTTTTTCACGTACCCTTTTAATATTTTCATATAACGTTCAGCAGGGTACATCCATCTCATATAAGCTGGTCCGCACAGTTGTGTCTCTTTCACAAGATGAACGACTAGATGAACCATTATGTCAAAAAACGAGGGAGGAAAATACATTTCAAGATCACATAAAGTAACAACTATCTCATTTTGCAATGTTGGTAAGATCGCGGGATCGACCACCTTACTGCAAATAGACCTGAAGAAGAAACACAGCTTAGTTATTGCGCTTCTTACTTTTTCTGGCAGAATAGAACGTATACCTATTGGTAAAAAATGTTCCATTATAACATGGCAATCATGCGTCTTCAAACTCTTTAACTTGAGGTCTTTCATGGACACAAGTCTTCTAATATCTGAAGAGTAGCCTTCTGGAACTTTTACTTCACTGAGGAACTTACACAATGTTTTCTTCTCCTTTCTAGATAGAGTGTAAACAGCAGGTGGCAGATATGTTCGTCTTCCTTTCGTCACGGGCCCCAATTCAGTTCTCATCCCCATGTTTACCATGTCATTCCTTATGTTAACGCCATCCTTAGACTTTCCTTGTATATTGAGTAGCGTACCTATAACGCTGTCAAATACATTTTTTTCAATATGCATAACATCCAGGAAATGTCTTACGTACAACGACTTCCAATATGGAAGTTCAAAGAAAATTGACTTCTTCTTCCACCCACCCTTGACAATTGAATGTGCAAAAGGCTTGCCAAACTGAGTGCTCACATCTTTCACCTTTTCAAAAATTTGATCACCTGACAAAAAAGGCGGGGCTGTACGATGTTCGGCCTCTCCATTGAATGCTTTTCTCCACCCACGGTAGTGATGATTAGAATTTAAGAATCTACGATGGCCGAGAAAGACATTCTTCTGACAAAGCGCCAATCGTGTCGTATCGGTTTCATCTTCACAAACAGGACACGCCTTTTGACCCTTGTTGCTGTACCCGGATAGATTTCCGTATGCTGGAAAATCATTAATTGTTCCAAACAACATCGCCCTCAAGTTGAAACTTTCTTTCCTATACCCATCGTAAACCTCCACACCTCTCTCCCACAAAAACTTTAAATCTTCGATTAAGGGTGCCAAGTATACGTCTATGTCATTCCCTGGTTGTTTAGGCCCAGAAATTAGCATAGATAACATCATGTACTTACGCTTCATACATAGCCACGGAGGTAAGTTATAAATCATAAGAATCACAGGCCATGTGCTATGCGAGATACTTTGAATACCATGCGGGTTCATTCCATCAGTAGACAATGACAACCGAAGGTTTCTTGCTTCTTTTCCAAATTCAGGATATTCAGTATCAACTTTACTCCATTGTGGTGAGTCTGCCGGATGTCGCAACTTTCCATCAATAATTCTTTCATCTGCATGCCAAGTCAAGTGTCTTGAATCGGTCTCACTACGATACATGCGTCTAAATCTCGGAATTATAGGAAAATACCATAAGACTTTAGCAGGAGACAACTTTTTCTTATATCGAGGGGCACCACATTTAGGACACTCATTCAACGCTGCATACTCGTTTCGAAACAAAACGCAATCGTTTGGACATGCATGTATCTTATCATAGCTCATTCCAATAGAAGACAACATCTTTTTGGCTTCATACGTTCGATTGGGAAGAACATTATCCTCTGGTAGCATATCTTTCATAAGGGCTAATAACTCTGTGAAACTTTTATCCGACCATCCATTGTCCGCCTTTAAGTTGTACAACTTTAACACCGCAGACAATCTTGTGAATTTTGAACAACCAACATACAACGGTTTCTCTGCATCGCTTACCAACCTCTCAAACATTTTGGGACAATCCGCAAGATCTTCTTCAAGCGCTTCTGCAATCTCTTCGACTCGATCACAATCGTATGTGTCTGTGCAATCGTCGTTTGAAGCATACTTCCTATTACAACTCGACTCAGCATTCCCGGTACTTTTCTCACCATGCATTGTCCAACATGTATAACTTCTATCAATTCCAAACCGTAGTAAATGAGATCCCAACTGATTCCCGTCAACCTTACCCCCGGCATAACAGCAACCCAAGCAAGGACACGGCATTCGAAGCGGGTCTTTGGAGTGCGCAACCGCAAACTCAACAAATTCCCATACCCCTTTCTCGTACTCTTTCGACAATCGGTTTGAATTCATCCATGTCTTATCCATGTCTTAATTAAGCTAAACAAAAACGGTCAAACTTTCACTCTTCACAAGTAACCCCTATGGCGAATTCAATTCACAAAGTTAGTAAGTACCTCACTTAACGATAAACGAAATTAAAGAGTTACTGAGAGGAAATTAATTTTAATAAATAACTAATAAAATAAAATAAAATAAATATATAAAATTACTAAAAAAAAACCTTAATTTTAACTCCAAAATAATTTAATAGACTTCACAACTTTAATATATAAGATATATATGATTCACTCTAACCTAACTTTCACTTCAAATTTAGTATTTATTTCACCTATTTGTCATCATAATCTAACAACATGTTTCACACTAACCTAACTTTCACTTCAAATTTATAGAGTATTTCTTTCACCTATTTGTCATCATCTTAATTATTTAAATTCTATTAAGAACATGATACATAAAGGCCGAACATATGCTAACACTTGAATCAAAAAATTATGTTGCTTAAGAATCAGGACTAAAGATAATTTATAAACATCGACATTCTTCAACCAATGAGACGAGTTTCACACAAAGAACAAAACTATTAAAACTCACACAAAGTTCAAAACAGACTTCATAAACACAATAATATAAACCTTAGATTAGAACAATAAGCTTATTTAAGGAACTTTAAATATATAAACCTTAGTCTACATTGTTTGTTATGGGTGGGAAATAACAGTTTCATTACTACAGCAAATACATTCCCTCCCCATTCTTGATGTTGTTTTGGAAGGCATGTCCATGACTTTCATAACTGGAATTCCTAAATTGCACAGATTCAAGGCCATCCTATTACTTCCACTACTAATAGGGGTTAAGTTCTCTTCATCTATTTCTTTCCTATTGAAAAAAGAATCATTTTTTCTACTCTTCATTATCACTTTTGTGATGCATAATCAATTAAATAAATTAACACAACACAACAAAATCTCAAAATTATCTAAGTTCCAATCTTACACATATTAGTAAGTACCAATTCTCTAAATTCCAATTCCACTACATTATAGCGCATTAAAAATATAACCACCTCTAATATAAACAAATTCCTTCTACTCCTAACAAATTAAAAAATAAACACTACCATTTTTCTATTAATGTCTTATGTAACTAATAATTAAAGTTTACAAAATTTCAACTTCTAAGGCACCAAACTAAAAAAAATTATCACATTATCACAATACAAACACAATACTTCAAACCAGAACATCAACTTAATAAAACAAACCAAAAACACATTATCACATTATCACAATATTATACTTCAAACTAAAACACCAACCTACAACAACACAAGATTACTTCAAGATTAATTTTTAAAAACAATGTTAAATCTTACTTAAGATTTAAGAGGAAGGAAGCAAGTTAGATGAAGAAGATGGACTTCTAAAAACCAGTTCGTGAAGGCCTCTGGAGGATTGAGATTACTTGAATGAGAGAGATTACTTAAGCAATTGAACGAGAGAAAGAAATTGTTCTCCTGGAATGCGAAAATATCAATTGGTTAGGGTAAACAAGAACAATGACATTAGTTTCTTTGACATTAGTTTGAAGAAACTGTTGAATGAAGAGTATAAAAATACACAAGTTTCCTTGACATCCATCACAAATGACTTACTTAGTGAAGCATCAAAAGATAGTGATACCTTAAATCTTGAGCGCTTTAGCTTGTTTGTTGTTGAAAACAATTGAAATGGATAGTGAAGAACACTGTAAAGATCATTTTCATTACTAGAAATTAGTAAACATGATTGTGCACATTGAGGTGAATAGCATAGAACAAACACAACAGTAGTTAGTAATCACGATTCTATGTCAATAGATTAGCACAATATCAAGAATTAGTTCTTATGTCAAGAATTAGCAATTCAATTCTATGAGGAATTTCTACGTACACCTAATGTGCAAATGTTATGTCTACAAATCTATGTTAAAATCTACATCACAAATTCACATAAACATTATCACAAACACATAATATGCATGCAGAAATTACTCAAGTATTCAACAAAACTATGAAAATCAAGTAATGTTACCTAAGATAATTTGTAGAAAATTGGAAGTTGGATGTTGTTGATGATGATAACAGGGAACCACGTTTGGACTTGACAAAGAGCTTTGAAGTAGGAGCGACGGAGATGGCTGAGGAAGTGACGGCAAGTGACGGTGACGGCAAGTGACGGAGCTTTGAACAAATGGAAATAGAAGAAGAATGGCGGCAGCAGTGAAGTAACGGTCGCGGAGATGAGGCAGGAGTGAAGGTTATGGAAGTTCGTAACAGTAGATGTAGGTTATGGAAGGTCTGGACTTTGGAATGAAGGTTGATGTGAGAAGACGGATGGGGTTTGTATAATTTTGTTTTTAAAAATTTTAATTTTAAAAAGGCTATGAAAGCGCTTTTGAAAAGCGCCTTAGTAGATGTAGCTATACCAGCGCTTTTAAGGGTAAAGCGCTCTTGTACCCCACCCCCTACCAGAGCGCTTTTGAAAAGCGCTCTCATACCCCCTTACCAAAGCGCTCTCATACCCCCTTACCAAAGCGCTTTTCAAAAGCGCTCTCATACCCCCCCTTACCAAAGCGCTTTTCAAAAGCGCTCTCATACCCCCCCTTACCAGAGCGCTTTTTAAAAGCGCTTTCATACCCCCCCCACTATAAGAGCGCTTTTTTAGCGTGTTTTTTAATTTTGTCTTTAGCGAAGCCTATGCCAGCGCTTTTCCTAAAAGCGCTTTCGTAGGGGTGCTGCTAAAAGCCAAATTTGGTATAGTGATATTACACCGGGCCATTGAGACAACCGATGTTAAAACCTATATATTAGACTTTTAAGGCAACAAATATTAAAAACCATATATTACATCGGACCATACTGTTGTCCGATATAAAATGTGGATCCAGACTCAATATAAAATATATTTTTCGTCTGATATAAAAAATCTTTCCTGCACAAATGTTATCGATTAATCCCATACGATTCACATATTAATAAAAGACACATAATAAAAAACCTAAAAATTAAAAATTTGTATTAATAAAGACAATAAAAATATTAACTATCAACTTTTAATTAAAATAATTCACAATTTTCAACAAAAGATTTTCTAACTCTTAACATGTGTCATTAAGACACATGTTACATTACCCATTGAAATGAACGAGAAAATAAACATTGAACTTGTAAAAAATTTGTAGTAGAATCTTTCCCATTTAAAAAACAACCAAATTAACAAACCGAGGCATTCAAGTCTTGAACCTGTTTAACGGCAGTGGAAAAATAACAAAAAGGTATTACACGTTTTAATAGGCATTATGATACGGACCTCTTTGATTAGGATTAGTTCTGTTGATTAAAATTTTTTATTTTATTTATTTTTAATAAGTTAGTAATTAAATTTTTAAATTTGAATTTCAATATTTTTAGGAAAAGATCTAGGTTAAAATAAAATTTATCTATTAACTAGGATTGTTATGATTTAAATTTAAATGATAGTAATTTTAGAAAAAGTAGTTATTGATCTAATTTATATAAGAAGAGGCTCTGTCAAGATTTCCTTCCGCTACCTTTGTTTGAAGCGCAGCTGCAATCAAAACCAATCTTACTTTCATCAACAAAGGTCATGGCTACTGAATATCCTGAGGCTAACAAGGTTGTCCAGTTTTTCATGATCATTACTGAAAATCGTCAACAAGGAGAGCTTGTAAAACCTTGTGTAAGTCTTTCATTTTTACTCTTTCTTTATCATGTTAGAAGCTTGCATCATCCCTATACAACATTTTATGTGCTCATTATGCTTATTTGACAGATGTTACCAATAAAGTTTGTGAGGAAACATGGACAAGGTTTACCAAATGTTATATGTCTAAAGACTTCCAATGGAGAAAACTGGAAAATAAATTTGGTGATGAATGATGGCAAAATATGGTTTGGACAAGGTTGGAAGGAATTTGCACAGTATTATTCTCTAGGTTATGGCCATCTTCTCGTTTTTAAATATCAAAGACTTTCCGAATTTCATGTTGACATCTTTGATACTACTAGAGTAGAGATAGAGTACCCTCCTAAAAGAGTTGAAGCTGAAAAAGAATGTAGAACAAGTAAGAAGAGAAAACCTAACTCTTCCTTTGAATTTGGAAGCACTAGTTGTGCCAAAAATAGCAAAGGTATAATCAACATTCTTTTTACATGTTAAGATAAGTTATTAGCTTTTGTTCTCTTCAATTCGTGACTGCTAAGTCTACTAAAAACATGAAAAATGATTGCAAACTATGTGCACCATGTTTTTGCAGGAAAACAAGTGAATACAAGACTTGAAAGCGCAAAAGATTTCAAAACATCTAATCCATCCTTTATTCTTGTCATGTGTACAACATATGTTGAAAGCCGATTTCTTTTTGTAAGTAGCAAAGAAACACTGTAAAATAATTTGAAGAATATAGCACAGTTAGTGAAGTTTCTATTCATTAACATTTACCTTTTATTTTGCTCGGCAGACAATTCCTTGTGAATTTGGTAGGACACATTTTGACTTAGAAAAGAAGATGGGAGACATTTATTTTCGAGTGTTAGATGATGAAAGAGTTTGGCCTGCACAGTACAAAATTAGGATGATCAAAGGAAGAACAAGGTTTGAAGTCACAAGTGGATGGCTGGAATTCTCAAAGAACAATAATTTGGAAGTCGGTGATGTTTGTAAGTTTGAACTCGTTCTTAAAACAAATATGACTCTTCAAGTTCACATCTTTAGAAAGACAAATGAAGTCAACTTAGATTGTTCAACATATGCAAGTAAGACTAATTGATGTTTAGTTTTCATTTCAATGTTGTTGATATTTTTCTCATATTATTAAGAAAATACATTCTTAAATTTTATGCAGAATCTTCTCAACAAAAAGATAAAGCTACTACTCAAGGATAGAAAAAGGGAATGGAAATCATCAATTATTTTCCTTGTAATTTTGACGTGGTTCTGAATATCTTTCTTTATACATTTGGGTTAAAGGTGATTTTGAATGTGGTTCAATGGTTTACCCCTCTCCCTCTAAATTTGTGGTATCTGACTTTACAAAACTCATCACACATTTTATCGTTCATTTTAGTTTTCTTTTTTAGATTCAAACTTGTGAAATCATAGGCAGAAATTTTGTTCAGTGGTGATGACTAAAGTGGCAATTGCTGAATTATTGTTGTTGCACTAGTCCTATGTACTTTGTAGAGAGAGGGCAGAGATAGAAAACGAAAGAAAGTAGTGAACATTTTGTTACTTGTATAGTTGGTGAAGTCTAAATCTCTTTTTGGAAAATGAGGATTTTTAACAAGCAAGAGTCACTCTTCTATTTATATTTATTAAAATTAATTTGCAAGAGATCCGTGTGTTCGCACGGATAGTACAATGTTATTAGTAAATAAATATAATATAATGATAGTTAAAAATATATATAAAAGATATTTAAATTAAGTAATCTTAATACGTTAAAAATATATATTTTAATAAAAATATATATATAGTTAAATAAATTAAGTTATCGTACCCGTATGTTTCCGACGGATCATACAATATTATTATAAATAATAAATAAATATAATATAGTGATAATTAAAAAAATATATATAAAAAACACAAATTAAGTAAACTCGATATTTCAAAAATCTGTATTTTTGACTTATTCTTAATGTATATCCTTTCTTCTCAACGGTCATTTCCAATAAATTACACTTATAATTACACTAATTTATAACTTTTAAATGAGGATTTTTATTTTTATTCATAAATGTTTTTCAGTATACACAACATTGTTTTAAAATCACAAATCTCAAATTATTATATATTTAATATTCAATTAAAAACATATTTATTAATTATTATTTATATATTATATAGTAACAATAATTATATATGATATTTATCATTTAGTTTAGGATATATTAAAAATATGTGTACATTAAATATTAAAATATATTATTTTTAAAAAATAAATAAAAAAATGAAAGAAATTATGGAAGATTAATCCACAATCTCAATCATCACATAAATTTATCTCTAACAACAATAACTTTTTCAAAATTCTTATCTTTATTACCCTTCACATGTAATAAAAATAAAATTTAAAAGAAAAATCAGAGAAATTAATATTATAAAATAAAAAAGTTGCGAAAAATAAATATTAAGTCATTTATTATAATTCAATATTATCCCCCGGTATCATTATGGAAACACTACAAATATATGAAACAAATTACAAAAACACATAAACCGACCAAACAATTTAAATGGTAGATTGATGACATTAAAAAAAAAGATTTTAATTTTTGTTCATAAACGCTATTCAGTGTGAACAACAATGATTTAAAATTACAAATCTCAAATTATTATACATTTTGCGTCATGACGTCGCCCATGATTTTTAGCAGAGATGGTTACGTTATCTTCTCCGCCACGAAACCTGCGATAAAAATGAAATTCTGGCACATACACTCCATGGAGCGTCTGAAGCGGGAGTTGATGCGATGGCTAGATGGAGACATTGCGGAGGGGGGGGGGGGGGGGGGGGGAATTCAAAGGATCCAGCGAAAACGAACAACAACCTCACATGCGACAGGAAGACCTAATGTATGGTTGGAGGAAGTCAAAACAGACAGCGATGTAATGTTGATGATGCATGGGTCAGATAAAATTGTGTTAACAGTTGTAATTTCGTAGACGGAATATCGTTAATTTTTCTTGTACGCGCAATATTTATTGTAGCAAAATCTGTTAACCGAAAATTCTAATGTTTACAACATAATTAAGGAAAGATTTTATGTATTACAATTTTTATGTGGTCGAGGCAGACGCCCGATTCGGACAATTTTTGCGATTGTGTCCGACCTGACGGCATAAACCACACTTTCTTTCCAACTTGTCAAGATCGTCCATTTCGGTTGTGATGCGCTTACTTTTGGGACGACCCTTCTTGTTCCTTCGTATTTGGTCATTGTGCCACACTATTTCGCCGTCGTATGCAGGCCAATAATCTGGTTTTGCTACCAAAGGAAAGTTGTTGTTGTAAACGTTGAGCAACGTTTCAGATTTGTAAATATTTGACAGAAGTTGCAGCGCGTCTTGATGGGTATGAGCACAAGCGACAATGACATGAGAGCAAGGCATATGAAATGCTTGAAACCTGCCAGAATCGCACCAACGAGAAGGTAGCATGACCCTATATTCTTGTCTTGGCAGGCCTTCGTTGTGGTCGATTGTCTCTTTCACAATGAAGTTGTGGCTGTGTCGGTCAAACCGTATAACCATATGAGTGTTGGCTTTAGCACTTTCTGCTTTAATGTATTTCATGCAGCTTTCACTCCATAGTTGTCCAGATTGCAACACTGCATTCCACATTTCACCTCTTTTGGCAAATAACGCAGCCATCCTAAAATACATAGATTTTACCAAAGCAGTGATCGGGAGGTTTCGTATGCCTTTGAATACCCCATTCATTGATTCAATAAGATTCGTTGTCATGTGCCCCCATCTTTGGCCATTGTCGTATGACCTAGTTCATTTTTCCACCGGAATATTGTCGATCCACCTACCGGCTTCCGGATTTGACAAACGGATCTCGTTACAGTAATATTTGAATGTGGGTTGTGTCAATGCATATCCCGCATTCATAACCGCTTTCCTTAATGTTTTGTCCTTGATCTCCCTCGTGAAATTCTGGACGATATGCCTAACGCAATAGACATGCGTAGAAGGAGGGTCATGCCAACCGTTTGCAGGATTATTATAGGCACTTTCAATGGAGACATGTCTGTCCAAGATCAAACAGAGATCTGGTTGAGGAGCCACGTGTGTCCGCAGATTTTTCAGAAAAAAGCTCCAAGCACCACCGGTCTCCCCCTCGACAAGGGCAAAGGCAATGGGGAAAATGTTGTTGTTTCCATCTTGTGCAACTACCATCAGTAGTGTGCCTTTGTACTTCCCATACAACCAAGTCCCATCAATTTGTATAATTGGTTTACATGATGCAAACCCTGTGATGCAAGGTTGAAATGCCCAAAACACTCGACTGAATATTTTGTTGTCGTTTAGTAGACTACCATCTTGGGCGTACGCTGGAACTGTTTCCAGAATGTAAACAGTACCCGTAGAATACGTCTTGAGTGCATTCAGGTAGCGAGGAAGTTCTTGGTATGACTCCTCCCAGTTTTCGTACACCTTTTCAATCGCCTTAGTCTTTGCTAACCACGCCTTACGGTAAGACGGAGTGTAGTTAAAAATCGTGGTAATGTGGGAGATGATCGTTTTCACCTTCAAAGATGGGTCATTGCTGACCAGGGGTAGGATTTCTTGACAGATGAGATCGTAGTTAAGTTTTCGGTGGTCTTGTGATTGAGTAGAACTTACACAAGTGTGGATAGTCATGGAACCTATGACCCACCAGTCACCTCTTAATCTATATGATGCAGTCAGCTTGAACATAGAGTCAGGGTGGATACACTTGATCTTGTACCTTTCTGGGTTGACACGGTCCACCTTAAAATTAACCGAGTTGAGCATGTGGAATTTTTTTATGGCTCTGATGCATTCCTCTCTGTTACGAAACTTGTCCTTCTCTTTTAAATTTTCATCCAACTGCATATACAGATTGAAAAATAAGTCAGTAGAAGGTTCATCTCTGCCCATGTTGAAGTTTCTCATGTGCGGAGGTGGTGTGTAAATTTCGTTTGCAGGAATACTAGGTATGCCATCATCGTCGGAATCATCATTCACCATTTCATCAAACTCTAACTCGTCATCTTCTTCTTCTTCATCAATTGCATCTACCTCAGCTTGTTCATTCTCCAAAGGATCAACCACTTGTGTCACCCGAGGCTCTCGCAGCATAATGTACAAGTCAATAGAGTCGTAGCCAGAATACACATGGTTGGAAAACATATTCTGGAGATCCTCGTCATCTTGAACTTCAACCTTATAAAAAATTACTTGGTTGTTTCCAAAAAAAACTGGATTCTGATAAAATATCTGGGTCACCGGGCCTCGTCCAAGTTTGGCCTCCAATCATTTTTTGAAGTACGAGAAATTGGCTTTCCCGTTTAAGAGAAATCGGATGTTGTCTGTGTCTCTAAACAAAAACCCAGCGGTGGGACAAATGTATGTCTCACTGTTGAAATGTGCTTTGACGAGAAATTATGGTGCAGAGGCCATTGCGTAGGGTTGTTTGAAGTTTTGAAGGTTTGAAGGTTGGAATGTTTGAATTTTATGAGTTATTCGAATTTTTTGTAACCCCCTAGGCTGCCACCTAGCTTGCGCCTACTCTGCACCTATACTGTATCTTGTAAGTCTCCTCACATCACCTCCAATAGGGTTACATGCATTCAGGCATGGCATCCCAAAGGCTGTCACGTAGCCTGAGCCTAGCCTGCAACCAAGGACACCTCTTATTCGCCAATTGGGATGGCGACACCTTTCATTTTTGTACTCTTTCGCCAAGTCCAATGGCTCCTCCCTTACTGTCCAATCGTGTTACATCCTTAGACTGCCACCTAGCCTGCAAGAGTGACACCTTTCATTTTTGTACATGCATGCAGATATGTAACCCCCTAGGCTGCCACCTAGCCTGCAAGAGTGACACAAAATCTCATACATCTCATACATTTTTGCCTATAAATACAGACCATATCATACATCTCTCACACCCACATAAGTCTCACTCTCTGCTACGAAATCTTTCATACTCTCTTACACTTCCTAAGTCTTTCATAATCTCTTACACTTCCTAAGTCTTTCACACTCTCTTACACTTCCTAAGTCTTTCATAATCTCAAGCATTTTAAACAATGACTCTTCTAACAATGGGCGACTCTCACAGAGGCACAAGGGAAAATATTGCCGCATTTGTAAGTTTCTATTTTTGTTATACATTTTTCATACTTCAGATAATGCTTTGTTCATCTTACTTAATCTTACACCTTTTACATTATGAACTCAGGATACCAAAAGATTCAGAATCCGTTCTCACAACTACCTGGCTCCCGACCCATTTATCGTACCATATCTGGAATATGCAGGTTTTGGACATGTTATAAAGATCTCCAACTGCACAATTGATTCAAAGTTCATTCTTGCAATGTTGGAAAGATGGAGACCAGAGACCCATACATTTCACCTACCAATAGGTGAATGTACCGTCACGCTAGAGGATGTGTACATGTTACTAGGTCTCCCTGTCGACGGTAAGGCCGTGAACGGATCGGTTCAACAACCCAACTTTCAGTGTGAAGAACTGTTTGGCAGGGATATGGTTGAAGGTGGTGGTGCGAGAGGCCAGGGAATACTACTCACTGAGCTTAAAAGTCATTATGCAAGTTTGGAATTAAACGAAAATTCCTCCGAGCAAGACAAGGTAGTAAAAGCCATAACATATCTTATGATACTATTTGGTACCTTTTTATTTCCCGAAAGTACGGGAAATAGTGTAAATTTTATGTACTTACATTTACTTAGGGATTTTGAAAAAACAAAAAAAGTATAGTTGGGGTTCTGCAGTTTTAGCCCACCTATACAGTTCCTTGTGCAAAAATGCAGTCAAGGAAAAATGTACATTTTATGGGTGCGCTTTTTTACTACAAGCCTGGGGTTGGTGGAGGATGGAGTCCTTAAACCCCGTCAACAACAACACTTTCGTTTTCCCGTACGCAACAAAGTAAGTCATCAAGTTATATCATTTATTACTATTCATCTCTTCACCAAATATATGCTAAGAATAAAATGTTTTTCATTTCCTTTAGGTATTGCGTGAGAGGTATGGATTACGGAAAGAATCCAAGATTCAATGTCGCACTATACCGCAATCTGTTGGATCACTTAGGCCCGGATGATGTACGTCGTACCTTTAAACTTTTCTTCATTTAAATTATTTATACATTACATTTTCGTTAACCTGATTTAAATTTTATCGCAGTTCGTCTGGAGACCATATTTGGGTTTGGGCCATGATCCAAACCCGGAGGATGCAGCAATTTGGACCGCGAAGACTGCAATCATTCGGTTCAACGTTGTGGAGATGTACCACAGCGACCGTGTGAAGATGCAGTTCGGAATGCATCAAGAGATATCAAGTGATCCAACTTGTTTGTCCCCATGGCATCTTAAAAGGGTCGATGCCCAGTGGGGTCTTACCAACTGGAAAGACTTCGCTCCGAAATGGTGTAAGATGTGGCAGAGGCGTCACCACTATGTCTTGCAATTCTCGGTTTTCCTTAATCATGGTAATATGCGACACACAGATCAATATTTATCTTGGTACAGGTCGGTTAGTAACCCTGAAATGCACGTGTCTCATCCAAGGTACTTGGTTGACCCACGCACACAATGGGCACAACCCTCGTTTCCCCAACAACAAACCCAAAACCCATCAACCTCCCACCAACCCCCAAGAAGAAACAGAACCACAAACACCCAACCATAGTCCCCACCACAACACAATTACACTCAAATGCCCCACAACCAACCATAATCACCACCTCACTACCAATACCCCGATATGCCTCACACCCAACCACAATACCAATCACAATACCAACACACCCGCATACCCCACACACAATTTCAGTCTTCCGGATATCCCAATATGGGCCCCTCAACATCCAGCCTTAGCCCTGATATGGGAATGTCGGAAGATTACGAACAAACCGACCCAGCCTACCATCAACCACAATATCACCAAACCACCCAACATCCTCAATACCAAACACCCCAAGATCCATTTCCTTTCTACCCACCGTACTCAGACGATCAATGCTACAGACCCACCATGGAACCCCACCCACCGCCAACACGACCAAACTTTGAGGGTATGGGTAACCGACTGTACCAAAGCGGATCTTTTAGATATGGAGATCTGACTGATTTTATGGATCCGGAACGCATTGACTTCGTTGGGCCATCGACCCTGCCGCAGCAGGAAACACGACGACACCCAGCACGGGAAAGGCGAGGACGGGGATGCGGAACCGGGGGTCATTACCGGGTTCCGGGGGATCACTGATTTATCTGTTTTTTTTCCTGTTTTTTTTTATCTATTTTTTATTCTGTTTTTTTATCTGTTTTTTTAATGTAATACAGTTGGATGTAATTATTTATTTTTTTAATAAAAAAGTCAATTTTTTTGATCCTGTATCCAATACGCAACGCACCGGACAAAAAAATGAAATTTTGCCCTAAAAATACACATAGGCGCCATCTCACTTGGCTTAGGGCATGCCCTAAGCACATAGGCGCCAAGTGAGATGGCGCCTACCCTTAAAAAATGGGAGTAAGCGCCAAGTGAGATGGCTCCTTCTTTGGGGAGTCATCTGAAACATGGTTATTTGCGTAATTTTTTCTGAAACGCGGTTATTTGCGAATTTTTTTTTAATACTTGATTATTCAAAAAAAATCACTTTCTTCACTATTTTATAATCATATTATAGGATACATTTAGATTTTTAACTTTCAATCCAAAAATATTAATATCCTCCCTATTAATACTATGAGTATCATTAACTTATCCCTATTAATACTATGAATACCATTAAGTTAATTCATTTTTGACTTATTCTTAATGTATCCCTTTTCTTCTCAACAATCATTTAATATTATTAATTGTCTATTAATATTTGTTCTAATTATATCATAATATCATATATCCTTTTTTTAAAACAAATCTATAAAAACGGTTAGATGACAACAACGTATTTAGAAGGAGTGAATAGATCCTTTTTTTTAAAATATCTAAAATATTTTGATTTTGAAAAAGATGTTTTATCAAAGAGCGATGTGGAAGTTTTTTCAAAATATCGTCTTTTATGAACGTTATTGAAAACTCGGATATGCAAGCTTGATAACAAAACACAATACAGAATATGAACAATATGAGAATCAATATGCTTGAATCACTTTATAACTTATTTAACGTTTGTTGCAAGTTATTAGTAAAGCTATTTCCAATGTTAATATTAATAGAACTAGTTAAATCAACTTATCAAACACTTGGTGTGCAAGTGAATTTCATAATTGTTCCTTAAGTTGTGTTGATACACAAAATCACTTATAATCAAAAGTGGTTATAAGCTATATCAACACTTGATTTATAATAAAAAAACGGTTCGGAAAATTCTTACAATTTTATTGATAACGCAATGCTATTTGACAAATTGATCAATAAATATCAAAGCTTCAGTATGTGTCGACCTATGCAATGTTTGTGTCGACCTAAAAATTACAGAACCTACAGGCTTTAAAAATGGGTTACATGTGTCGACCTGAAAAGCGGATGTGTCGGCACATGCAGTAGAAATTTATACAAAAACTTATTTTTAATGACTTGGATCAATTTCAAAATATTTTTTAATGATTCCTAAGACCTCTAATGCAGAGGAGCGCCACAAGACAAAAGGATATTGTCCAATATACCAAAGTGCTCGTTTTTCCCATTTTGACATCATCCAAAACCTTTGATGGAGAAGTTGTACTCAAATACTCCCCCTTTTTATGATGGTAAAACTTGCGTCGATGCATTTCTTGTATTAGAAATCTCCCTCTGGCTTTGTGCTTCCATACTTCAACTCGCATATGCTTCTCCCCCTTTGACAACATTAAAAAGAAAGATAACAAACCATTAGAAGTATCATAATTCTATAATCGTACTAATATATTATTCAGAGGTTATTTTGCATAGAAGAGCAACATTCACATATCCCCATATATATGTAATGATGAAAAATTTTAAATAACGAGCAAAACGACATTACAACAAATGTAATGCAATGCATGTAGAATAAACAAGCAGAAAAAGCAATATAGACAAGTTGTTTTTGTAGCGTCACGATCACATAACGCTTTATTATGGAACTCCCGATGCCGCACAGACATGTGCCTAGCATAACAACAAAAATATGTCACTACTAAAACTAGAATGAAGACATTTTTCATACTATGGAGATAAAACAACAAGAAGCATATATTACAAAAATCATGCACACAAATAACTCAAGCGTAGGTGCGAGAAATAAATAATAAGCAATCGCATATGCTTGCATAATAAGAACGAACTTATACAAATGTGAAATATTTAATACATGAAGTCATTATGAGCATATGGATCAAGAATATACAATGGTTATTAATTAAAAAAATTGGAAATGAGCGTTCATGGTTTTCATCATTTGATAAAATATCAAATATTTTTGAAAGTAAACTAGAAACATGCATCAGGGAAAATCTTACTTTCAAGGATAAATTGAAATGATATTACATTACTCTTGATAGAATAGAAATTTTACTCACAATATAACACCCTTCTAAACCCCAAGGAATATTCACAAAATAATTCAATAATTATATCAGAGTAATGCACCAAAAGGAGTGTCACATTGCTTGAAACAAACATCATAGTAAAACAAATCCTGCTCCATAACACAGGTTTTCAAAAATCAATTATGTTAAGTACTCCATGATTAACAACCATAGTTTTTCAACTTACTCGTAGCATAAATTCATAATTCAAAACATCTTTATTAAAATACTTTTAAATAACTTCATCAAATCAAAACAGCTCAAATATCACAAGGGTAGTTCAAATCTCAAATTAAACGAAACCACGTGATTATTCAAAACAAAAAATCTCATCCTCGATGTTACATATCAGAGCAAGACCCCTTTATTCTATAGGAAATAAAGAACATACTTTGCAGCTATCCTCTAAGCCTCGGAAAACTATTCTTGATTACCTGCAAGTTACTCATGTATAGAGGCAACATTTCTAAGCAGTGAGAGTGAGTAAATAATAATCATTATAAAATATATAAGGAGTAAATATAGTATTTATAATACAACACCAAAGAAACACACCTTCAAGCACCATAATAAACATCAGACACATGGTAATACCATCAATTAACAATTATCACAAGACACACATTCACAAAACATCAGTCAATCAAATCATCATGCAATGGCATATATAATGAAATGCAATTTCTTTAGATTCAGCATGTGGTACCAAAACTTCACTAATGACACCATCATCATTTTCTCCAAAGATCCCCACCAATATGATTGATTCCCTCTTGGAACCAGAGCACATCATAATTTGCACTCAATCTACACTACGGGATTGAGGTCATCACTGGACTATTGGTACTACAAAACTCACTGGAACAACATCCTGCAATCATCATTAGGCTATGCCCTAACATATGCTATGGATCCATCATGTAAAACATCTTAATAACCAAATGACCACTTCTAGTCAAAATGCATCATCATTCATATAATCATCATAAATATCAATACACACTATATAATGCAAAACATCATCATCATAGTATTAACAATTCATCATATACACATACATCAAGCCAAAAAAATCATTGAATCATCTTATTCATCAAAGCATATGTACTATAAAAACACATCATATGACTCTTTTTATTCCACCAGTGTATAGTTCACCGCGTTAGCTTCCTAAAGCTTTGAACAGCGCGTCAATTAGAGAGTTCTGAAACTTAAGTTATGAAACTTTTAAAATACTACTTATGCCTATCGCTTGGTCCTCGCCTGATGAAGCATGATGCTCGCCTGAGGCTCGTCCGCCGATAAGGGAGCAACAACACCATCCTCATACAAAACTCCATAGGCTCTATTTTCTCTTTGTCACCCTTACCTGGCGAAGCACTTCACTCTCCCGACGACAACCCCTCGATTCTGTGTCACCTGACGAAGCTCAAGCGACGTATCACTCGGCATAGAAAAATCAAGGGGCTATGTTTTCCACCCCATCCCTTCGTCCCTTTCTCTCATGGAGCTGCTTGGGCGAAGTTCGCTTGCCCGACGACTGTTCTAACTAGTTTTAAATAAGAGTCGCCACCCTTAATTTTTATCCTAAGGAATGGGATATAAAGGATAACCCTAAATAAGTTTGAGATTCTAGGTTGTTGACTCGGTTCTAGACAAAGGGAATGTGTTAGGCACACTCATCTACCTTGTTCACAAGGATACTAGATTTAGAAGAGCAATTTTTGGGAAATGGGATTTTAATGTTTTATTAGGGGAATTCGCCATGATTTTAATCGTATGCCTACGTATCCTCTTAGGAGGAATCAGAGTCCCAATTCGTAGTTTGCAGGGTTTGTGTGTTTTATGGATTACACAGATATTTTAATTCCCCTTATACTTAGTCCGGGTGTGTGAATAGCGGAGATTTTGGACCAAGTATGCAGTTAATTAAAATATGCTTCGTACTCATTTTCGAAAATTAATTGTTGAATTAATTTATTTACGAAAAAAAGATTTGGTGTTTGGTTGGATATTTTTTAAGTATTAATTATAAAAAATATCTTATTTAAAATGCATGATTAAAAGATAATTTAATACAAATAAAATAAGTAATATTTTTTATGGGTTGGAAAATGATATATTTGATTTATAATAATAAAAATATTAAAATTACAAACATATAAAAATAGAAAATATAAAAGTAATAAAATAAAATAATAAAGAAAATAAATTAAAAAATATAGGGGGGGTGAATTTGGTTAAGGTAGTAAAATTGGGAGGTGTAAACAGTATGGGCCCTGAATATAGATATTGAATTCAGACCCAAAGGATAGGGGGCGTACTTTTACATTGCGCAGCAAAATGGATGGTGCAGGGAGTATGGGTCCAAGTCCAGATATTGGACTTGGCCCGTTTGGCTAGGGGGTAGATTCGTAATATGTTTAGCAAAATAAACAAAAGCAGGGGTATGATTGGTAACGGGCCTGGCCCAGTGAGGGTTGGAAGAGTCCGTTTGGACAGTATGAGGGAGAGCGTATGATAGTATGGTGAGCGTGCGTTTTAGGATCGTGTGATAATGGTTAAAAGGATATAAAGGGTGCACGGTAAATCAAAGGGATCGCATGCATTGGAGGAAAACTGGGTTATATTTTCCAATTTTATTCAATTTTCGTTTCATTTCCAATTATCTTCCTCTCTCTTTCGTCTATCATCTCTCTTCTCTCATTTCTTATCTCTTTCTCCAACAACACAAACCTTACCTTCTTCTCTCTTCTTACAACCCAATAAACCCCAATCCCAACAGTTTATCCAAAAAAACGCAAGGAAAAAGCTAAGTTATTTTATCCCCGACCGTGATTGTTTTGTGTTTGCTTCCGATGAGGGCTTTTTCGCTAATATTTTGTTTCTGTTTGGCAGGTGAGGCGGTGATGAGGATGATGATTACAGAGGCTCTCAACCTTCTTCCAATTTTTCTTATTTTTCTGTATTTTTTTCGTAAGAATTTTCTCTGTAAAACTCTTTTCTGTATTAGTTTTTCTTCCTCCTTTTCTCTGTCTTAGATTTTTAACGCAGAAAAGCATTTTTAAATTAATTAAAATCAATCAAATAACTGAAAAAAGATCAAAAATAGTAGAAGTCAAAATAAAATTCTAGAAAAATTTCAGAAAGTCAGAAATAAGGAAAATGATTTTTACAAAAAATTTTAGAATTTAAAAATATCAAAAAGTATTTTTAAATAATTAGAAACAAGTCAAAATAAAGGGAAAATTATAAGAAATATCAAATCTGAAAATAAAATCATGAAAAAATAAAAATCAGAAAGAGAATATTAAAAAATATTTTTGTGAATTTTTTCATAATTGTTGAGTCAGAAATGAATTTTCTATGATTTTTTAAAGTTTAAAATAATTAAAACAAAAAATCAGGAAATAAAATAACAAACCAAAAAAATATGGACCATCTGATCATTGTTAAAACGTGTTAGTAAACAGATCCAGTGGATCTGGTGCACTGCATGTCATGGACTTTATTGAATATCACACTTAATCATTTTTTATAAAATGAAAATAACTTAAAATGTGGCACGTTGGATGGAGTCTGACTCACTAAAGTAATCAGATCCTAGGGCTCACAACACGCGCACACGTGGTGCAAAATATTAACACTTAGGTTCATTCACTCCATGATCCCCACCATAGGACTGATTCCCTCTTGGAGTTGGAGTAAACCAAATCGTTATCATCACCATAGGTAATGCTTCAGTAAATCCCCAAAAAAGGGATTTAACTACTCGCACTCGAACTATCATCATAGGTAACGAGGCCACAACATAATTTAGAACATAAGTTCCACAACATGGATGCATGATTCACAACATGCAATAATAACAACTTCACACATATGTTCGACCTCGGCTAGTCAAGTGTGTCATCAACAACATACTCATCATCAATATCAACACCGTAGAAATATCACCAACATCATTAAAATAAACATATTAGAAAAATCAACATAAAAATATCATTAACATCAGCACCATAAACATCATTATTATCACACCACAATATCACAATAATGCAATGATTCATTAACCGAACATATAAACCAAAAACTTCACCAACACAGTAGGTATAGAAATAATATTAAAACAATTCACATATCGTATTCAAGTTATAGTTGTGCTTTTTAGCTTCCTAATACTTCAAATGGTTTATCATTTGGATATACGGCTAAAAAGTTATGAGGTAAAACGTCAAAACATGTCATAGTTAAAAACAACATATGAACAATCAAATACAATTATGATATAGTAGGTACATGAATAAAATTAAAACCTCTCACTAACCACAAAATCAAAAGTTATGATAAAAACATTTTTCATAAATTTTTTCCAAACACACATAGGAACCAATCGATTGACGCCTGAGACTCTTTCCAAAAATTCAATTTAAAAACCCTTTTCACCCCCTACAAACCCTCAAAACCACCATGTTAACATCACCAAGCCTCCACCATGAATTTCTAATGGATAGCGTTCATTTATATAGATTAAACAACAATAATTATACAAATTAATCATGTAAATCATCCAATTGAAATAATAGCAACATCATTTCTCATATTTAATCATCATTCAAGACAACCATGATATTTCAATCAAAGTATCAATGTAAGAACAAACCCTGACACATCCAAATTCATCCCTCTACTCTACCCCATATCAATCATCATTAAAATTCAATAACCCACTCTTACCTTAGATTTTTTCAGAAATTCTTCAAGCCTTCAATGGGGTTCCTCTTATGCCCTAGCTCTCAAAACTTGTTTTCATGTTCAGTCAAAAACTCAACTTCTCTCAATTATCTTTTTTATTTTACTTTTAATTATTCTAATTATGTTTTTTCACTTCTACTCTCACTTACTCCTCTAACTCTCTATTATATCCTCATTATTCTTCCAAATGTCAACCTTACTCCTTATTTCTCTATACACCTTATTTTCATTATTAGTTTAATAATCCAATATATTTACCTAATTAAATAAATATTCTTATTATTTAATCACTAAAAATAGCTCTAAATAATTCTACTAATTTCTATACCAAATATTATTTTTAATAAATAACTCACAAAAATAATTATTATTCTAATTATTAAATAATTCTCATAATTTAACATTACTACACTTATCACTAATATTCTCTCTTTATTTATATAATTTTAATTATAAATCATCCAACTACAAATTATTTAAACTAAATAATTTATAAGTTAGCATCCACGTCCCACTAACAACCCAATAACATATCAACATAAAATCACATAATATTTACAATAAATCATAAAAACACAAATTCTAGAATTGGGGTGTTACATCTCTCGCATGGGTGATGTTTCAACAGTCATGTTATCTCTCACTTGTACAACATCCATTTGGATCACATGAGACGGATCCAGAATGTATCTCCTTGACTGAGATACATGAAACACATTGTGAAGATTAGCAAGCGGCGGAGGAAAATCAATCTGATAAGCTACTTCTCATATCCTCTGTATAATCTGATATGTACCAACAAAACATGGCGTAAGCACTCGTGACTTCAGAGCTCTACCAACACTAGTTACATGTGTAACTCTAAAAAACATATGATTTCCCACTTGAAATTCAAGTGATTCCCTCCTCTTATCGTGATAGTTCTTCTGGAGACTCTGGGAAGCTTTCATCTTCTCTTAAATTATCTTAATCTTTTTAGTTGTCTCTTGTACATTCTCATATCCGAGCACAATACTCTCGCATGACTCATATCAACACAATGGAGTTCTACACCTCCTACCATATAATGCCTCATATGGTGTCATTCTAATACTAGGGAAACTATTTTTATAAGTAAATTCAATCAACGAGAAATGGCTATCCTAAGCACTCTTTGTTCTAGCACACAATCTCTCACCAAATCCTCTAAAGATTGGATAGTCCTCTATGTCTGACCGTTCATCTACTGATGATAAGAAAAACTAAACCTTAACTTAGTTCCCAAAGCCTCCTGCAAACTTTCTCAGAACCTCGATGTAAACCTCATATCTCTATCCGACACAATACTCAAAGGTACCCCATGTAGTTTCACAATATCCTCAATATACATCTTAGTCAATCTCTGGACAGAAAGATTAATCTTCACATGTAAGAAATGAGCCAATTTATTCAATTTATCCCCTATCGCCCAAATTGAATCATCGCGCTTAGCAGTCTTCAAAAAACCACTACAATAAATAACGTTTTTCATGACGAAGCTTTCACATCATCCAGAAAAAAATTGAGGTTTTATTACAAGGCGCACCATTTTATTAAAAACAACTTGTTCCTTCAGTTATTTTAAAACCGAGGTGATATACCATTATGCACATGCTTCAAATCCCAGCTACTGCACTTTATGTTTTTATATGTTTACAAGTGTAAGATAAATGATCAAACCCTTCGATTTCGTTGATAACTCGAGGGATAAAATAATATTATTTTACTATAAAAACACTCGTTAAACATATTTCACCCTAATGTTATTTATTTGTAGCCGCCCCACCATCAAATATATCATTTTTTGGGATGAATTTCAAAACTGAAAAAAATGTCCTTCTACCTTGAACAAAACATTTTTCAGCTTTTTCAATCCATCTCAAACAATGGTGTTGATGTTGTTGTTGTTGTGGAATGTTTTGAACAACTATGATTTATTCTTAAAAGCCTTTACTGATGGATTGCAAGTACAGGAAAAACATTTTCCAATTTTTGGAACAAACAACTTATTAGAAGTTGGATGCATTCAACATGTGCACATTGTATACGCTAGTGAAGACAGTGATAACGATAACATCAACAATCAACCTTGGATGTAAAGTTTTTACGTTCAAGCATCAACACCTTTATGATGGATTTCAAGTGTAGAAAAACCATTGAAGAGATTTGTTGTAAACAATTTATTTTAATACTATGTGTAGACAATGTAATATTAAAATAATAATAATAATAATAATAATAATTATTATTATTATTATTATTATTATTATTATTATTATTATTATTATTATTATTATTATTATTATTATTATTATTATTATTATTATTATTATTATTATTATTATTATTATCACATCAGTTTTATAACCTTAGTTGAGGTGATAGTTAAAAAATAAATAAATAATAATAATGTTATCTCGATTTTATAAATAAACTGAGGGGTATAATATGCATGTTTTACTATAAAAGTAATCGTTAGATTTTATCCTAATACATGCTAATATGAAGTCGTCCCAACTCGCATCATTATTCAGGATAGATTGCAAGACAGAAAAAATCTTCAATATTCTTCTATCTCGAACAAAACTTTTTTTTGCCCTTGTAATCAATCTCACAAATGGTGTTATATTTTTTTTTTAGAAATGTTATTGTATTTTTGCTCATTTAATAGATTACAAGTGCAGAAAATCATTCTTTCTTCAACTTAAACAAAGAATGGAGCTCACCCTTTGAAAGTTTAAACAAAGAAGGGAGCTTAACTTTTCAAAAGATGGATATCAGCGAAAAATACAAATTATTATGGGGAAACAAATGTCTAGATTTTTGTATGGGTCTTGAACATGTTGTATTTTTAATATTTAGGGTAAGCAATCTTGATATTCTGCGAAGATTTATTGCATACAATATATTTTTAATATTCTGGTTAAACAATGTACCATTTATGTAAAAAAAAAAAAACTAACCCCTCGGTTTTACTCCAAAACCAAGAGGATAGTTAATTGTTATTTTTCACTATTTTCAACGGTCTTAAACAAATCTTTGTCGTCTATTTAAAGGTTATCAACGCTCAATAATATGTTATTTTAGTGATCCGCGTGAAACCTAAGGGACATCCATTATATAAGTTCTCTTACGATATTGAAAATCTAACCTATATAAAACATATGAAGCGCTTGAAACCTAAGGACGCTTGGAAAATTTCTATATAATGGATTCCAAGAGAATAAAATCATATGGGTTCAAGGTTTGTTTTATTAATTTTTTTTGTACTGAAAACGTTTTTGATTATTAATATTAATTATCTTACCATTTTTCTACCAGAAACAAATGCATGCAAGATCCGTAGAGAATATTCTTGTACCCAATAGTCTACATCTTTAGGGGAATTTTATTTTTATCTAGATATCTAGGAAGTTTGATTTTAATTTTAATTTTAATATTCTGGGTAAACAATATAATATTATGGGTAAACAACGTAACCATTTTTGAAGAAAAAAAATCATACCCCTTGGTTATTTTGATAAACCCAAATAAAAGAAATGCTAGTTTTGAAAATAATAAAAGTTGTTGTTGTTGGGGTTCAAACCCATGCGTTGATAAAATTTCACCTTAGTGTTTTAAAAAATGATGTGATAAGTCTTTACTTTTTATGACGACCTTATTCACCTTGCATCTAGTGCCGAGGTAAAATGCATTTCGTGTCCGGCATTACAAGCGTTATTTGTAGTAGTGAACTTGACACAAAATCCATGGAAACGCCATCCAATTTCAACTCTGTAATATTCAACGGATACATCAGACCCAAATTCTTCTGGTGTTCAATCTTTCACTTCTAATAAGTCAAACAAGCATAGAAAAACTCAATGATTTCCTTCTTCATTTGAGCCACTAAAATAATTTCTTCAAATCCTGATACATCTTTGTCGCACAGGGATTAATACTTAAGCCACTTTGATGTCCTTCCTCGAGAATACTCTTCTTAAGTTTTTGCACAGATGGAATACACACTTTATCTCCGAACCTCATAACACCACTCTCATCAACTCGAAAGTCACCTTCGCTACCTTGGTTAATTAGCAGTAATCGGTCAACGAAACTCAGATCATACCCCTAACCTTCTCTGATCTCATCAAGGATACTACTAGTCAACTTCACACTGTTAGGAGTTTCTTCACACACTAGAATCATATCTTTGAATCGTTCAATCACTTCCCAATGTCGAACCATAAGCATAAACATGTGCAAGGACTTCTTACTCAACACGTCATCTACCATATTCTCTTTACCGGGGTGGTAACTCAAATCAATATTGTAATCCTTCAGAAGTTTGAGCCATCTCTTCTTTCTCATGTTCAACTCCTTATGGTCGAACATATGCTTTAAACTCTTGTGATCACTGAACACTTCAAACTTGGAACAAAAAATATAGTTCCTCAAAATCTTTAAAACAAATACCATAACTACCAACTCTAATTCGTGCATAGGATAATTCCTTTCATGGACTTTCAGTTGTCTGGATGCATTAGCGACAATCTGACCATTCTGCATCAGTACACCACCAAGACCCGTCTTCGGCGCATCACAATATACTACAAAGGACTCACTCAGATTAGGAAAAATTAACACTGGAGCAGTCGTCAACTTCTTTTTTAGTTCCACAAAACTTTCTTCACATGCAACATCCCACATGTAAGCTTGACCCTTTCGAGTCAGCTGTGTCAAGGTAATTCCAACTTCGAAAAGCCTTCAATAAATTGGTGAATAACCATCCAAACCAAGAAAACTTCGTATCTCTGAAGCAGATTTCAGACTTTCTCATTACAACACAACATCAACCTTAGAAGGATCAACAAAAACTCCACCACTCGAAATCACATGACCAAGGAAACTCACTTCCTTCAACCAAAATTTACATTTTTGACAACTTGGCGTAAAGCTTCATCTCTCTCAACACATTCAATACATTCAGAAGATATTCTACATGCTCTTTGTTCGACATAGAATATATCAAAATATCATCAATGAAGACCACCATAAACTTATCTAGATGCGTATGGAAAATTCGGTTCATATACTCCATGAACACTCTTGGTTCATTAGATGCGCCAAACATCACCATAGTATACTCATAGTGATCATATCTCGTCCTGAATAATGTCTTTGGAATATCATCTGGTTTAACATGAATCTGATGGTAATGAGACCTTAAGTCAATCTTGCTAAACACACAAGAACCTACTAATTGATCCATCATATCATCAATCCTTGAAAATGGATACATATTCTTGATAATCACCTTATTCAACTGCTTGTAATCCATACACAACCTCATACTTCTATCTTTCTTCTTAAACAAAAATGCAGGTGCACCCCACGGAGGAACACTTGTTCGAACAAACTTCTTTTCAAGTAATTCTTCCAGCTTTTTCTTCAACTCAACTAATTATGATGCTAACATCATATAAGGATCCATTGACACTAGGGTAGTACCACGCAACAAGTCTATAGAAAACTCAACCTTTCGCTCCGGAGGAAAATCACTTATGTCATCTGGAAACACTTCTAGAAAATCACACACAACAAGTAGCTCCACCATCTTAACTTTGCTGTCGATTTCCAAAGCAACAAACATCACAAACATTTGTGCCTCATCCTTCAAGAGTTCTTCTACTTTCTTAACAAATATAAACATCAACTTTTCACCTTCGTCGAACTTAGATTCACACTTTGGAGGCAAGTCGCGGATATATTTAAGAAAAACATCAGGAAATTACACACCAGTGGCATATCACTAGCCTTCACATTGCTATCTACTCTACGAGAAGAAAACACCTAGAATACCTTATTATTCTCCCTCAAAGACATCCCAACTTGACAGACAAGCATGAATCTTAAATCCATATTCTCTTAGAGTTTTGGAAACAACAAAACTTTGACATCACCTAAACTCTTACAATCAGCGACATGCTGAATCAACACTCCACGCCTGAAACATATCAGTGAAGTAGAGGCTTCTCTCCCACTTATTTCAAACCAACTTCTACAGATAAATGGTTAGAAAAACAAGCAAGCACTGAAAGTGTACAGATGTCGCGTACTAAGGAACAAACAACATTAGAGAACTTGGACGGACGGACCAACCAGGCTCTGATACCACTAATGTAACACCCTTCTAAACCCCACGTATAATTTACAAATAAATTAATTAAATGTTCACCAACACAAGGATGTCACACTTTGTAAAGACATAATTATCCTGCTCTGTAACACGAGTTTCTATGAAAAATATATTAAATTACACGGTTTTATATCTAGAATGTTACACGACATCCAAACACATTTGATAACTCACTGGGGATGTTACACAACATACAAACACATCTAATAACTCACCCTAGATATAACACAACATCCAAACATTCTGAATAACATCACAGTGGAATACAATAAAAACATATAAGAAAACTCATCATTAGTCTCATAAAACCCTTTTCAACTTCAATCATCATAAAAAAGAGAGTTATAAATGTTCTACTCTCAACAACATAAAACATAGGTTCAATAAACGATCAACAAAGTAAATAATGCAAAAATGATTCCCATCCCGATGTTACATGATCAGATCAAGACCCTTCTAAAATAAACAACATTAAATGGAAGATACTTCAAGAGTTATCCTTCCACTTACTTCAACAATGCTACTCCTAAGAATCTGCACATTACCCACATAGAGGCAAAATTCAAATAGAAGGTGTGAGAAATCATATCCAACAATTAAAGATATAAGATATAAGATGAATCATAACATGTACATAGTCCTACATCACATCATAACATATTCTCACACCTGCATTCATCATCAATTATCACACACAATAATATTCCAATGAACCATTAAACAACATATCATCTATAAACATGCAATGCAACACAGTGCAATGGAATCGAGAAATGACTCATCATGAATGTGATACCAAAATATTAACACTTAGGTTAATTTAACTCCATGATCCCTACCATATGATTGATTCCCTCTTGGAACCAGAGTACACAAAATCGTTATCATCACCATAGGTAACACTTCACTAAATCCCCTGACAAAGGATTTAGCTACTCGCACTCAAACCATCCCCATAGGAAACGAGGCCATAACATAATTTACAACATAAGTTATACAACATGAATGCATGATTCACAACATGCAACAACAATAACATCACGCATATGTTCGACCTCGACTAGTCAAGTGTGTCATCAACAACATACTGATCATCAATATCAACACCATAGAAACATCATCAACATCAACATATTAGCAACATCAACATAACAATATCACCAACATCAACACCATAACAACATTATCATCACACGACAATGTCACAATGATGCAATGATTCATTAACCCAACATATAAACCAATAATTTCATCAACACAGTAGAAATATAAATAATATAAAAATAATTAACCTATATCATTCAAGTTATAGCTCTATTTTTTAGCTTCCTAAAACTTCAAATGGTTCATCATTTGGATATATGGTGAAAAAGTTATAAGGTAAATTGTCAAAACATGTCATACTTAAAAATAACATATAAAAAATAAAATACAATTATGGTACAATAGGTACATGGATAATATTCAAACCTCTCACTAACTACTACCATATTATATCCCTAATTATCAGCTTTCTAACGCTTTGAACGGGATGTTATTTAGACATACGTATCAAAAGTTATGATCAAAACTTTTTACATAAATTTTTTCCAAACAAGCACATGAACCAGTCGATCGATGCTTGGGACTTTTTTCCAAAAATTCAATTTTAAAACCCTTTTTATGTATTTTATCCCCTCTAAACCCCCAAAATCCCCATCTCAACATCAAAAAGCCTCCACCATGAATTTCCAATGGATAGAATTCGTTCATATAGATTAAACAACAATGATTATACAAATAAATCATGTAAATCTACCAATTGAAATAACAACAACATCAATACTCATAATTAATCATCACTCAAGACAAACAATGACATTTTAATCAAAGTATCAATATAAGAACAAACTCTAACACATCCAAATTATTCCTTCTACTCTACCCCGAACCAATCATCATTGAAATGCAATAACTCTCCCTTACCATTAGTTTTTCCAGAAATTCTTCGAGCCTTCAATAGGGTTCCTCCTATGCCGTAACTCTCCAAACTTATTCTCACGTATTGTCCGAAACTCAAATTCTCCAAATTCTTCTTTTTATTTTATTTTTAGTTCTTCTAATTATGCTTTTCCACTTCTACCCTCACTTACTTCTCTAACTCTCTATTATGTCGTCATTATTCTCCCAAATGCCAACCTACCCCTTATTTCTCTACACACTTTATTTTCATCATTATTTAAATATTCCAATATATTTACCTAATTAAATCAATACTCTTATTATTTAATCGCTAAAAATAGCTCTAAATAATTCTACTAATTTCTATACCACATACTTATTTTAATAGGTTATTAGCTAGTTCGCCCTCTGCCATTTGGGCGAGTTTTTAAAAAAAAACCTGTAATATTTTTTTTTAGATTCCCACTCTTTCATTTGAAGATTCTATACTTTTGGTCCCTCATCAAACTCATTCAGCAAAAAAAATGATGTGGGATTGTTATGTGTGTTTTTTAATTTTTATTTATTTTTATAATGATGTGGACTTTTATTTTTTATTTATTTATACATGCCCAAATCAGGCTTCAACCCTAAAACCAGATCTACCTCAAATCAACCTAATTTCCAATCCAATCCCAAATCAAACCCACGATCTATCACACCATGTGTTCACTTCGCATAGATCAACCTTCAAATCCCAACCAGATCTATCCCAAACCTTATTTCTATTTCCCCTAAATCGATCACTTCGATCGCATCCCTGATTCTCTTCTTCTCTTAGTTTTCAACAAGATCGGTGATGTTAAAGCCTTAGGTTGATGATGTGTTGTGTCGCTTTAGTTTCATTCTTTATTTCACCAGGTTTAAAGTGTTATTGTACGCGTTGATTATGTTATTTCGGATGATGATTCGAATTCTTCGGCTAGTTCATCTGATAAATCTTGTGGTCTGTTATGGAATCTGCTGATGTTGGTTTTTGGTGGGATTGCAAAACCGGTTCACACTATTGGTCAGTTTATGGGTCCTAAGAGAGGTTCGAATTCGAATTCGGGGAATTTGAATCCGTCTTCATCACTTATTATTGGTAGTAAGGATGATGGAAATGGTGGTGTTACGCGTCACTCACCTACTCAGGTTTTGAAGAATTCTAATGAGATTTGATTGCTTCGAATCGAGCTTTCGAGTAGGGAGTTAAGAATAGAGGATAAGGTTTTGTTGAAATATAGAGCTGATTTTGGATAAACTCTTGATGATTGTGTCATTCTAAGGGCTTGTTCTGGTTTTTATCCGAAATCACAAGACAATGATTTTGTTGTTGATGTATCTTGTGGTGGTGGTGAAAATAACAACAATGGTGGTGGTGTGGATCAGAGAGAAAGAAGGAGAGAACAGAGCTTGTGAAGATTTCTTGGCCGGTATCTTCTTCATCTGATAACAGTTTATGTTTGGAGTTAGAAAACATCAGCAACCATGGAGCCACTGCATCTGAGAATGTCAGCGGAGATTTTGATGTTGAAGCTAATACGTTTGGGGAATAAATTAGTGATATGTTTAGATTTTAGATGGGTTTCTGTGTTTTGATTACGATTTAATCATGTAACTAAGCAATTATAAAATGAAATTAGTGGCCTGTATAAATAAATGAAAAATAAAAGTCCACGTCATTATAAAAAAACACATAACAGTGCCACATCATTTATTCTGACTGGGTTTGATGAGGGAACAAAAGTATAGAATCTTCAAATGACAGGGTGAAAATCTAATTTTTTTTACAGGGGGGTTTTCAAAACTCGTTCAAATGGCAAGAACAAACTGGCTATTAACCCTATTTTAATTAAATAAGTTGTAAAAATAATTATTATTCTATTTATTAAATAATATAATTCTCATAATTTAACATTACTACACTCATCTCTAATATTCTCTTTTTATTAATATTATTTTAATTATAAACCATCGAACTAAAAATTATTTAATCTAAATAATTTCTAAGTTAGCATTTACATCCCACTAACAATCCAACAACATATCAACATAAAATCACATAATATTCATAATAAATCATAAAAACAAAAATTCTAGATTTGGGGCGTTACACCCACCATAGGATCCCAGCTCACCAAAACAGATCGAAGTTCAGACACCATGATGCATGACTCAACAACATACACTTAAACACATTCACATATGGCCCCTCTTCTGATCGCGCACAACACCAAAAGCAATATCACCACATCAATTAACATGTACACAATCATCCATCATCATATTGAGCAACAACACATATTTATCGCAACTAAATAATAATATTTGACACATCATTAACATCAACATATAAGCACATTTATTAATCATCAATTAATTCATAAAATCAAAGAAAATCATGTTTAATCATCAAGACACATCAAAGAAACATCAAACAATAGGCCAAAAGTCAACAAACTCGGAAAAGTAAATAAAAAATGACAATTAAATTCTAGCAATTGGGAAAATTACGCCCTTCCTGGTATCATGATGGGTTACTCGTCGCCATGGTGACCCCCGTCACCGACCTACAACCCTTAACTCATCACAACTGTGATAACCGGCTTAGAAACAAGCATGTGCATCGTGAAGGGTTACCCGTCACAGTGTGATGCCCTTCAATGATCCAAAGGCCATGACGCCCGTCATGCGATGACGCCCACTATCGACCTGCAAAATGCATAGTTTTGTTTCTTCTATGGAGTTCAATTCAGGACTCTAATTTTTCATTCCAGACACTTAAATCAATCAGAATACAATTGAGAATTCACATACTAACATCCATTAACATATACCTATAAATTAACTTGCATAATAATCAATGATTTACTTTTTTTATCATGATTCCAAAACCTTAAAAAGTCTAATAATGTTGGAATTTCATCAATGATTCAAAGCAGAAACTAACACACATCCTGGTACACGAATTTTATCATCAATATAATCACAAAACAATAAATCATCATCAAAATATAGAATTCGGTCGAAAACCCACAATCCTATTAGAGGTTAAGGATACCTCATCCTACCCCTCATACATATACCCATTAAAGATTAGGGTAATGAGGGTAATTACTAGGTTATCTCATAACCTTTTATAATTAGGATAATTACTCTAACTCTTAAATTACAATTTCCCCCCTTCACTTAGACTTTTCTTACTCCTTCCTCTATTTATTATAATTCTCATTCCAAGTCCAATTCTATTATTTTCTTATTTTATTAATTTAATTAACTAAAATACTCTTATCTTAATTATCAAATTAAGTCTACAGTAATTCTATCAACCTATTACTCTCTCGACACTCCCACTTCAAGGACACACTCACCTATAAGCTTCATATTCACTAAATCATAATAATATAATAATAAAATAAATCATGTCAAAGTCACAATTCAATCAATTAAAATAATTCAATTGAAAATGGGGTGTTATGGAAACCAAGTGGCCCCAAACATCCTAGAAACTAAAGATGGTGCATGTATGGACTAACTCTATAGCGGTGAAAGAAGAATCCTGAGACCTTGTAGGTGTGGGACTACGTGAATGAAGGAAAAATATAAGAATGAACTCGTTTAGCATACATCACTAAATGTACCTTAATTTCGGTAAATTATGCCATGAGAACTCCCTAATTAGATGCACTCGTCGGAGAGCACTCTTAGGATAAGTGGTATTAAAATTATCTCCCAAGGGATGTGCTAGTGAGGTCATGCATACTAAAAGAAATATGTGTATATCAATATGTGTTAGGCTATGCAATAGGTAAATGATTTCCAAGATTCAAATCAAGCATATAAGGGTTGTGAGACTACATGGATTTAAGAAAATGTAGAGATTGACCACCAGAATCTAGAGGAGTTATGTAATCATGGGGAGATATCAAAGTAGTTGAGTAGAAGCATAATAAATCCTATATACTCATGGAAAATTAATTCATGGACAAAAAACTTCAATGAATCAAATAAACCTAAAAGATTAATCAAATCGGGTTATCAAATGACGCTCAACCAGATGACAAAGCAACATGACAAGCAAATGAATGAGTAACTTCTAAGGAAGTAAGTTCTTCTTAAGTATGTAGAGGATTACTTTAAGTGTGGAATGACATAAGGATATGTGTATTAAACCATTATTAATTAGTGAGCCGACACAAGGGATCACTTATTTATTAGTGAATGAACTGAAAGGTAGCATCGAGCAGAAAAATTATTCACACTTATAGAGCCAGTGTGAATTTTTTTCATTGAAAGAAGAAAAATCTACCATCGAGATACGAGTCACATATGAGTTTTGGTTATTCTCTAGATGATTATTGTTGGATATTTCTTACCAGAGATCCGTTGTTCTCTCACTGACGAGATTGAGTTAAAATCATGGTACGTAACCCATCCATACAATTATCCATATGGGGCATTAGTTGATCATGTCAGAGTTGTACTCTGATGTGACAAGTCAACCTTTTTTCTAGGTTGACGTGATGATCATCAAAGTTTTTTTTCTAAATCGAAGAGCGTGTGCTAGTCATTGTCATCGAGAGTGTGTGGTAGTTATGGTCTCGATGACAAAGTGATACCAATTAAAACATACTTGTATTAAATTAATGGAAAGTTTGTTTGGATTATTAAGAAGATTGATTTGATAATAACAACAACTTTCACTACGAAGAACAACTTATAAATGCTACAAGATGGCTAAGAATCAAAGTTGCATAGAGGAAATTTTAAAGAGATGAAACTATTGTTATGAATTCAATATTTTAATTTCGTTTATTAAATAGTTATTTATAAGCAACTTGGTAACAAATTCTACCAATCATTGAATAAAAATAAGGAAAATAATAAATAATTTTATGAAGATAATAAAATAATTATATAAAAATAGAAAAATAAAAATAAAAACAAATTAAAACTAAAATAACTAATTTATTAAGATAATGAATTGTTGTAAGAGACTTTCTTCTCCTTTTAACATTTAGAAATATAGATCCAAAGTTACAAAGGTATGGAAGCCCAAAGGCACCCGATCCCTTCCCATATTTATACAAGGGCATGTGGAAACAAAAATAGAATAGAAGTTTTCAATTTCTAATAGCGAGCAGCCTATTGGATGATATTTTTTTTTCCAAGTATCCAAAAAATGGAGTAATTATTTTAAAAAGTTGGATAAATAGAGAAATTATTTAAAATATATCAAATAAATATATTAAAGGTCTTTTGGTAAGAAATAAAAAAGAGCTTTTATATTTTAACTTTTAGTTTTTCAGTTCACATTAATGAAAAAATTATGTTTGATAATTATCTTTTAGTTTTTAATTTATAGCTTTTCTACTAATTTGTAATTTTTTTTATCAAAAAGCTATTTGAAATAGCTTTTAGCTTGTGACTTTTTCATCCATTTATATTCTTGTTATTTTAACAAAATATATTATCGTCTTTCACTGTCAATTTACAAGATGAAAGATGATGTAATGTTTAATATTGATAAATTTTAAAATAATATTGATAATTTTCAAATTAGTGAAATATTTGAAGATAATCAATAAGATCAATTAAGACGAAAAAAATTCAGAATATCATTGTAGTTTTATATTAAAATGTTTTAAAATAAACTTATATTTATTATTATTTTGAATTAATATAATTATAGTCAAGATTACAATATTATTATTTCATATATTCAGTTAAATTTCATTATAAAATTTATATAAAAATTTAATATATTTTGATGCTGCCTTTAATTTTTCATATATTTTAAAAATGTTTTCCATATTTTTGTTAATACATTTATTTTTATAGAATAAAAATTAATTAAATAATATAATATAATAAGATAATAAATCATTAAATTTTAATAAAAAATATTTTATATTATTTTAATATAATAATTAATTTATCAAACACTCAAATTAATTTATCAATTAAGTATAAATCATCTCTTATAAACTATCATCTATTAACAATCAATTATCAATCATAAACTACATAGTACCAGCTAGCAATTACTTTTATCAAAGAGAGTTTAAATGTTTATTATTCCAAGAAGCTTTGAGCTGTTATCGGGTGGAAAATTAAATAAGGTAGACACAGGGTTAATAAAAGCAGACATAGGGTAATAAAAGCAGACATAGGGTAGTGAAGAGTTTTATGGAGAAAAAAAAATACTTGTAATTAATATTAATATTCCTCTTGTTTCTCATTTGTTTTCATTGCTATCTAAATTTAAATGCATACGTACTACTAACTCATAAAGTTTTACTACATTTTTATCAAACAAGATCATGGCAAATGAATTTGCTCCAATTCATTTTTTCAAGATAATAGTTAGTGAAAGTCTTAATCAAGGAAAGCTTGTAAGTCTCTTATTTAGATTCTTTCTTTGTATTAGTAATAGTCTTTATCTTAATCATCATCATCATGTTATGTTGTTTTGTATATAATCCATGTTACTTTAACTAGCTATAGAACAATCTAGTATCCCAAACTAGTGAAACCATACAATAGAAAGTTTAACACTTCAAGTTGAAAACAATACTTCTCATTTCTTCTCATTTTTTCAATTTTTTTTTAGTGTTCATGGATACAAACACATGTGATCTTCTAGGGACAAACTTCCATTAGAGTAAAGAAGAAAATTTGTGATTTGTAAAGCGAGACAAATAGTATAATGTTAAAACAAAGGATTTTTAAGAAAGATGATTTTGGAAAGAGAAGAAGAAGAAAAAGAAGAGAGAAGAGAGAAGAGAGAGAATTGAAGTTCAAAACATGATTTTGACAGACTTTAATATCTGCTGTATTCGACTCGGTAGAATATAGCTTACAACCTATACAAAAGCTATTTGATATACACTACACAAGCATTTCAACACAACACGAATTATACATCTAACTCACCCTCTAATTCATGTTCTCGAGACTTCTCATCTCAATGCTTTTCTTTAACTCGTCGAATCTGACTTTCTTCAGAGGTTTGATAAATATGTCGGTCAGTTACACTTTTGTCTTGCAATATTTTATCTCAAGCTTCCATTTGTTGAGTTGATCCTTCAGAAAATGATACCTTATTTCTATGTGTTTACTTCGACCATGACAAACTGAGTGATTCGCCAGGTTTATAGCTGACTTGTTGTCGACAAACAACTTCATCTTCTTAGGTTCCATTATCCTGAGTTCTTCAAGTAGAATTTCGATCCATGCTGCTTGGCATGCAACATATGATGCAGTCACATATTCTGCTTCGCATGATGACAAAGCCACAATGCTTTACTTCCTCGAACTCTAAGAGATTGAAGCACCTTCAATCATGAAAATGTAGCCTGCAGTACTTTTCTTTTCGTCTTGACCTCCACTGAAATCTGAGTCAGTGTAACCATGAACTTCGCATTTGTGATGTTCTTCGACTTCTTTGGTAACATCACACCGTGATCAATAGTTCCCTTTATGTATCTCAACACCCTCTTTAATGCGATGAAATGACATTCTTGTGGTTTCTCCATAAATCTACTCAACAGTTCTACATTTTGACATATATCTGGTCTAGTATTGCAAATATATCTCAAGGATCCAATGATTTGTTTGTAAAGGGTCAAACTTACAAACTCATCATCTGTTTCCTTTTTTAACTTTGATCCAGTTTCTAACGGAGAGACAATTGCCTTACAGTTGCTCATTTTAAACCTCTTCAAAAAATCTTGAGCTTACTTCGTTTGATGCAATAAAACTCCTTCTTCAGTGTCTTTGAATTCCATCCCTAGGAAATATGAGAGATTCCCTAAGTTAGACATTTCGAATTCCTGCATTAATTTCGACTTTACCTTCCTTATCTCAGCTTCGTGTGCTCCTGTAATGATTAAGTCATCAACATAGAGGCATAAAATGATTCGACTGACATTTTCGATATTATTTACATACACTCCATGTTTAGAGACACAATTTATGAATCCTGCGTCGATCAGGAAGCTATTTATCCTCATTTTCCAAGCTCTAGGATCTTGCTTCAAACCATAGAGAGCCTTCCTTAATCTATATACTTTCGACTCCTGCCCTTTGACGTCGAATCCTGGTGTTTGAGTAACGTAGACCTTTTCTTCTAATGGACCATTCAAGAATGTTGACTTTACATCTAATTGATGCATTTTCCATCCTCTATATGTTACTGTCGAAACAACAATTCTTATTGTTTCTAACCTCGCAACAGGCGCATATACTTCGTCGAAGTCAATACCAGGTTTTTGTAGAAAACCTTTGGCCACCGGTCTTGCTTTATACTTCGCAATCTCACCATTTGGCCTTCATTTCACCTTGTAAATTCAATTTACATTGATTCATTTCTTGTTGGTTCTTTCGATAAGCTCCAAGGACTTGTTCTTCTCAATATCTCTAAGTTCTTCTTTCATGGCTTCACACCAATTAGAATTTCTCAAGGCTTCGCCCAAGTCAATTGGTTCTGCGTCAGCCATCATCATGGCTTCTTCGATTAAGTCACCATTTACATCGACTGCTTGATCTAGAAACCTTTCATATCCAGTTAGCCTGGTCAACTCAGTTTTTGTTCTTGTCGACCCTCTTTCATTCTCCACAGGTGGTTCTTCATTTCGACTAGTTGAAGTATCACCTTGTTCATTTTGACTTGTCGAAGCTTCGTTCTATTCATCTTTGTCCAACACAGTTGTGACCGCGTCTGATTTTTATCGAACTGGACTTTGACTCCAGTCTCACCCTTTGCTTTCGTCTACAAGAACATCTCAGTTGATCACTAGTTTATCTTTGTTTGACGAATACAATTTGTATGCACCAGTCGAATGATAACCTATGAGCACCATGACTTTACTTTGATCATCCAACTTCTTTCTCAATTGTTCAGGTACATGTCTGAAGCACATTGATCTAAAAACTCTAAGATAACTCACATTTGGCTTCGACCCTGTCCAAGCCTCATGCGGTGTCTTTTCAACCATCTTCTTTGTTGGGCATCTATTTAGAATATATACTGCTGTCGAAGTTGCTTCAGCCTAAAATCTCTTAGGCATATCTTTAGCTTTCAACATACATCTCGTCATGTTCAATATACTTTTATTCTTTCTCTCAGCTATGCCATTATGCTAAGGCGTACAAGATGCAATAACCCCATGATCTATACCTTCCTCATTTCAAAATCTAACAAATTCAGCAGAAGTATATTCACCACCATCAGTTTTTTACTTCTTTATTTTGCAGCCACTTTGTTTCTCAGCATACAACTTGAACTTCTTGAACTGTGTGAATACCTCAATCTTCCTTTCAATAAGTTAAATCCATATATATCTGGTGAATTCATCAATGAAAGTAATAAAATACTTATTACCTCCATTCGAATTTACTTCAAAGGGTCCACACACGTTAGAATGAACCAGCTCCAGTTTTTGCTTTGATTTTACGGGCATGTCATGTTTGAACGTCTTCCTTGCCTGTTTCGCTTTGCACCATTCCTCGCATACCTGGTCTGGTTCCTTTACATACAACAACCCAAACACCAACTTTTTCTGATTGAGCATGCATAAACTTTTGAAGTTTAGATGTCCATACTTGTGATGCCATAGCCAATTCTTGTCTTCTTCTGTAGTCAAAGTAAGATATTTGTGATCTGATGTGTTGAGTTCAACTTTGAACATTTTGTTCTCCGCCAATGATGCTTTCATTATTAGCCTCCCATTAGCCCTATATACATCCATATGATTTTTCTACGACTTCATATTGAAGCCTTTTGCAAGTAATTGACCTACACTTATCAAGTTATTCGTCATAGAAGGTACATATAGTACTTCAGTGATAGTAGATTTTCGACCATCCTTCCTGACAATTGAAATATCTCCTTTCCTACCTGATTTGATGTGCTTGCCATATGCAAACTTTATCACTTTTTCGACTGACTCATCTAACTTGGTAAACCAGTTTTTATTGTCAGTCATGTGGTTGCTGCATCCTAAATTCAGATACCACATGTTGTTTTTCTCTGTTCGACTGAGTGTTCACTATTAACAACACATCATCTAAATCACTATCTTCAGCTCGTGCATATTGAGCTTCATCACCATCTTTTTCCCTTGTAACTTTCTTTCTTCGATAATCTCTAGCATAGTGACCAAAACCTTGACAATTATAACATTGCACCTCTTTTGTGTCAACTTTCTTCCCAGAATACTTATTGTCCACACCTTTCTTGATCGAATCTGTATTCTTGTTTGACTTCTCATCACTAGCAAGATTCTTTTGCTGCTTCGACTTCTCTTTTCTAGCTTTCTTGCTTAATTTTGATTGCAATACTTGTTCACTCACCTTCTCTCTTTCTAAGTTTCTCTGCTTCAATCTCATTTCATGAGCCTCCAATGAAGTTTGAAGTTCTTCCAACTTCATCTCAGATAGATTTTTTGCCTCTTTAATTGTCACAATAATGTAGTCGAAATCTACAATTAAAGATCTCAACACCTTTTCTATCTTTTACAGATCCGTAATTGATTCACCACATGCCTTCATCTGGTTTGTTAGCGTCACAACTCTTGAGAAATATGCAGAGATTGATTCATCTTCTTTCATCTGAAGCATCTCGTATTGCTTCCTTAGTGTATGTAACTTCACCTTCTTCAATTTCTCATCTCCACCATACAAGGTTTTTAGCTTTTTCCAAGCTCCTTTTGTTGTTTCTTCTTCAATTATTTTCTCGAATACATCAAAAACCACACAATGGTGAATCAAGAATAGTGATTTACCATCTTTCTTCCTTTGATCATTGTGCGCAGTTTTCTGGGCTTCTACCACATCTGATTCTAGTTCAGATACTCCATCATTCAAGATTTCAACAACATCTTGAAATCTGAAAAATAACCTTCATCTACGCAAGCCACCGCTGATAATTTTCACATTTGAAAATCGGTAAATTCGCTGGAAACTGTGCTAATGTTGTTGTTCCGTTTGCCATTAGATTCTCTCTGAATCGCAACCGAGCTCTGATACCAATTTGTTGGAACAAAGAGTTTTCAAGAAAGATGATTTTGGAAAGAGAAGAAGAAGAAGAGTGAAGAGAGAGAATTGAGTGTTTGTTATGTGAATTATTTCTCACTGTGTATTTTCTCAATGTATTATTTACAAACTCAACAATCCTTTATATAGGCAAACAATGCCCAGTCTCAATTACACAAAATACTAAAGCCCAAAACTTGATTTTGACAGACTTTAATATCTGTTGTGTTCAACTCTGTCGAATATAACTTACAACATATACAAAAATTATTCGACATACACTATAAAAGCATTTCGACAGAACACGAATTATACACCTAATATAATACTCTTATTGTAATTACTTTTTTTGACAAATGATACCAATAAAGTTTGTGAACAAATATGGAGAAGGTTTACCAACAGCTATATGTCTCAAGACTCCGAATAGTTTAGATTGGAAAATAAATTTTGTGAAAATTGATGGAAAAATATGGTTTGAAAAGGGTTGGAAAGAGTTTGAAGAGTATTATTCTCTATCTCACGGGCATCTTCTAGTTTTCAGATATGAAGGCACTACCCATTTTGAGGTAAGAATATTTGATAAGAGTACTTTAGAGATAAACTACCCTCTCGACAGAGTCCAAGTCAACAATGAAGAAGATTGTAGAGCAAGTCAAAAGAGAAAAGTTAACTCCTCCTTTGAAATTGGAAGCAGTAGTTGTGTGGAAGTTGAGAAATCACCAAAGGAAGTTTTGGATCGTACTCACAAAATGCACACAGGAATGAAGCTTAATTAATGTTGATTCTAGTGCATGTTATAGAAAATACTACCAGTACTAATCTACTACGTATAACCAAGAAGCAGTTTAGTTTTTCAAACAAATATTTTGCATTTTTAGTCATTACTTGATGATATATGCTTCTTCCTATTGTTAACTCTTGACTAATTTTTGTAGTATTAATTAATAATTTTATATCATTATAAATAGTTGATTATAAATAGTTGATTATAAATAGTTGATCATCCACTCCTGCAAGAGAGGGTTAGACCTTCAACCCATATTGTCATTTAAAAAATATTTTTTAAAATTAAACTCGTCATTAAATCGGTGAAAGTATCAAATTATTAGTTTATTGATTAGATTATTAGATCATGGTTAAATTATTAGGTCACTTGTCGAACTGTATAACTAAATTAAATTTATCGAATAATAATATATATATATATATTTATAAATTTTAACATTTGAAAATATGAATTTTATATTATTATATTATTCTTTAGAAAACACATCTTTTAATATAAAAGGCATATTAGCGAGAAATCCAATATTTTGTCTTCAAGTATCCGAAAAATAGAGTAATTATTTTAAAAAGTTTTGGATAAATAGAGAATTATTTAAAATATATCAAATAAACATATTAGCTGTTTTATATCAAGAAGCTTTGAGCTGTGATCGGATGGAAAATTAAATAAAGGCAGACAAAGGGTAATAAAAGTAGACATAGGATAATGAAGCATTTTCTGGAAAAAAAAATACTTGTAATTAATATTAATATTAATATTATGTTAAATTGTAATTTGATTATGTCGAAACAGTGTGTTGAAGGAAAATTGTTCAGTCGAAGAGTTTGTGGATCGAAGAAAAATTGTTCAGTCGAAGAGCTTGTGGATCGAAGGAAAGTTGTTCAGTCGAAGAATTTGTGGATCGAAGGAAGCTACACACAAATTTGATTGGTTTTAGATTTAGATAAATTTGATTTAGATATAAAATATATAGATTTGATTTAGTACCAAAATATGTATTTTGGGTTTTTATAGTTTTGAGTTTTGACTTAGGGAACAGGCTAACCTAAATTTATAAATAGAGGGAGTAACCCATAATATTGTAATTAAGTCAATTCATTGTAATCACATAATTTGCAGTTTCAAGTGATTAATAAAGTTTTCCACAATTTGTGGGCAGAGAGAAACTCTACAGAAAATAATTTTCTTATTTTCTTTTCTTTTCTCATAATTCATTGTCATTATATGGTGATATCAATCTTGTTCATCAAGATTGTTAGAATTTCATCATAGATATTTGGTGGATTTTCAACATCTAGTATCAAGAGCTCGATTAATCGATTCAAGGGAAGTATCGATCAAGAAAGATTGAGGAAGAAGAAGAATTCACGATGGCGAGTTATGGGAATGCAAATTATCCAGCAACTATACCAATTCTGAAAGTAGACAACTATGAGAATTTGTGCAAACAGATGGAAGTTTTATTCGGGTGTCAAGGTCTTTGGGATCCTGTAAAGGATGGATTGGAAGCGCTTGGAGAAAACGCTTCAGAAGAAGAAAAGAAGAAACACACAGAATCTGAGAAGCTGAGTTACAAATCACTCTTTATAATTCATCAATGTCTGAGTCGAGAAAATTTTGAAAAAGAGAATGATTCAGAATCTGCAAAAGAAACTTGGGAGGTTCTTGAGAAGTCTTTTGGTGGTGCAGAAAAGGTGAAAGAAGTGAGGTTACAAACTCACAAGAGAACGTATGAATTGCTTCAAATGGAATAGTGAGAGCATATCTGATTTCTTCACTTGGGTTACAAAACTAGTGAATCAAATCAAGGTATATGGAGAAACATTAACAACAAGAGCTATTGTTTCGAAGATCTTTAGATCTTTGGCTCCTAAGTTCGACCACGTGGTGGTGGCTATATAAGAGGGGAAAGACTTGTCGAAATTGACAAAGGAAGAGCTTCAAGGGACGCTTGAATCTCATGAACAAAGAATGACTGAAAGAGTTGCAGGAAAGTCGAAGAGTGATGTGGCTTTGCAGGAACATTCATCAAAAGAAACCAAAGGCAAAGGAAAATGGTTCGACAGAGGTAGATGAGGCTACAACAAATCGACTGGTAGAGGAAAACAGAATGAAGGAAACATGTCAAATCAAAGAAGATCATACCAAGGCAACCAAAGAGGTGGTATTGCAAATAGAGGAAGAGGTGGTGGTCGAAAACCTAACTAGAGTCACATTCAATGTTACAATTGTCAGAAGCATGGTCACTATTCGAGTGATTGTCCAGAAAAGCGAAAGAATCAAAAAAGTGATGCAAAGTTTGCAAAACATGAAGAAGAAGAGATGATGTTGATGGTCACAACAAGAGATGAAGATAAATTCAAGGACCAATAGTACTTGGATTCTGGATACTCATCACATATGTCTGGAAGGAAAGACTAGTTTGTCAACATAAAGCTCTCAATGAAAAATATAGTAAAATTCGTAAATGACAATACCCTAGCAGTTAAATATATTGGTGATGTTGTGATTATGATGAAAGATGGCAAGAGGTCAGTAATTTCCAATGTGTTGTACATACCAGGCATGAAGAGCAATTTGCTCAGTATAGAACAGTTGGTCGAAAAGAATTATAAAGTGTCGATCAAAGATAAGATGATGAGAGTCGTCGACACAAATAGAAGATTAATCTTGAAGGCTCATATGTCTCAGAATAGAACCTTCAAGATCGAACTAAATGTGATGGAGCACAAGTGCCTCTCGACTGTAGCTAGCAGAGATGAATGGATATGGAATTATCGACTAGGCCATCTCAACTTCAGTGATATCAGAGATTTGAAGAGAAGAAATATGGTTTCAGGATTTCCAGAAATTGACATTCCAAATGAGGTATGTGAGTCATGTGTGCAGGTGAAGCATCACAAGAATAGCTTCAGAAAGGATGCGGGAAGCATGTCGAAGGTTATTCTTGAAGTCATATACTCTGATGTATGTGGACCAATCCAGGTGAATTCGATGGGAGGTAACAAATACTTTGTTACATTTATAGATGATTTCAATCGAAAGTTGTGGACTTACCTGATCAAGAAGAAAAGTGAAGTGATCGAGGTATTTGCCAAGTTTAAGTATATGGTCGAAAGACAAAGTAGTCGAAAACTCAAAGTTTTGAGAACTGATGGTGGTTGGGAGTATGTGTCGAAAGAGTTCGACAGGTTATGTGAAAGGAAGGGATTATGCATGAGGTGGTTCCACCCTATACTCCACAGCATAATGGAACTGCATAAAGGAAGAATTGAACCATCATGAATATGGTGAGAAGTATGTTGAAAGGCAAGAATTTACCTAAAGAGTTTTGGGGTGAAGCTGTGTCGACTACAACATATATTTTGAATAGATGTCCTACGAAGAAGCTAGAAGGAATTACTCCAGAAGAATGTTGGTCTGGTGTGAAGCTTAGCTTGAGTCATATGAAGGTATTTGGATCTATTACATATAGACATGTGCTAGATCAGTTGAGAAGAAAACTTGATGACAAGTCGAGTCAAATGATTCTAGTGATATTATTCGACAGGAGGTTACAAGTTGTTCGACCCAGTGAACAAGCAGATTGTGATCAGCAGGGACGTGATCATATATGAGCTTAAAGAATGGGATTGGACTGAAAATGTCAAGAAAGATTCAGTGGGAATCCTACTTGAAGAACCAGAAACTCAAGTCGAAAGAGAAGTTCGACAAGAGGAACCAGCAATTATAGATTAATCAAGTACAAGCAGACCTCAAAGAACAAGACACGTGTCTGCAAGATTGCAAGATTGTGTGATTACATCAGATGATGTGATAGATAATGAAGGTGAGTTGGTACATTATGCTTTCTATGCAGATGTCAAACTTGTCAATGCAGCTGAAGCATTGAAGGATTCGAAGTGGGTGAAAGCAATGGACAAAGAAGTGAAGTCTATCGAACACAACAATACTTGGTCACTTATCGAATTGCCTCAAGGCAAGAAGGCAATTGATGTTAAGTGGGTATACAAAGTGAAAATGAATTCCAAAGGGGAAGTAACTCGACAAAAAGCAAGGCTTATGGCGAAAGGATTTCTCAGAAATAAGGAATAGACTTCGATGAAGTTTTTACACCTGTTGCTAGGATCGAAACAATTAGGTTTGTTGTTGGTCTAGAAGAAATAAACAGATGGCACATATATCAGATGGACATGAAGTGTGCATTCCTGAATGAACCCTTAGACGAAGAATTTTATGTTAAACAACCAGTTGGGTTTGTTAAAAATGACGTAGAGAGAAAGGTGTATATGCTTCATAAAGCCCTGTATGGATTGAAACAAGCTCCAAGAGCTTGGAATAAGAAAATTGATAGTTTCCTAAGGGAGAAGGAATTTGTGAAGTGCACAACTGAACATGGAGTATATGTAAGAAGAAGAAATAGTGAATTTCTTATACTATGTATCTATGTCGATGACTTGTTGATAACAAGTAGCTGCAAAAGTGAGATCGAAGACTTCAAAGGTGATCTTAGCAAGGAATTCGAAATGTCTGATCTGGGTGAAATTTCATATTTTCTTGGCATCGAATTCTACAAGAGCAGTAGAGGTTTGATGATGCATCAAAGAAGATATGCAATACAAATTCTCAAGAGATTTGATATGGAAGAATGCAACTCAACTTCGACACTTGCAGAACCAAGACTGCAATAGTCAAAAGATGCAGATGAAGATGATGTCGACCCAATCCAATACAGAAGACTTATTGGATCATTGAGATACCTTTGTCATACAAGGCCCGGTTTAGCATATAGTGTAGGTATAGTAAGTAGATTCATGTAGAAGCCAAAGGCATCACATCTAGTAGCGGTGAAGAGGATACTAAAGTATCTCAAGAGAACTCTCGACTAAGACATTTTGTTTCCTGCAGCTGATAAAGGAAAAGAATGCAAGTTAGTGGGATACACTGATTCGAGTTGGTGTAGGGATGCTGAAGATCGAAAATCAACAGCAGGATATATGTTTATGTTAGGTGGTGCACCAGTTGCTTGGAGTTCAAGAAAGGAACCAGTAGTGGCATTATCATCATGTGAAGCAAAATACATAGATGCTTCTCTTTGTGCATGTCAAGCAACTTGGATGGTGAACTTGGTCAAAGAGATAACAGGGAAAGATCATGGAGCAATTACCATGAAGATCGACAGCACGTCAGCTATCAATCTGGCGAAGAATCCGATAGCACATGGTCGAAAGAAGAACATCGAAATGAGGTTCCACTATCTTCGAGAGCAGGTAGCAGATGGGAAGATGAATTTGGAACAATGTAGAATTGAGAATTAGATTGCAGACATCATGACGAAGGGAGTGCAGGTCGAAGTATTCAGAAGACTAAGAACCATGATGAATATAGATAGTTTAGACACAATGAATTAGATGGTGTGTTAAATTTTAATTCGATTGTGTCGAAACAGTGTGTGTAGAAGGGAGGTTGCCCAGTCGAAGAGCTTGTGGATCAAAGCAAGCTACACATAGATTTGATTTGTTTTAGATTTAGATAAATTTGATTTAGATCTAAAATAGATAGATTTTATTTAGTACCAAAATATGTATTTTGGACTTTTATAGTTTTGGGCTTTGGCTTAGGGAACAAGCTAACCTAAATCTATAAATAGAGGGAGTAGCCCCTAATTTTGTAATTAAGTCAATTCATTGTAATCACATAATTTGCAGTTGCAAGTGATTAATAAAGTTTTCCACAGTTTGTGGGCAAAGAGAAACTCTGCAAAAAATAATTGTCTTCTTTCTTTTCTTTTCTTTTCTTTTCTCATAATTCATTGTCATTGTGTGGTGATATCAATCTTGTTCATCAAGATTGGTAGAAATTCATCATATACATTTGGTGGATTTCCAACATATTCCTCTTGTTTGTCATTTGTTTTCATTATTGGAAATCCATCAAAATTTATAGAAAATTTATATTAATTTTGATGAACAGGATTTTTATCAGTATACAATAACGATGAAAAGAAAAGAAATTAAAGAAGAAAAGAGATTAGGTTTTCGATAGAGTTTCTCTCTGCTTACAAATTGTGGAAAATCTTTATTCATTTGCAACTGCATATTTTGTAAATACAAGTTGTGAGTTATTTTAAAATAAGGGTTACTCCCTCTATTTATAATGAGCTTGCTTTCTTCCTAAGGCAAAAGCCCAAAACTATAAAATCCCAAAATATCTATTTTAGACCTAAGTCGAAATCCTGTGTGAAGCAACCTGCTTCGACACTTTGACATACACAACTCGACAATCAATTTGATGCACACACACTTAGGCTATTTTGACACACCTTGCGTCGAGCAACATGTTGCTTTCGACACAAGGAATTACACTTTCAACACACTACTTAATTCATTGTGTCTAAGCTATCTACATTCATCATACCTCGTGGTCTTTTGAACACTTCGACCTACACACCCTATGTTATGATGTCTGCAATATGATTCTCGATTCTGTAGTGTTCCAAGTTCATCTTATCATCTTCTACCTGCTCTTAAATATAATAGAACCTCATCTCGATGTGCTTACTTCGACCATATGCTGTCGGATTTTTCGCCAGGTTGATAGCTGACATGCTGTTAATTTTCAAGGTAATTGCTCCATGATCTTTCCCTGTGTTTTCTTCGACCAAGTTCACCATCCATGTTGTTTGACATGCACAAAAGAAGCATCTATGTGCTATGCTTCGCACGATGATAATGCCACTGATGGTGCCTTTCTTGAACTCCAAGCAATTAGCGCACCACCTAACATAAACACATATCATGTTGTGGCATTTTGATCCTCAGTATCCCTACACCAACTTAAATTAGTGTACCCAACTAACTTGCATTATTTTCCTTTATCAGCTGTAGGAAATAAAATTTCATAGTCAAGAGTTCTTTTCAGATACCTCAGTATCCTCTTCGTCTCTGTTAGGTGTGATACCTTTGGCTTCTGCATGAATCTACTTACCATACCTACATTGTATGATAAGCCAGGCCTTGTGTGACAAAGGTATCTTAATTACCTAATAAGTCTTCTGTATTGGGTTAGTTCAACATCATCTTCACCTTTCGACAGTTGCAGTCTTGGTTCTGCAGGCGTCGAAGTCGAGTTACACTCTTCCATCTCAAATCTCTTGAGAATATCACTTGCATATCTTATTTTATGCATCATCAAACCTCAACTATTCTTTTAGAATTCAATGCCAAGAAAATAAGAAATGTCACCTAAATTCGACATTTTGATTTCCTTGTTGAGATCACCTTTGAAGTCTTCGATCTCCTTCTTGCAGCTACCTGTTATTAACAAGTCATCGACATAGAGACATAGTATAAGCAATCCAATATTGCTTATTCTTACATATACTCCATGTTCAGTTGTGCACTTCACAAATTCCTTCTCCCTTATAAAACTATCTATTTTTTATTCCAAGCTCTTGGAGTTTGTTTCAATCTATACAGAGTTTTATGCAGCATGTACACCTTTCTCTCTTCACCATGCTTCACAAACCTAGGTGGTTGTGTAACATAAACTTCTTTATCTAATGGTCCATTAAGGAATGCACACTTCACATCCATCTGACATATGTGCCAAATGTTCATTTCTGCTAGACAAACAACCAACCTGATTGTTTTGATTCTAGCCACAAGTGCAAAGACTTCATCAAAATTGATTCCTTCCTTATGAAGAAATCCTTTCGCCTCAAGTCTTGCCTTGTAATGAGTTACTCCCCTTTTAGGGTTCAACTTCACCTTGTATACCCACTTCACATTAATTTCCTTCTTGCCTTGAGGATATTCGACAAGTGACCAGGTGTTGTTGTCTTCGATGCACTTCACTTCTTCATCCATTACTTTCACCCACTTCGAACCCTTCAATGATTCAGCAGCATTGACTGGTAAACATCTACATAGAAATCATAATGTACCAACTCACATTCATCATCTACTACATCATATGATGTAATCACACATTTTTGCAACCTTGCAAGCATGTGTCTTATTCTATGAGGTCTGCTTTTACCTAGTTGATCTCTAACTTCCTCTTGTTGAACTTCTCTTTTGAATTGAATTTCTGGTTCTTCAAGAAAGATTCTTACTGAATATTTTTGGACATTTTTAGTTCAATCCCATTCTTTAAGCTCATCCATGATCACATCCTTGCTTATCACAATCTTCTTGTTCACCAGGTCGAACAACTTGTAACCTCCTATCGAATGATATCCAACTAGGATCATTTGACTCGACTTTTCATCAAGTTTTCATCTCAACTGATCTGACACATGTCTATATATTATAGATCCAAATACTTTTAGATGACTTAAGCTAGGTTTAACACCATACCAACATTCTTCTGGAGTAATTCCTTCTAGCTTCTTCGTCGGACATCTTCCCAAAATGTATGTTGCTGTCGACAGAGCTTCTCCCTGCAACTATTTGGGTAGATGCTTCCCATTCAACATACTTCTAACCATGTTCATGATGGTTCAATTCTTTATTTATGCAATCCCATTCTGTTGTGGAATGTGGGATGGTACCACCTCATGTAAAATCCCTTCTTTCTCACATAATGTATCGAAGTCATTCAACACATACTCTCTACCACCATCAATTCTCAAAACTTTGAGCTATCGACCACTTTGCCTTTTGACTATAGATATAAACTAGGATAATACCTCGATCACTGCACTTTTCTTCTTGATCAGGTTAGTCCATAGTTTTCAACTTAAATCATCTATGAGTCTAACAAAATATTTGTTACCTCCCATGAATCCACCTGGATTGGGCCACATACATCATAATATATGACTTCAAGGATTTCCTTTGACTTGCTTCATGCATCCTTGTTGAATTTGTTCTCGTGCTTCTTCGCTTGCACACATTCCTCACACACCTTGTTTGGAATATTGATTTCTGGTAATCCTGAAACCATTTCAAATCTCTGATGTCTCTGAAGTTGAGATGGCCAAGTCAATAATGCCACATCCACTCATCTCGACTAGTTGCAGTTGCTAGGCATTTGTGCTTCAGTATATTTAGTTCAATCTTGAAGGTTCTATTCAGAGGCATAAGAGCCTTCAAGATTAATCTTCCTCATGCGTTGATGACTCTCATCATCTTGTCTTTGGCTGACTGTTGTACCCTAAAATTTACCCTCTTTATTTCGACCATTTTGGCTTACATTTCATCATTACACGCATGCATGTCTTGGTTTTATGGTCATGGGGTACTATTAAGTGTTTTAATTAACTTGTTTGAACTACGATTCCACTGAAAGTATGTGAAACCTTGATAATGGATATGTACATGAATAATTTTGAAAACCCGTGTTACGGAGTAAGACTAACACATATGATTATTTCACGAATAAAATGTGACGCCCTTTTGTTGTATTACTTTATTATTATTTTAAATAATTATGAATATTCTGTGGGGTTTAGAAGAGTGTTACATTAGTGGTATCAGAGTAGGTTGGTCCGTCCGGCCAGGTTGTCTAATGTTGTTTGTTCCTTAGTATGCGACATATGTGTGAAACACTGTCGGTACTTGCTTGTTTTTCTAACTGTTTGTCTATAGGGCTTGGTTTGAAACAAGTGTGGAAGAAACTTTTTCTTCTCTGAGATGTTTCATGTGTATAAGTTGGTGCAATATACCGCAGAATTACAAGAGTGCAAGTGTTGTTGGAACTATGTTGTTTCTCGAAACTGAATAGAGTACAAATTCATGATTTCTCTCTGTCGGTCTAGTTGGATTATCTTTAAGGGAGAACGATCAGGTATTGTTGATGTCTGCTTCTCGAAGAATAGAGAGCAATTTGACGGCTAGTGATATGCCAGTGTTGTGTGATTCCTGATGTTTTTCCTAAAGATATTTGCAACTTGCCTCTAGAGTGTGGATCTGAGTTCAGTGACAGTAGAGAACTAGTGTTTGTATATGCTAAGCAAGTAGATAACCCTTGGGATATGAGGCTTACAAGTTTGCATGTTTGTTGCAACAATTGAATGAGGCCGTGTGTGGATTACCGACCATTGAATAAGGTAATGATTGAGATTAAATATCCACTTCAAAAGGATTGACGATTTGATGGAGCAACTGTTAGGCGAGTATGTATACAGTATAATCGAATTAGGAGGGTTACCTTCAGATTTGGATGAAGGGTGAGGATAGTTAGGGGACAAATTTTAGAACTTGTGTAGGCATTACAAATATTTGGGTTAGTTTGTTGCGGTGTTTATTGAGGATATTATGAGTTAATCTAGGTAAGAATAAGGGAATGTCGAACGTTGTGATTTGAATTACAATATTGGAAAGGAAGAGACTTTATGCTAAGTTGTCAAGGTGTAGGTCATGGTTTGAGGAGAGATTAATTTGACAATGGTGCTTTAGGTAACTTTGAGCATAAGTTCAAAAGAAACACTATTCTAGTTTAGTAACGATGGTTTATGTGCCATTATAATTGTCGGCTACCTATTGACAAATTGAGGAACTGATCACCCTTAACCTCTTGTTGATAGTAGACGGGATCGTGTTGGACGGGATAAACTTGTCTTATTAGCTTGATAGTGTGTAAAGTGATTGATGTTCTATCGAAAGGATAGTCGTTCATCATTTCAAGTATGGGATGTTGTATGTGAAGACATTTTTGTAGAACTAAAGAAAAGATTGACAACTGCTCCGATATTGGTTTTTCCTAATCCGAGTGAGTCATTTGTAGTGTATTATGAATGCGTCTAAGATGGGACTTAGTGGTGTGCTAATGCTGAATGGAAAATTTGTTGTTTGTGCTTCTAGATAACTCAAAGTTCATGAGAGGAACTATCCCACGCATGACTTAGAATTGGCGATTGTGGTGTTCGTGCTAAAAATTTGGAGACATTATCTTTTTGGCTCTAAATTTGAAGTGTTCAGTGATCGTAAGAGTTTAAAATACTTATTTGATCAGAAGGAGTTAAACATGAGGCAGAGAAGATGGCTCAAATTGTTGAAGGATGATGATTTTGATTTGAGTTACCATCCTGGTAAAGCAAATGTAGTAGTTGATTCTTTGAGTAGGAAATCTTTGCATATATCAATGCTTATGGGTCGAGAGTTAGAGATGATCTAACAGTTTAAATATATGAGCTTGGTATGCGAAGAGACATCCAACAATGTGAAGATGGGAATCTTGAAACTGACTAGTGGGATTCTTGAAGAGATCCGAGAAAGTCAGGAGTCTGATTTGAGCTTGGTGGATCGACTAACATTGATTAACCAAGGCAACATAGGTGAATTCCGAGTGGATGAGAATGGTGTGGTGAGACTTGGTGATAAAGTATGTGTTCCTGATATTCCAGGACTTAAGAAGATAATTCTTGAGGAAGGGCATCAAAGCGATTTGAGTATTCATCCAGGTGCTACAAAAATGTATCAGGATTTAAAGAAAATGTTTTGGTGGCCAGGTATGAAGAAATAAATTGCTAAGTTGTGTATGCTTGCTTGACTTGCCAGAAGTCAGAGATTGAACATCATAAGCCTACAAATCTTATGCAACCTTTGAGTATTCTAGAGTGGAAATGGGGCAGTGTTTCTATGGATTTCGTGTCGGGGTTACCGAAGACTGTTAGAGGTGATGATTCAATTTGGGTAATTGTGGATAGGTTGACTAAGTCTGCTTATTTCTTGCCGATGAAGATCAATCATCAAATAGAAAAGTTGGCTAAGATGTATGTTGATGAGATTGTAAAGTTGCATGGGATACCTTTGAGTAACGTGTCAGATAAAGACCCGAGGTTTACATTGAAATTTTTGATAGGTTTGCAGAATGCTTTCGGTACCAAGTTGAAGTTTAGTTCCGCATATCATCCACAGATGGACAGTCAAACAGAGAGGACTATCTAGTCTTTGGAGGATTTGTTGAGGCTTGTGTGTTAGAACAAGGAGGATCTTGGGATAGTCACTTGCCGTTGATTAAATTTACATGTAATAATAGTTTCCATTCAAGTATTGGGATGGCACCATATAAAGCATTGTTTGGTAGGAGGTGTGAACTCCATTGTGTTGGTATGAGTCGGGCGAGAGTGTTGTACTCGGACCCGAGATTGTGTGAGAAATAACTAAGAAGATTAAGATGATCCAAGAGAGGATGAAGGTTTCTCAGAGTCATCAGAAAAGCTATCATGATAAGAGAAGGAAGGCATTGGAATTTCAGAAAGATGATCATGTGTTTTTGAGAGTTACTCCAGTAACAAGTGTTTGTAGGGCTCTAAAATCAAGGAAGCTTACATTGTGTTTCGTTGGTCCATATCAGATATCTGAGAAGATAGGTGAGGTAGCCTATCAGATTACTTTACCTCTGTCACTTGCAAGTCTTCATGATGTGTTTCCTGTATCTCAGTTGAGAAATTACATTCTAGATCACTCACATGTAATTCAGATGGATGATGTACATGTGAGAGATAACCTGACTGTTGAAGCATTACCATTGAGAATAGAAGCTCGTGAAGTGAAGCAACTGAGGGGTAAGGATATTGCCTTAGTAAAGGTGTTGTCGGGTGGATCAGCCGGTGAAAGTTTGACTTGGGAGCGTGAGGATCAGATCAATTGGTCGTATCTGACTCTGTTTTCCTCGGGTAATTTTCGAGGGCGAAAATTCTTTAAGTGAGGGAGAGTTGTAAAACCCCAATTTTTAGAAGTTATTTGTTTAATGAGTTATTAGAAGTATTTATGAATAATTGATGTTTTATATGATTATATGTGTGATGTGCTGGTATGAGGTTGTGCATGATGTAAATTATGATGATTAGAAGTATTAGAATGGTTACATAATTATTTAGTAATTATTTGGATTATTATTGAGAATATGATAATAAGAATAACTATTAAAATGGTTATTTTAATTAGAGTGGTGTGTTGGTAATTAGCAGGAAGAGTGAGGACGTGATGGTAAATAGAGGTTGACTAAACGAGGGCAATTGAAGAAGATATTATGGGTCCTTTGTGATAACAGAGAAGAGATAGTTGTTATTCTCACAATCAATCGTGAAAGTTGGAGAAGAGAGGCTAGGGCACGAAGCTTTAGAGAGAATCATCGTAAGAGGCACGAAGAACGTAATCAATCACTTGAAGCAATAAGGTAAGGGGTGTTTATCTGATTATTATATTTGATTTAAGTGGTAGATTGAGGTAGGTTTTGCCTTAGGTTTCGTAGATGGTGATTCAATGTTGTTTAATGGAGAATTGATAGATTAGAGATAAATAATGATGCCCAAATATTGTATAATTGATGTAGAAACATAGGATGATAATAGATGATGATTACCTATGATTAGATGATGTTTTAGGACCTATAAGGTAGTGAAATCACCGAAAAATTCAGCATAAAACAGAATACGTCGACTCAAAGAGGTCATGCATCGACTCATGCAGGTTCAAGACTCAGTATGCGTCGACTCATTAGGTCGACCGAAGAACACTCGGTGCATACAAAATGCCTATGCGTCGACTTAAAGGGGGCATGCGTCGACTCAAGCAATCTAATTTTTGACAGATTTTTCTAAAGGTCGTAACTTGAGTTTTCGGACTCTGTTTGAGGTGTCGTTCGAAGCATTGGATAGCTAACGCGATGAACTATATTTATAAGGAGTAAAATGAAGAATAAGAAGGATAATTCTAGTACCCAAGTTATGATAGAATTATTTTCCCCATGTTGAATCACTATGATGTTTTGTGGTAATGAAGTATGATGATGATATGATAATCTTATGATAATGCTTGGTTCATAATGATGATATGTTGTTAAATGATTTTGTTTTATATGATAATATGATGATGATGCTCTTCTTATATGAGTACATATGATGAGGTTTATATGATGATGTTGGTGAATACATGAATGGTGATGTGTATGACTACTTGTGGTCATTTATATTGTTGTTGTGCATCATGCATTCATTGGACAACTTTGGTCCATTTTGATGATTTAGGACATTGGTCCAGTGATTTGGTTTCAATCCCATTGTGTTGATTTGAGATGTCTATGATTTTCTCCGGTTCTAAGTGGGAATTGATCCTATGATTGGGTCTTTGGAGGGTGATGGCTCAGTGTCCATCAAATGAATTTATACCACATGCATGAGTCTATGTCCTTGCACTACATATTATGTGGCATTGCATGGTTCATAAATTGATAATGTTGTATTGTGTTGTTGAATTTGTATGATTGTTGAGGTACTTGGAATATAACAATGTTGAGTTTATGTTGTAATAGTTTTGGTTTATTCTACCATGTCTATTACTTATATCTTATATAATGATTATGATGAACTTACCCTTTCTTCTTGAATGTTGCCTCTATATGGGTAACATGCAGGTAATCAGGAGTAGTCCCTAAAGGCTTAGAAGAATAACTTGGAGCGTGTGTTTTATTTTCGTTGAGTCTAGGAGGTCTTTCTCTGATATGTAACATTGGGGACGGGAATGCTTTGTTTTGAAAACTATTTGGTTCTTGTTTTGTTATGACATTTAAATTGTTTCCATGAAGTTTAAATTATGTTGAAGTGTGAACCATGAATCATGGGGCACTATGCAAATTTTTAATGAACTTGTTTGAACTATGATTCTGCTGCAAGTATGTGAAACCTTGATAATGGATATGTACATGAATAATTTTGAAAACTCGTGTTACGGAGTAAGACTAGCATGTATGTTTATTTCACGAATAAAATGTGACGCCCTTTTGTTGTATTACTATGATATTATTTTAAATAATTATGAATATTCTACGGGGCTTAGAAGGGTGTTACAAAAAGCATTTTGGTTATAAAAACATCAAAGGAAAATCCACGACTACGTCCATGCCTGCAATCATAGCCACATCCAGGCTTATTTTTATGACTACGCCCACACCTACGCCCGCACCGGCGATACAAATATCAAAATCTTGCTAACAATTATTCATCTTATTAAAATCAATTAAAAATACCATGACAATGCAACATACATCATTGGAGAGCCGGTGACACAAAACTAATGGTTTAAAAAGAGAGAATATTAAAAAATTCACAACAAGCATTTGATGCATATATAAATATTTGGGTGCATACACGAAACATTTGGGGCGTATACAAACATTTGGTGCATACACAAAACATTTGGGGCATATTAAAACATTTGGTACATATACATTTGGGGCATATACATAAAATTTTTAGTGCATATACACTTGGGGTTCCATATAATCTAAGACATTATGCATATACATCGTACATAGAATTTTTCAAATACATTTTTGGTTAAACCACGAACTTTATTGGGGCTCATCATTGGATTATTTGGTCAACAAAACAAACAAATACCTTTGTTGAGAACAAATAAAACCGATAAACTCTGATCTTATCTTTGGTCTAGTTATCTAAGATTCGATTACCAAAACACCCTTCAAGCATGTATGCTTTAGGTTTTGGTAGATATGCGAATTCTCAGGATTACATTATTTATCCTCTAGGTCGTGATAAATACATAAGTTTACCTTTGTGCTGTTTATCCTCTAGGTCGTGATAAATGCACAAACTTTTCTATTATATATCCCCTAGGTTGTGGTAGGTGTGCGAATAATCAGGTTCATATTATTCATTTCCTAGGTCGTAATGAATACCTGAATCTATCTTCGTGTCGTTTATCCTTTAGTTCGTGATAAGCGCAAAAACTTTTCAGGTATCTATCCTCTTGGTTGTGGTAGGTATGTGAACTTTCAGAATTACGTTATTTATCCTCTAGGTCATGCGTGATAAATACGTAAGACTACTCCCGTCTTTTATCCTCTAGGTCGTGGTAAACGCACAAACTCTTCAATTATCTATCCTCTAGGTTGTGGTATGTATGTGGATTATCAGGATTATGTTGTTCATCCTCTAGGTCATGGTGAAGACATAAACCTATTCTCGTGTCATTTATTATCTAGGTTGTGATAAATGTGCAGGTTCGTCCTCGTATTGTTTGCTCTCTAAGTTGTAGTAAATATATGAAATCTGCGATATAATTCATTGTGTTAGTCTCCATGCAGCAATGTATTATCAAGCTCTATTTTACTCATCCCCTAGACTGTGATAAATAGGCAAAATCTATGTTTTAAAACTTACTATGTTAGACTCGAACCATTAGTAAGTCAATTTTCAAACTCGTGTTGTTTACCTCATAGGTTATGGTAAATACGCAAAAATTCTACATTCACTTTTAAGTATTGACGAGTTATCAGCATCGTCGCATCTAAATCAGATAAAAAATCTTGTTCAAACTCTAGTAAGATGATACATCATCATCTATGCTTATTTTTCATACTCTTGGGGGACGTTGTACAGTGTATCCTTATAATCTTTTAGTCAAATTTCGGGGTCTTCCATTATTTAATAAACCTCTGATTCGAATATGTGAGACCTACGTATTCTCGCACTATTCAATTAAATAATAATTAAATAGGGAAAGCTGTCATACTCCAAATTTATCCTATTGATTTCTAACTGATTTATTCCTTATTGTTATTAATTTCTAGTGTTATCATTTTCTTTATAATATAAAGTTTAGATTATTGTTGTCAAATTCATACAAATATAGTATGTGGTTTAAGTTTATAGAGGGGTGTATTGTTTAAAAAATGGACCATCAAAATCTGATGGGCCATTAAGTTTTCCTTACAATTATAAAGGGGTAGTATTTGTTATTAAGATTTCAGCCCATTAAAGTTTTGCTTTAATAAAAAGAAGAAGGAGGTACATTATTAAGTAGAAGGGGATTTGTTTTTTAAAAATAAAGTCTTGGTTCATTAGCCCACTTTGCTGCAAGCGCATTGCAGTTTTTATACCAGTCAATTAAAGTTACTTTTATTTTTTATTAAACAAGAGACATGTGTATTAGGCTTAGCTTGCTTCACAGCTAAGCCTATTTGGGCTGTCTTAGTATAAGTGCAAAATGGGGGTGCTTAGAATATGGCCGGTCCAAAGGCTTTTGAGGCCCATTTTAGTGATAAGAGGGGAGGTGGGTGTTTGGGAAACCCAATCATTGAATGGATAACAAGGCCCGTTTTATTTTCCATTATGGATTATACTAATTTTGTTTTTTTGTCACTTAATTATTTTCATAATCATTACTGTCATATATTTTCCTGTTATATTATTATTAACTATTATTAATCAATATTATTTTTATTGTTATTTTATTTTTATTTTGTTGACTAAGTCAAAATAGGGTTTTGAAACCCTAAAACACAAGGGGCGCCCCGTTCTTCATCAAGCTAACAAAGACCCAAGCCCAGAAACCCAAAAGAACATATACTGTATAGATTCAAGGAAAGAAAAACGAACCAAAATTGAAACAAATCCAATCGAATCAATTTATATACAAATTACACTCAAGTATAAAAATTGTATCAATTACAGATCTAAAAATTTACAAAATTTATAACAAACATAATCAAATCAATCTCTAAATCAACCCTAATCTTCTCTAATTTCTCCAATCAACAAAAATATAACAACAATAAAAAATATTTCCTAATATATCTAAAATTCTAACCTATAAATAACCCTAAGAAAATTCTAAAAAGGGGAAGAAAGGGAAGACAAAAGCAGAAGAGGAAGAGGAGACGAATAACTATTTCTTTTGAAACCTTCCCTTTGTGTAGATTCATGGTTTCTGAACTGAAACCCTAAGATCTTCCTTTAAATCTTCTCCGTGTTCACCACCTTCAATCATCATTCGCCGATGTGCCACTCTTTGTACCTACAAACCAAAGAGAAGATCAGAATAAAGCGGAGTGAAACCGAAAAAGTACACAAGGAGAAATCACGGTAAGCCTTCAAATCCTTATCTTTAGGGTTTCGTAACTGCAATTTGGGGCTTGAGTTGGGGGTTTGAGGGTTTATTTAGGGTGGATATTGGGCAGATTTAGGCTGCCTATCGGGGTTTGGGTGGTTGGGTTTTGGGATGCTGTGGGTGGTTGTTAGGCGTGAAAGAAGAGAGAGGCGAGAAGGACAAATAACAGAGAGAGAGAGAAGGGGAAGTAAAAATGAAATGAAAACTAAAGAGAAATGGAAAATATAATATGTTATAATCCCGTGCGACACCCCTTTATGTGTGCATTCAATCGCAACCATCTGATCTTGATCAAATGTCTCTATAACGTGTATCCACCATAACTTTATGTGTTAACCCACACGAGGTTCAAACGGACCTCCCAAACATTCACAATTTTGGGCCTAAGCCTGTTCTTAGTCACACCCCCCCCCCCTTGTTTTTTTTCCTATGCTAGAAAGGCACCCTCTTCTATGCTTGAAAATATCTAACCATTCAAGTTACTAACAATTTTCCACTAACCTAATTAAAACTCAAGATATTATTTTCAAAAAGAATTATGGAGATATTTATCATCAACTGTGAACTTCATCAACAAACTTCACAATTTACAAACTCAGACTTGGTTCAAGGAGAATTCGAGATATATCTATAATCCATAAAAACACCAACAAACAACTACGAACTACGAATTAGGACTATTATTCCTTATAAGAGGATATATAGGTATACGACTAAAATCGTGGCGAGTTCCCCTAATAAAATTAAAACCCTATTTCCAGAATTTTACATCTAAGCCCTAGTATCCTTGTGAACAAGGTAGATGAGGGGTGCCTAACACATTCCCTTCATCTAAAAAAACTCAAAAACTTAGAATCTCTGACCAAATTAGGGTTATCCGTTATATTCCATTCCCTAGGATAAAAGTTAATGGTGGAGACTCTCACTTTAAAACCAGTTACGACACCATAGACAAGTGAGAAGGTGGTTGCCCTAGTCGAAGTGTGCACTGTAGTACGATAGCCAATGGTGATAGTCCAATGGATAGTTGAGGTGAAGGTCAAACTTGAGGGAGTAGCGTAGAAGAAAAGCACATGGTGACCGACCAACGATCACTAATCCCATGGCTTGATATAGGTCCCATGGCGTGCACTAGCGAGGACGTTCTTCATGGGAAGGTTCCCTATGGAGGTCAAGATCCTAAGATTCTAAGGACAATGACAAACAAAAAGGGATGCCTACAGTCTAGGGATTATAATAAACAAAGGAAATCTATAAAGTCTAGGGATTATAATAGATAGAAAGAAGCCCTACGGGCTAAAGTAATAGACGAAAAGATAAGCCTTGAGGGCTTAAGGATTGTAGTGGGATGTGAAAGGTATCCTTAGTATGTAGGTTCCTAATTTTGGCCTACAAATATTCTACCCTCCCCATAAGGTGGATTCCTTAAGGGTATCATGGATAACACTAAAGGACAAAGGCACAAGGGTCTCCCTTAGGCGGAGCCTCATTGTAGATCAAAACTTTCGTCTCTAAGGTCGTACAAGGTCTCACCATGAGATTTTGTTTTAGGGTTATACAAATAGTCATAGGTTTCATTCCAAGGTACTACCCCCAAGAGGATATCTCTTGAGACGTATTCCTTTCATGAAATTCTACCGACTCTAGGTGAAGTCGTCACATAAACTCATAGGGCTGATGTATTCCCTTCGCTAATAGACGAACCTTCTTTCTAAGGTTTTTGAAAATAATTTTGAAATTTAAATCCTACCACAATTAATAAAAATATATTGAAATAAATAAATATAATAAATAAACCAAAATAAATAGATAGAAAACACTAAAACCCTAAACCTAAAATAAAAGAAACTAAACCCTAGACTAGAGTCCCTAACAGAGTCGCCAGCTATTGTAACCAGTTTTGAAATGAGAGTCGTCACCCTTAATTTTTATCCTAAGGAAGGGAATATAAAGGTTAACCCTAAAAAAGGTTAGAGATTCTAGGTTTTTAAACTCGTTCTTAGACAAAGGAAAGATGTTAGGCACCCTTCATCTACCTTGTTCATAAGGATATTAGGGTTTAGAATTGTAATCTTTAGGAAATAGAGTTTTAATTTTTATTAGAGAAACTCGCCACGATTTTATTCGTATGTCTACGTATCTTCTTATGAGGAATCAGAGTTTAAATTCGTAGTTCGCAGTTGGTTGTTTGTTTTAATGGATTACGAAGCTATTTTGAATTCCCCTCGAACTATGTCTGGATGTGTGAATAATGAAGTTGTTAGACGAAGTTCGCAGTCAATTAAAAGTATCTTCATAATCCTCTTTTGGAAATAATCTTGGATTTAATTTAATTATAAAAAAATATTTGGTGTTGGTTAGGTATTTTTTAAATGTATTAATATATAAAAATTCTTTTAAATGCATGAAAGAAAGTAATTTTAATGCAATAAAAATATTTGAATGAGTTAGAAAAATAAATATTTGAATTTTATAATAATAAAATAATTTTAGAATTTATAAATATATTAAATATAAAATTATAATAATAATATAAATAATAAAAAATAAAATAATTTTAATAAAAAAATACAAGGGGGTGTATTTTATTTGGGTTAAGTAAAACAAATGGTGTGGAAAGTAGTAAGGACCTAAATTCAAAAATTGAACTTGACCCAATTAAGCACCAGAATTTAGTAATATCTTTGTAAAATATTATTATGTATCCCCTTGGCTAATAGACGAACCTTTTTTCTAAAGGTTTTGAAAAAAATTGAAATTAAAATCCCACCACAACAAATAATATGATATTCACAATAATATGAAATAAAAAAACCAAATAAATAAATGAAATAAATAAAAATAGAAATAAAAAATATAGAAAAATTCTATCAAAACTCTAAACCTAAAAGAGAGAAGTTTTTAAATCCTAGGGTTGATTCCCCAGCAGAGTCACCAGCTATTGTAACCGGTTTTGAAATGAGAATCGCCACTCTTAATTTTTATCCTAAGGAAGGGAATATAAAGGTTAACCCTAAAAAGGTTAGAGATTCTAGGGTTTTTGACTCGTTCTTAGACGAAGGGAAGGTGTTATACACCCCTCATCTACCTTGTTCACAAGGATACTATGATTTAGAATTGTAATCTTTAGGAAATAAGATTTTCATTTTTATTAGAGGAATTCGTCACGATTTTATTCGTATGCCTACGTATCCTCTTATGAGGAATCATAGTCTCAATTTGTAGTTCGTATGTGGTTGGTGTTTTTTATGGATTATGAAGATATTTTGAATTCCCCTCGAACCAAGTCTAGGTGTGTGAATAGCAGAATTATTAGACGAAGTTCGCAGTCGATTTAAAGTATCTTCATAATCCTTTTTTGAAAATAATATTGGATTTAATTAAATTACTAAAAAAATATTTGGTAGGGGTTAGGTTTTTTTTAAATGTATTAATATGTAAAAAATCTTTTTAATGCATGACAAAATTAATCCTAATGCAATAAAATATTTGAATGGGTTAGAAAAATAAATATTTGAATTTTATAATAAATAAAATAATTTTAAAATTTATAAATATATTAAATATAAAATTATAATAATAATATAAAAATAAAAAATAAAAAAATAATTTTATTTAAAAAATGCAAGGGGTGTATTTTATTTGGGTTAAGTAAAACAAAGGGTGTGGAAAGTAGTAAGGGCCGAAGTTCAGAAATTGAACTTGGCCCAATTAAACAATAGGGTTTAATAATATCTTTGTAAAATATCAAATTAAATTTATTTAAGAAAATGTTTGAATTAATTTAATTTTGATTAAAAAGTTGTTTGATTTTGATTTAGTGAATTGAAAATAGAAGTAGAAGTGAATAGTTGAATAAATATATAAGTGAAAAAATAGCATTAGAGTTAGTAAACATATTTTAAAGTTAATAAAAAAAGAGAGTTTTAATTAGTAAAAATCTATTTATTCCAGTTTGTCATGTAATTAGTAAAATGACGAATTTTAAATTTAGAATTTACAAAATAAATGTTGGTTATAGAACAATAAATATTAGTTAAAAAAAGATTTTTGTTGCTAAAATTTATAAGAAAAAATTAAGTTCTATAATAATAATAAAGTATTTGTAATAAATAACATTAGATCCACATTATGATTTAGAAAATAAAACTTGCAAGATTTAAAAATAATAATTTAATTAATAATAAAAATCATTTAGTTATTTTTAATAAAAGGAAGAAATAAGTTTGTTATTTTTATAAAAGGTTTATAAAATAGTTATATTAAAAAATATTCAATAATACGCCTGGTAAAAACATATTGTACAAACAATAAAGAAATAAATCATAAAACAATTTAGAATAAAATAATAAAAATAATAAATACTACAAAAATTAAAATAAACACCAAGGGGATTAATGTTTTCGTTTTTCACCGTAAGAAGGTTTGTCTATTCCTAATTTTGTATTGTTCTTATTTAGTATTTTTATCCGCCCTAATTTAGTAATAATAAAGACAGTAAAACTAATTTATCATATAAAAGTTATAGTTTCCTAGTGATTATAATAACAATTAAATATTAAGAAAAACCAATTCATATAAATTATAATACTTGGACTCACTAGATTAACCATGAGAAATAAAAATTAGCGACAACAAAATATTCAAAGGAAATAAAAATTGAATTTACATCAAAGAAGACAAAGTTATCAACCTGAAATATCGTGACAGATTTAAGTTGATTCCTTTCCTTCTTTTCGGTCAATTCTTCCTCTTTTTTTGGTATAAGAGTTTCTTGGGTAGGAGATACTTCGTTGTTATTCTTCGATGTGAAGAACAATTTTAGGAGAACTCTAGTGAGTTGTTGATTTGCTAATTGTTGGTGAAATTGTTCATTTAGTAAAGAGAAGCATCAGAATCATCATTTGGTTAAAATAACTAATAAATTGGAAAATAAAATTAAAAACAAAAAGGGTGGCCTCATGGAATATTTACGCCTGTGAGTGTTCTCCAAAAAAAATTATTAATACACAATTTCAAAAAAGCAAATAACCGTCAGATAATCATCATAGGGTTTTGATAATAGACAAATTAAAATTAGAAAGAAGAAAAGATAAAACTGAAACAAAAGGGTGAGTGGTCTCATACGAAATCATCGATCGAGAATAAAATCACAAATAACACCAAGAGTTTTGAAGAGAAATTTTGAAAAGAAATTGCAAAAAAATGAAGTGTATGTGAAAAAATGAGTGAAAAATTATAGATATGTAGATTATTGATAGAAAAAGTGTTAGCGAAAAATGTAAAAATTGTGGATGGAATTCTTGATGTCTAAAACTATGAAAATAAGGCCCTATTTATAGACGGTCAAAATCAGGTTAAAGGGCGAAAAAGGAATAAAATAAACCAGATCTTTCTTGGTCATCAATTTGACCAATCAGAAGTTTAGTATGACACAAATTAATGCAAATTAATCAATAAGAAACAGTTATTTCAAAAAAGAAATATTTTTGGTATTTATTATGATTTACGCACTCAATTTTGATAAAAAGTGCGTAAAAATCAAATTAATAATTATTTTTAAGAATGACATAATTAAAAATATGAAAATTATATTTAAATATTAAAAAATGACTTTTTATGATTTTTATAAATGGAAATAAAATTAATAACAATAAACACCGAAATATAAAAAATGCACCAAGTGAGATTCAAACAAGTAACTTTATGCTACTAAGCTATGTTTCCTTACCAATTGTGCTATGTTATTTATTTAAATTAAAAAGGCAATTGAGAATATATGAAGACGAGCAATTATTTTCTATTTTAAAAATACAAATAATTTAAAATAAATTATTATATTTTAAATAGACTTAAAAATAAATATTTATTAAAAATCAAAGAATATTATAATACCAATATTTTTTATCGTAAAAATTTAGAGCGAGTAAATTTAAGGTATGACACATTCTTCGACTGATCTTTTTACGTAAAGTATTATGATCAACAAATTAAGATTAATATTATTTAAAAAAAAAATTTTAGCCTAACTTGCCTAAATTCCATGCTCTCAGTTGATTAATTTGATATTTTATGTAAAGTATTATCATCAACCAATTAAGTTATAGTGATGTTATTGTTTCCATCCCCATTCAATTTATAGAAATGGCACAATTAATAAGAAATATTAAAATCATTTAATTTTTATAGTTTAATAGTAACAAATTTTTTGATTGTTTCTAAACCTAATCCAATTTAAAACTGAATAATTAAAGAGAAACGTTAAAATTATTTAAATATTTTGATAGATTAATAGGAAAAAAAATATTTTGTTAAATTAATAGCAAATATTTTGATATTTTAAAATAATATAGCCTAGAAAATTTTGATTAGGGATTGTTAGCAAATATTTTGATATTATGAAAATTTATTGAAATTAAATTTCAATTTAAAAGGTGCACAATTAATAAAAAACATTAAAATCATTTAATATTTTATAGATTTTACGTTGATTACGGTTTTGGGTATAAGACAGTGATATATATTATTAATAGAAAATATTTTTATTTAAAGGAAATTATTGAAATAAGAACTTAAGTAATGGAATGTAAAATATTATTAAAATTTAATTAAATGAAAGGGTAATTTTAGAATTTTATGTTGATCAGGGTTTTGGGATTTTAGTAACATGAATTATTAGGATTTATAACATATAAATATATAGATGAAAAAGTAAAATAAAAGTAGAAATAGGGTAATAAAATCAGACATAAGGTATTGAAGAGTTTTCTTGAAAAGAAGAAAAAGAAGGCGAGGAGTTTATATTTTTATGGAGCAAGTCATGGCATTTGGTAGTGATTTTCCTCCGATTCATTTTTTCAAGATAATAGTTAGTGAAAGTCTTGATCAAGGAAAGCTTGTAAGTCTCTTATTTAGATTCTTTCTTCATACTGCTAGTAATACTTTATGTTTCATAATCAATAGTGGAGTCAAGAAAAGTTCATACATAGCTTAGGGTTTCGATAGTTTCATGTATCTTTGTTTTCCCCATATGTTTCTGTGTTATGGTATTCATCATGGTTGTAATTGCGGTCGTTGCCTCGTGAGTTTTGATTGAAAAGTGTTTGAAATATAATGTTAAAGTTTTTCAACACATCCAACGTAAATTGAATTTTGGAGTTTCGAAATTTTAAAATTTGATGAGAAAAAAACATAGATAAAATAGTTTGATGTGTTTCCTAATATTGCTATTTTTAGTTAGTTAGTTACAACTTTCTGATTGGTTGTTAAGTGATAGCAACACACTATATATGGATAAGGCTATCACACGTGTAATACAACAAACTATCATTCTTTTGCTCATTATCTTCTTCCCTCTTCTTTTTCATTTCTTGCTATTTTCTTCTTCAATGCTGAAATATTTCCTTCTTCAATGGTGAAATAGCTTCACCACAATATGGTATTATTCGCCAATTCGATCCTTATTCCGCTGTTTTTCAATTGAAGCTTTATTTCGTGCGTCCTTCCCTCTGCATCCATGGCACCTCCTCGAGCTTCACCTATTGATCCGGCTTTGGATCAAACTTCACCATTCTTCGTTCATCCCAGTGATGACCCCGGTTCGGTTACAGTTCTTCCTAAGCTTATTGGCTCTAACTATCACTCATGGGCTCGAAGCATGAAGAGGGCGCTCAGTGGAAAAATGACGATTGAGTTCATTGATGGATCTCTTCCTGCTCCCGTTGATTCTTTCGATCCATCCTTGCGTGCTTGGAATCGCTGCAACATGTTAGTTCATTCTTGGATCATGAATTCAGTTTCAGATTCCGTTTCACAGTCCATCGTCTTCTTGGAGAATGCGCTTGATGTATGGAATGACTTGAAAGAACGGTTCTCTCAGAGCTACAACAAGAAATATACAACCTCAAGCAAGAAACCAAATCGGTAACTGATTTCTTTTCTGAACTTAAAATTCTTTGGGAAGAATTAGATTTGTATTTGCCTTTACCAACTTGCACATGCCGCATCAAATGCTCTTGTGAAGCTATGCGCAGTGCAAGATCCAACCATCAACTAATGCAAGTTATCAGATTTTTGACTGGTTTGAATGATCAATTTGCTGTTGTTAAGTCCCAAATTTTGTTAATGGATCCTTTGCCAAATATGACTAAAATATTCTCCATGGTTATTCAACATGAGAGACAACTTCAGCTTCCTATTTCCAATGATGAGTCCCAAACTTTGATTAATGCTGCTGATTCCAAGAAATATGGTGCAAGAAACAATACATTCAAGCATGGAGCTCGTGTCTGCACTTTCTGTGGCAAGAATAATCACACTGTTGAAAATTGCTTCAAGAAACATGGTGTTCCACCACATATGCAGAAGCAGTTTCAGAATTCAGCTAACAATGTTGCATCAGATGGCAATGATGATGGATCTTCTTTTAATGGTGCTGACATCAAAAGTGATAATTCACCTATGACTCAAGGTCAATTCAATACTCTAATGGAGCTAATTCAGAAATCCAGCATTGGCCAATCTTCAGGATGTGCTTCTTCTAATCAAGTTGTTGTTGGTCATCTATCAACAGGTAACACCTCTCATTGCATGCATAGTAGTAGTAATAGTTCTTGGATCATTGATTCAGGAGCTTCTGATCATATATGTAGTTCTATCCGATGGTTTCACTCATATAAGCAAATTGTTCCAATCAGTGTTAGATTGCCAAATGGACAATGTCTTGTTGCTAGCTATTCTGGTACAATTCATTTTTCCCCTGATTTCATTGTGCACAATGTCCTTTTGCTTCCTGAGTTTTCTTTAAATCTTTTATCTGTTTCCAAACTTTGTGAATCTTCTAATTGCAATGTCAGTTTTCTCAACTCACAATGTTTTATACAGGACAAAGTCACCCTGAGGATAACTGGTTCTGCTGAGCAAAAGGATGGACTGTACTACTTAACACTAAGAGATAATGCTTCACCTGCTATAGCAGCCACAGTCACCTTACCTGAAAAAGCCTTATGAAATTTTAGATTAGGACACTTATCCAATAACAGACTTTTGTACCTACATTCCCAATTTCCCTTCATCACAATTAACCATAATGATGTTTGTGATGTATGTAGTTATGCTAGACAAAGAAAACTTTCCTATACTATTAGCAATAATAGAGCTGCTCATCCTTATGAATTGATTCATTTTGATATTTGGGGACCTCTTGCTGTCCAATCCTTGCATGGTCATTCATATTTTTTAACTGCTGTTGATGATTGTAGCAGATTCACATGGATAACCTTAATGAAAGCTAAGTCTGAAGCTAGACAGCATGTCAAAATTTTTGTCAGTCTCATAGAAAATCAACATCAGTTTTCTGTCAAAGTTATCAGAACTGATAATGGTGCTGAATTTCATATTCCTGAATTTTATGCTTCTAAGAGAATCATTCATCAGACCAGTTGTGTTGAATCTCCACAACAAAATGGTAGAGTGGAGAGGAAACATCAACATTTATTAAATGTTGGTTGGAAGAGCCCTTCTCTTTCAGTCCAAGCTTCCCAAGAAATTTTGGTCATATGCTATTTTGCATGCCACCTTCATTATAAATAAACTCCCTACCCAAACTTTAAATAACCTTTCTCCTTATTTCATACTACATAATGAGCATCCAGATATGCATAGTCTCAAAGTGTTTGGATCTTTAGCTTTTGCATCCTCCTTAAATGTGCATGATCAAAACTTGATTCAAGAGCTCGCAAATGTGTTTTCTTAGGATACAAGAATGGAATGAAGGGTGTGGTACTCTATGATATTAATAATCATACCATTCTTGTCTCTAGAAATGTCATACACCATGAACACATATTTCCCTATTCAAATACCAATTCTATTAACTGGGACTATCATCTTCACAAAGAATCCATTGACTCACCTCAACACGTTCCATCACAGAATATTGAACTTATTATTGAAGAACATGATCATCACAATACCATAGCCAATGACACATTATATCACTCTAACACTGACCCTGAAACTGTAGAAAACACTGATGAGAACCATGACCTCCAACATATGCCTGATACTGAAAATTGCAAAACTCAGTCTAGACCTGTTAGAACCAAACAGACACCCCATTATCTCTCAGATTATGTGTGCAATACATATGATGTATCAGCAGTCAAGTCATCATCAGGTACATCCAAAGTTATTTATCCAATTTCAAATTATGATTCATTACATTTTCTGTCTGCATCTCATCGTGCTTTTGCATCTAATATCACTCTCATTCATGAGCCAAAGACTTACAAAGAAGCATGTCTATCTGAACATTGGACCAAAGCCATGAAGACTGAATTAGATGCATTAGACAAGAATAGAACTTGGAATATAGTTGATTTGCCACCACATGTCAAACCAATTGGTAACAGATGGGTGTACAAAGTGAAGCATAGAGCAGATGGCACGATAGAGAGGTATAAAGCGCGACTTGTGGCCAAAGGCTACAATCAAATCGAAGGACTTGATTTTTTTGACACATTTTCACCAGTAGCAAAGCTTACAACTGTCAGAACCCTCCTTGCGACTGCAGCTATCAACAATTGGTTTTTACACCAACTTGACGTTAACAATGCTTTTTTACACGGGGAATTGAAAGAAGATGTGTACATGACCATACCTGAAGGGGTTCCATGTCACAAACCTAATCAGGTATGTAAACTTCAGAAGAGTTTATATGGTCTGAAGCAAGCAAGTCGCAAATGGTATGAAAAGTTAACTGCTCTTTTATTGCACCAAAGGTACACTCAATCTACTTCTGATTACTCCCTTTTTACTTTGAAAGCTGATGCACATTTCACAACAATTTTAGTATATGTTGATGACATAATCTTAGCTGGCACTTCTATGTCTGGATTTTATCGTATCAAGCTCATTCTAGATGAAACGTTTAGTATCAAAGACCTGGGAATATTGAGGTATTTTCTTGGCCTCGAGGTTGCTCACTCAAAGGCAGGCATTTCTTTATCACAGTGAAAATACTGTCTTGATCTCTTGCAGGAATCTGGTATGCTTGGATCTAAACCAGCTCCCACACCTCTTGATCCATCTGTCAAGCTACATGCTGATAGTGGCAAAGCCTTTGAAGACATTGGAGCTTATAGGCGTTTAATAGGTCGCTTGCTGTATCTTAACACAACACGTCCAGACATTACATATGCCACCCACCAACTCAGCCAGTTTCTTCACAATCCAACAATGGCACACTACCATGCTGCTTGCAGAGTCATACGCTACTTGAAGAATAGCCCTGGTAGAGGAATTCTGTTTCGTAGGAATGCTGAATTGCAACTTCTTGGTTTCTCAGATTCAGATTGGGCAGGGTGTACTGATTCAAGAAAGTCTATTTCGGGCTATTGCTTTTTCCTTAGAACTTCTCTTATATCATGGCGTGCGAAGAAGCAAGATACTGTTTCCAGATCATCTTCAGAGGCAGAGTATCGGGCACTATCTTTTGCTACATGTGAACTGCTTTGGTTGATAGCTCTCATGAAGGAATTGCACATCACATGTACCAAACTCCCTGTCCTGTACTATGATAGCCAAAGTGCAATGCATATTGCACTCAATCCGGTATTTCATGAATGAACCAAGCACCTTGAGATTGACTGTCATTTAGTCCGTGAAAAACTGCAGCAAGGCTTACTTCGGCTTCTACCAATTTCAACTCATGAGCAACTAGCTGATTTCCTAACCAAAGCTCTATCCACTTCAACTTTCAACAAATTCATTTCCAAGCTTGGCATGATCAACATTCACCATGCTTAGCTTGAGAGGGGCTGTTAAGTCTATAGAAAAATGGGATAGTTTTACTGTAATTCTGTGGATAAAAAGAGCTTTACTAATATTACTATTTTTAGTTAGTTAGTTACAATTTTCTGATTGGTTGTTAAGTGATAGCAACACACTATATATGGATAAGGCTATCACACGTGTAATACAACAAACTATCATTCTTTTGCTCATTATCTTCTTCCCTCTTCTTTTTCATTTCTTGCTATTTTCTTCTTCAATGCTGAAATATTTCCTTCTTCAATGGTGAAATAGCTTCACCACAATACCTAATGCAGCCGGACGCTTGATTTTAAATAGCACTCGTATTGCGGCCCCTATACGGTTGCGGAGGCTACCGCATCCGCAATACGGAGTGTAATTTAAAACCATGGTATTTATAGTTAAGAAAAATGTATCTGCATGTTAGTCGCGTGCGAAGAAATATAGTACTCTTATTAAAATTACTCTTTTTGACAGATGATACCGATAAAGTTTGTCAAGAAATATGGAGAATGTTTACCAACATCTATATGTTTAAAGACTCCCAATGGTGCAGATTGGAAAATAAATTTAGAGAAAAATGATTGCAAGATATGGTTTGAAAAGGGTTGGAAAGAATTTGCAGAGTATCATTCTCTATCTCATGGCCATCTTCTACTTTTCAAATATGGAAAAACTTGCTATTTTGAGGTAAGAATCTTTGATAATAGTGGTTTAGAGATAAAGTATCCTTTCAAAAGAGTTGAAGTCAATAATGAAGAAGATTGTGGAGCAAGTCAAAAGAGAAAAGCTTACTCCTCCTTTGAAATTGGAAGCACTAGTTGTGTTAAAGTTGTGAAATCACAAAAGGTAGAAGCTGTATGTCATACTCACAAAAAGCGCAAAGGTATAAATAAAATCGCATGGAACTGAAATACATTTTATCCACATGAATAATGATCATAAACTCTGTGCCTTATGATCTTTTATTTTTGCAGGAAGACAAGTGAATACAACACTTGAAAGAGCAAAAGAGTTCAAAACATGTAATCCATCTTTTGTTATTTTCATGGGTGCTTCATACGTTAAAAGCCGTTTTGTGTTGGTAAGTAAAGTAGCAAAGAAGTATTTGCAAATAGTTTTCTTCTGCATATAAAACATTAACAATGGCCTTTTCTTTTGCTTGGCAGTCTGTACCTACTATGTTTGGTAAGACACACTTTGATATGGACAAGAAGAAAGGATGTATTTATTTTGAGGTATCAAATAATGAAACTGTTTGGCCTGCAAAGTACTCAATGAGGATGTTCAATAATGGACGAATGAAGTTTGAAATCACGGGTGGATGGATGAAATTCTCAAAGGACAATAATTTGAAAGTTGGTGATGTTTGCAACTTTGAACTCATTCTTAGTACTAACATGACCTTCCTTGTTCACATATTTAGAAAGACAAATGAACTCAACACAGCTTGTTCAACATCTGCAAGTAAGAATAATTCATGTTTAAGTTTAGTTTCAAATTATTTTAATTTTTGTTATATAATAAATAAGTTTCTTCTTCCATCTTATATAGATTCTTCCCAAATGAAAATAGAAGCTGCTCAAGGATAGATAGAGAAAGAAAATGTAAATCATCAAAACCATCATCACCAGAAGAATTTTTGTTCTTTTTGTAATACTATTAACAAATGAATACACTACTTATAAACCAAGAAGCAGTTTAGCTTTTCAAACAAATATTTTGCATTTTTAGACATTACTTTATGATATATATGCTCTTTTGATTGAATTATAATGCTTCTTCATCTAAGGTTAACCCTTGAGTATTTTGTTTAGTCTTAGTTAGTTCCATAGTTTTATATCATTATACATAATTGATCATCCAATCCTGCAATATAAATAATTTAGTGTCATGATTTTTACCAAAAAGAACACTAAGCCATAGTCTATATAGATGGTTAGAACTTCTACTCATATATATCATTCAATAATTGTATCACCATACATAAATAGTTGCATTGCACCAATTATCTTAGCATTCCGCAAATTTCAGCCATGCATACTCCATCGTCCATCCTTGGTTTTTGGACCTTTTGTTGATTAATGGTAAAAGGTATTTCACACCACCTTTAAATCATCATCTGCCTTCGATTCGAATAATGTGAACCGAAGCTTTCCTTTGTTGTCTATTGAGGGTGAATAGTATTCGAGTTTGGTAACTCTATGGTTTTTTGGATATTATAGGAGAGTATTCAGTTTGATTTTCAGATCGATGAGAAGTATGTCCTTGCAGATCTGAAATTGGATTGGGGTGTAGTGCCATTGAAATACACAAAAGCAATATGAGGATATGTAGACTTTCTGGTTTGTGTAAATAAAATGGATTGAGAGACCTGTTGTACCCTAATTTTTAACCTAAGATTTCACATTCTTTTGCATCATTAAGAAATCATATCATTCATCTATTATACCACTAACCTCTTAAAAGTACAAGGATTTGTCTTGTTTGTTTGTTTGTTGATTTTACAAGATACGTGTATTGGGTTAGGAAGATCCAACAATTAGTTGATCAAGGACATGTGTATTCCTCAGTGATTTAAGCTCCTCATTAATTTTTGGTGGTGAAATAATCACCATCTTCATAACAACCTTATCACACTAGGGTTTCATCAAGAGGTTAAACAAGATTAGGGTTTTGTCTCCTTAGATGAAAAATCATGAATTAGGGTTTGAGGTCTTGTTAAGTGTCAACTTTTACACAAAATTCATATCAATTATTGACACTTTGAGACCTTTTATTTTATTTTTGATTAGGTTAAATATTTAATTTTAGTCATTTTGCGTGGATTCAAAGAATTTTGAATGTTTAATTTGTTTGTTAGTGTTTCAGCAAAATTTGTGCAGAAAAGAGGGCAAAAAGGGAGAATGTAGGCTTTCCAAGCATAGGAAATAAAAGTGTTGATTCTGCAAAGGATCGCTCGGCGACAGGATGCGTCTCCTGGCGAAAATGGTGAAAAATAGAAGCCTCAATTCTGTATTGTTTCGCTTCTGGGGCGCATGGCGAAAGGAGGATCGCCCGACGAAGTATTCTTGTCACCGGGCGATGAAAGATGCTCTTTTGGAGTTTTAACACGCCCAGCTGGTCACCTGTGGCATCTAGCCAAAATCTCCTGGAGATGCTTTATGGTCGCCCAACGATGGAGCGCAGATAGGCCATACTTTTGGCTACTTTTTGCCATCTTTTAGGAGAACTTTCCACCAACTTTTGTCTTGTGGAGAGAAAAAAAATCTGATTTTAGATATAGAAACCTTTTGTTCTATGGACAATAACATTACAACATAGAAGATACTTTTTGTTCTTAACTCTTGAGAAGGAGAAAAGAAGGAGACTCTTGCATCTTGAATCAAGGAGACTTGAAGATTGATGTTCATCAACATCCATTTTATTCATTGAGTAAGGTATCATGACAATGAGTAGCTAAACACTTTTTGTGTCAAGGTTAGAAGTAGTCAACCTAAACTTAATGTATTTCTTTTAATAATTTTTTATATGAACTTGGTTGAAGATTAATTCATGTTGAATATCTTTGTATCATTGTTATTTTATGGTTTGATTCATTATTGAGAAGTAAGTTCCAAGCTTGACCTAAGATATTCATCTACTAATAAACAAGCTCTAGACATAGACTTGTGAGTTAGTATTCACTAGAATCAAGCTTTAAAGATTATCATGTTAATAGTTAGGTTGAGAGATCATTTAATGATTAACATGATAACACTCACAATATTGCTTAGACATGAGAAATATTGAGAGGATACGTGAATGTATTGATCATTGATTAGTTCATATGCAAGGTTAATCGAATAAATGTGGAATAGGTTGATGAAAATTAATCTTGACATCCTTTTTATCAACACAATCAATTTCAAACATCAATCTCTCTATTATCCAAATCTTTAACTTGTGCATGAAACTTAAACTTTGGTTACTAAAAGCAAACATAAAGGACTTGTAGAAAACTTAATAGCAAGGACTTGCAGAAAACTTAATAGCAAGACTAGACGAAGGAGGAAGCTAGCGAAAGAAAGAAGAGAAAGAGGAGAGGCGTCCACTTCTACTATACCTTTTAATCAAGATATATAAGAAGTTATGACAACAAATCCACCAAGAGATCCCTGTACAAATAGTCCAAGGTTGAATGCCTAGTTTGCTAGGAATGCTGACCAAAGGCGTTCGGAAATGAAAATTGAAATTTTACAACTGTTGTATTATAACACTTTCACTGGGTTAGATCATGAAGATCCTTACACCCATCTCAAAAAATTATATGAGATAGCGGGTGCTATAGGAGCTCCCGAGGAAGATGAAGAACAAATGTTTAAAAGACTATTTCCATATTCGTTGATCGGTAAACTTAAGGATTGGTATCTTGACCAACCTAAGAACTTCATGATGGATTAGAATAGACTTGAAAAAAAATTTCTTGAAAGGTTTTTCCCACAATCACGTTTCTTGGAAGAAAAAACGGCTATATCGGTGTTCTCTCAAGGTGGAGCTGAGTCATTGAATGAAGCTTGGGAAAGGTACGAATCTATGTTGAGAAAATGTCCAAGTCATGATTTTGATGCCATTAACCAAATGCATATTTATTTATGGATTACAACCACAACCAATTTTTTTTTGGATGCTACGTCGGGAGGATCACTTATGGCAAAGACAACGGAAGAAGTGGTGGAAATTATTGAAAGAATGGCAAGGAATGACCATCAAGTCCAACATGATCGAAGTATGGTTCAAAAGAGAGAAGAAGCAAGTGATTCAAGATCAAATGAAATTATTTTAGCCAAAAACAAATTGTTCGCTCAAAAAGTGGAAGAATTAACAAAACAAACGGAAAAGCTCCCTCAACAACTAAGAGAAATGCAAGAAAGACCTAGCAATCAAAATCAACAAATTGCTAGTTGTAAATTATGCAAGGGTGATCATCAAACCGGATTTTGTCCTCCGGTTGAAGAAGAAGTTAATTACATGGGTAATAAAGATCAAAGATACCAACAAAGACAACCATATCAAAATAACCAAAGTTATCATTAAAGAAATAACCAAGATTGTCAACAAGGATGGAGACAAGATGCCAACAATCAAAATAGACAAAGTCCTTATTGTTGTACCCCAAAATTTTCCCTCCCATATTCTTCAAAATTTGCCAAGTCAAAGCTTCAAAATTCCCCAAGGGTTGCACAGTTCAAGGGCCTCCTAACAGTCAAAGATTAGGGTTTTGGTTCTGGCCAAGTAAATTAAGTTTCCAAGGGTCCAATCAAGTCTCACATGCTTACAAACATGGTCAAGTATCCTCATACCAAGTTTCAAGACTTACAGTACAAAATTGCACAGTCAAAAACCCTAATTGCACTACAGTCAACTGTAGGGGCAAAATGGTCATTTGACAGTCAAAAGTTCAAATTTTTGGTCAACATCTCATTTTGAAGCCACAAACATCATTTGATCAATGCTTGATCATGATTCTCAAAGCTTGGCTCAAAAAGTCTCAAGATGCAAAAGTTTCCATATTTGGACAGTTGAAAAAGTCAACTGTAACTTGACCAAGGCATAACTTTCACATGGATTATCAGAAAAATTCCATCCAAAGCTCATTTTGAAGAGAAAGACATTTCCTACAACTCCTCTTCACACTTCAAGTCCAAGAAATGCTCTCACAAAAAGTTATCAATTTCAACATTATAGGTCATTTTTAAAAGTCAACAAAAAGGGACTTTAAGTCAAAGGCCACAATTTGAGATTTGTAAATAAAAATGACATGGGACTAAAGACATTGGTTAGAGGACTCAACGAACTTTCCAAAATGTCCAAGAACATGAGCAAAGCTTAAAAATTGAGCAAGTTATGCCTTGTGGAAGTTGGGAAATTTTTGGATATTTTGAAAAGTCAACATTGCTTCAAATGTCTTAAAAATGCTAATGGGCCTCTTTTTCTTCCAAGAATCATTATCCAAGGCATGTACACGACCATTTGGCCCAAAGGGAAGTTTTTCATCATTTTTATTTATTTATTTGAATTTTTAAATACTAATAATTCATTTAATTAAAATAAATATGTGGAAAATACTAAACCTAACTTTTTAAATCTTTTTATGCATGGAATAAGCTCAAGATTTCGTGCATGATCAGATATGGAAGGAATTAAAGTGATTGGCCATGATTTGTATCAAATATGCATGAAGAAATATTGGAAAAGATTCTTGAAAATCAAATCTTGAAAATCATTAAAAGCAAGGCTATGGGCTTGGATTATTGATGAAATTCGTTCTCTATACATGTGCAAACCTAACCCTACTCCTCGGAACCTCCAGGTTGCGCCCCATCTCAAGAATCAAACTTGCAATTTTATCAAAAAAGTTCAAAACTGAAAGTGGCCTTAGAGGACGATTCAGAGGCAAAGATTAATCCCAATAGCTTGCAAAAGTGTTACTGAAGCTAACTGAATAGTTTTCCACGCGCATAGCACCCTGAATTGGTATACAGAACTCAGAATTTTTCATATAATATGCATATTCGTGTTTTGATTTTCAAGCATTCTCATTGCATTTTATTTATGGATTTATACTAATTGGACCTTTCTGAAGCTAACCAGATGATTTAATTGAGTTTTTATGCATTGTATGAAGAATCACCATGAACGATTATTAGGGTTCTCCAAGTTTCAAATTGGGAACTTTCACCTACTGTAAAATTGAGACACCTCAATACCATGGTTGAATTCAGAAAGCTTGGACGATTCTAATGCAATGCTCGCGCCTAATTTATATAGCACCATGGCCTATTCGCTATTATTGAAAATTGCATGTTTTGGGGGGGTTTAAAACCCCCGCTAACCCTTTTTATATTTCAGGCAAAAGCGCATTAAGGAAGAAGATGATGAAGTGTAAGGCAGCCATTGGTTCATTTAAATTTCGCGCTAAAAAAGTCCACTAACGCACGTTTTGATTGATATTATTTGTTGGTTACATTATAAACAAAGCGCGCGTTTGGTTCCACTGGCAAGGCATTTGGTTGGTAATCCCTGGGACCTGGGTTCGAATCCCAGGTCCCCCTCCCTTTCAATAATATTTTTCCTAACTTGATCCCATGCAGATTCAATTCCTGGGTGCACCATACGTCCCTCCTCCAGGCGTGCCACGCGCTTAGTGATACCAATCTAAAGGCCCAGATGTGGAGAACACCCTAGGCGTTAGTCAACGAAGTCACAGGCATCCTGAAAAAGTCAAAAGGCCTTGACATAATTGGGCCAGAATTGCTAAGGCTACACCTCCAAATTGGGGACAGAACCCCCCCCAAGGTTTGCTATTCTTTTATATTTTCTATTTTTTATTTGATTTAATTAATTTCCTTTGAATTCTTCAATTAATTTACTTTCATGAAAATATAAAAATAACAAAAAAATCAGAAAGGTCATAAAATCAAAAAAAATATATTTTATGTTAATATTTTTTAAATAAATATCATTAATTAATTTTAGCTTTTTTTAAATTAGGTTTAATTCAAATATTTTTCTCAATAAACTTAAAAAACTTGTAGAATTAGGTTTTAATTATTTTAATTACTTTTTTCTTTTATTTCATCATCTCTAATAATTAATTATTTACTATTATTTTTATAAATCAAATTGCTTTAATTAATTAGGTTAATTTAGGTTTAACTTTAATATTTTTTTTCTTAATAAATAAAAGTTATAGAATTAGGGTTAATTTAATTTTAATTTCAGCTAATCTTCTCATTAAAAATTCACAACTCCAAAAAAACTCAAAAAATCTTTTCTCTTTTTATTTTAATTTTATTTCATTGATTTAATAATCATAATTTAATTTCATTAAAAAGGGTCCAACGCCCTCACTTTCAATTTTAATTCCAATTCGCGCATTTTATTTTATTTCTTATAATATTAATGTAATTCTCCCAAAGCCATGTAACTCGGACAGTTTATATTTCTCGCACATTACTTCTTTATTTTCTGTCAAATCGGGTCCTGGATTTTAATTTGGCGATGTGGACCCGCGCCTTTGTAATAGTTTAGAACTTTTAATTTCCGCATCTTTTTAACTGTTAATAAATGCATGCAAGAATGAATGACAAAAATAAAAACAAACGCGTATATGACATGACAAGACAAAATAAATGGAAACAACACACAAATCACACACCACCCCTAGGGTACGTCTCACTGTTGCCTTGCCTCGAAAGGTGATCGTCGAGTAGAGGATGTCTTAGTAAGTCCTCATGATCCGGGAACCTGGCATGAGGGTAGCTTCTAAGGTGTCTTCCCATTGCTCTGGTGATCACCATGTCCCGAACCTCGAATTGACCCGAACACCTCCAACGGTGGTGCTACCTACCTCTCAATGGTGGGATGGCATTACTTTTAAGGACATTTATACAGACGAATTCCTTAGGGTAGTTAGACGACTCTAGATACTTGCTCTAATTTCAAAACAAATCAAAAAATACTTTTCACACCGATACCTTTTCAAAAAGCTTTCGAAAGCATTTTTTCAAACACTCTTGAGGACAGATACAAGAGTCGAACTGGAATTTTCAAAGAAACTTTTTAAAACCCACAGTTGAAAAGCAAACAAACCATTTTTGAAAACACAATGAGCAAGTATCTAAGAGCCCATGGATAACCATGGATAGAAAGGGTGCTAGCACCTTCCCTTTCTATAATCTACCTCCCGAACCGAGAGCAATCTCTTTAAGGAATTTTTCTATGCTTTTGTCCTTTCCATTTGGAGAAAATAAAAGACGGTGGCGACTCTTGCTTCTGCGACATTTCGCGAACCAGCTTTAAAACAGTCAGTTCCAGATCCACCGATCACACTTATCAAACCACAAATCAAAATTCACAACCTCAAGCTAGAAGTTCAAACTTACAAGACACTCTTGCTCAATTCATGCAAGCATCTATGGCAAATCAAAAGAGTAATGAAGCAGCTATTAAGAATTTGGAGAATCAAGTGGGGTAACTAGCCAAGCAATTGGCCGATCAAAATGTCGGTTCATCATTTTAGGCAAATACTCAATCTAATCTTAAGAAGCATTGCAAGGAAATAATAACTAGGACGGGTAGGGTAGTCGGGAATGGTCGTGGTAAAGAAGTTGAAATTGAGGAAATTGTTGAAGAAAAATGTTTTGAAGAGAAAATTGTAATAGAAAATAACCATGAAGAGGAGTTAGTTGAAAAGGAGAAGTTAAGAAGAAATAAGAAGGAGAAAGTTGCTACTTTACCGGTTCAAAATTTTCCATATCCTCATGCTCCTTCCAAGAAGGATAATGCTAGGCACTATGCTAGGTTCATGGATATTTTTAAACAATTGCAAATAAATATTCCATTTTCCGAAGCTATGGAGAAAATGCCAAAGTATGCAAAGTTCATGAAAGATATCCTTACAAAAAAAAAGAAGATCAACGGATCAAGAAGTTATCATGGTTGATGCAAGTTGCAGTGCTATCATTCAACAAACTCTACAGAAGAAGGAAAGTGATCCGGGAAGGGTTACTTTTACGGTTACCATTGGTGATATTTATGTCGGTAAATGATTGATTGATTTTGGTTCTAGAATTAATTTGATTCCTTTGTCTATTGTGAAAATATTGGGGAACATTGAGATGAATTCAACAAATATGACACTTTAACTAGCCGATAAATCCATCACTCGTCCTTATGGTGTAGCACAAGACTTTCTAGTGAAAGTGGATAAATTTTTCTTCCCAGTTGATTTTGTTGTGATTGATATGGAGGAAGACCATGATGCACCTTTGATTCTTGGTCGGCCATTCATGAAGACAGCAAGAATGATGATTGACATTGATGATGGTCAAATGAAGGTCCGAGTTGAAGATGAAGAAGTAAGTTTTAATCACTTTGAAGCTATGAAATATTCTAATGATAAGGGAGCTTGTTTTAAAGTTGATGCTATTGAAGAAGCTATTTGGTATGTTTCTAGTGAAGTTCATATTTTAACACCTCTTGAGAGAATATTGAATAATTTTATTCAAGTTCTTGATGTTCATGAAGAAAAGGAGTTAGAATAATGTGTGAAGGAACTTGAAGCTTTAGAAGAATTTCAATCTTAGGACGAAGAAGTTTAAATTTTGAAGAAAGAACCTAAAGAAGAAGAGTCAAAAATTGAATTGAAGATGTTGCCGTCTCATTTAAAGTATGTGTTTCTTAATGATGGTGGTAATAAATCGGTTATCATTAGTAATGCTTTATCGAAGAAGGAGGAGCATTGCTTAGTTGAAGTTTTGAAAGAAAATCAAAGTGCAATAGGTTGGGTTTTAGCGGATTTGAAAGGCATAAGCCCGACTTATTGTATACACATGATTTTTATGGAAGAAAATTTCAAACCCATAGCTCAACCCCAAAGACGCTTGAATCCAACAATGAAAGAAGTTGTGAGAAAGGAAGTTGTGAAACTATTGGATTCCAGGATAATTTATCCTATTTCCGATAGTGCTTGGGTGAGTCGGATGCATATTGTTCCAAAAAAAGGTGGAATGACTGTGATAAGAAATGAAAAAAATGAATTGATTCCGACAAGAACCGTAACAGGATGGAGGATGTGTATCGATTACCGGAGGCTTAATCAAGCAACTAGGAAAGATCATTTTCATCTTCCTTTTATGGATCAAATGCTACAAAGGTTATCGGGCCAAGAGTTATATTGCTTTTTGGATGGATATTCTGGGTATAACCAAATTTCAGTAAATCCAGAAGATCATGAGAAAATGGCGTTCACTTGTCCGTTTGGAGTTTTTGCTTATAGGAGGATGCCCTTTAGTTTGTGAAATGCACCGACTACTTTTCAGAGGTGTATGCAATCTATATTTTCCGATCTTATTGAGAATACTATGGAGGTTTTCATGGACGGATTTTCTGTTTTCGGAGCACCCTTTGATCTTTGTTTAAAAAATTTGGATACCGTGTTAAAGAGATGTGTGGAATCAAACTTGGTGCTTAATTGGGAGAAATGTAATTTCATGGTTACTGAGGGCATTGTTCTTGGTTACAAAGTCTCATCTAAAGGGCTCGAGGTTGACAAGGCAAAAGTGAAGGTGATCGAGAAATTACCACCACCATTGAACGTGAAAGGAATCCGAAGTTTCTTGGGTCATGAGGGCTTTTATCGAAGATTTGTCAAAGATTTCTCCAAAATTGCAAGACCTTTGAGAAACTTTCTCAAAAAATATAAGTCTTTTATTTTTGATGATTCTTGTTTGATAGCTTTTAACAATTTTAAACAAACTTTGACAACCACACCCATAATCATTTCACCAAATTGGAAAATGGATTTTGAATTAATGTGTGATGCTAGTGATTATGCCATTGGTGCGGTTCTTGGTCAAATAAAAGGAAAACATTTTCATGCCATACACTATGCTAGCAAAGTTCTTAATGAAGCACAAATAAACTATGCAATAACTGAATAAAACTATTAGCTATAGTGTATGCATTGGAAAATTTTAGATCTTACCTAATTGGGTCAATGTTTGTGGTCTTCACCGACCATGCGGCGATACGATATTTGCTTACCAAATTGGATTCTAAGCAAAGAATAATTCGTTGGATACTTTTGTTGCAAGAATTTGATCTTGAAATTCGCAATAAGAAAGGTTCTGAGAATTTGGTAGCGGATCACTTATCCCGCTTGGTCAATGTAGAGGTTACTAACCAAGAAAGAGAGGTGAGAGAAGAACTTCCGGATGAAAAAATTTTTATGGTACAAGTTAGACCATGGTTTGCCGACTTACGAATCATAAGGTATCCAGATTGATACCGAAAGATCTAACTTGGGACTAAAAGCGAAAATTCTTGGCGGATGCTAAATATTATGTGTGGGATGAGCCTTAACTCTCTAGGATTGGAAGTGATAATTTGTTAAGGAGATGTGTTTTGTTGGAGAAATCAAAAAGCATACTTTTGGATTGTCACAATTCTCCGTATGGAGGTCATTTTAATGGTTTGCATAAGGTAACAAAAGTCCTTCAATCGGGCTTTTATTGGCCGTCATTGTTAAAAGATGCACACTTTCATGCTAAGAATTATGATAAATGCCAAAGGAGTGGAGGAATTGGGAAAAGAGACGAAATGCCTTTGAATAATATGTTGGAGATAGAGGTTTTCGATTTTTGGGGAATAGATTTTGTAGGACCTTTTCCCCCATCATTTTCAAATAAATTTATCCTAGTTGCGGTGGATTATGTCTCTAATTGGGTTGTAGCAATAGCTTGTCCTAGGGCGGACGGAAAAACGGTTATAAAATTTCTAAAGAAAAATATTTTTTCCCGTTTTGGCACTCTGCGAGTTTTAATTAGTGATGGTGGATCACACTTTTGTAATGCAACTATTGAAAAAGTTTTGGAAAACAATGGTGTAAAGCACAATGAGGCAACTTCGTACCATCCACAAGTTAATGTTCAAGCCGAAGTTTCAAATAGAGAAGTTAAGAAGATATTAGAAAAAACTATGTCAAGTTCATGGAAGGATTGGTTGCTTAAGCTTGATTATGCTTTGTGGGTGTATCGTATCGCTTACGAAGCTCCGATTGGTTTGACACCGTTTCAAATGGTGTATGGTAAAACTTCCCACCTTCCTGTAGAAATTTAACACAAGGCTTTGTGGGTAATAAAATTCTTAAACTTTGACTCTAATTTGCCCGAAGAAAAAAGAAAAATTCAGTTGTAGGGCCTTGATGAATTGAGGAATGATGCATATCACTCAAACAAGTTGTACAAAGAAAAAGCCAAATTTTACCATGATAAGAAAATCCGGCACAAATACTTCAAAGTTGGAAAAATGGTGCTCCTTTTTAATTTGCGGTTGAAACTTTTTCTGGGAAAGTTAAAGTCCAAATTGTCGGGTCCGTTCGTGATAAAATATGTGAAAGATTATGGAGCAATTGTTTTGGAGGATCCCAATTCAAAGGAAGTTTGGACAGTAAATGGCCAAAGGTTGAAAATTTACCATGGAGGAGAGGTAATCCGCGATGCAAATGTGGTTCCTCTCAGTGATTTGTGAAATCACTGTTGACCGTCGAGCTCAAAACGACGTTAAATAAAGCACTTGTTAGGAGGCACCCTACCACTGTAAGTATTTTGAATTTTGTGTGATTTTTTTTCTTTAAACTTGTTGCAGAAGAAAGTTTTGGAACAAATTCTACAGCAGAATTTTGTGTTCAATTCTTCCTAGCATCGTCGGGCGACAAAAATTTTCGTTGGGCGAAACTGAGAACGCAACACACTTCTGCTGCGCGTTTTGATTGGCTTATTGTGTTGGGTCAATTTTGTCCCACGGGTTAAAACCTTTTTTTTCATCTTTCTTTTGACCTAGCATTGCCTCTACACTCATTACCTCACTCACTCATTGTCTCTTCCCCTTATTCCCAAAGCAAAATTCATCTCCAAGCACTCATATCTTATCTTCATCCTCACCTCAAGAATCTAACGTAACATCTTCTTTTCTTTTCTTTATGAATTGCAAAAGGGTAAGTTTTTACATTATGAAAAATTCAGTTAGGAACTTGTGAATTAGTGATTTTTAGAATGATTCATGTGGTTAGAAATGATTAACAATTAGGATTCATCATGAAGATGCTGAAAAATTGTTGAAATTTTGTTTTTGGGCGAGTGAAATTGTGCACGAATCTGCAGAAAATTTTGAAAACTTTCGCAGGATCACCCGGCGAAAGGACTCATCGCCCGAAGATGATAGTCAGTAGCAACGCTTAATTTGTGAAATCTACAGATTCTTGCCCAATTTCGCAGGATCGCCCATCGACCAAATCCATTGCCCGACGATGGAAGGAAGATTCACCATCATAAATTTTTCTTATGAATTCTGAAAAATTGTATTGATTTTATTTTTGAAAAGATTGTCTATGTTGTTTTATGTTGGTTTCTTGACTTACATATGGCTCCCAAAGAGGCTTTTCGTTTGAAACCCGTGAGGGAGAATGTTTGGATTAGTTCGAGCGAACCATAGAGTTTTGACAAGCGCCAATTTATAAGCGCAAATGCGGAATACAGATTCAACATGTTGGTAGGAAGGCAATTTCTTTCGGAGAAAAAGTTTGCCATTAATACTCACGGTCCTTACAAGAAACCGGTGCAAATTTTTCTAAGGAAAAAGTGGGATGTTCTCATAGATCCATTCGACAAAATCATCTATGATTTGGTGAGGGAATTTTATGCAAACGCTCTTCCGGCTGAGGGGGGGCAATTTCTTCTCCGGACCACGGTAAGAGGAAAAGCTCTAGATTTTGATAGGAACTCAATTAATATTTTTTTGGGAAACCCTCTCCATATGTGTTTGCATGAAGTTGTTGAATTTAACAAAGAGCTGGGAAAGTTGAGGGATCATAATTATATTTCCAGTACCATCTTGCTTGAAGGGAGGAATGTTGAGTTAAATGCAGCGGGCATTCCTTTTCGGTATAATCGGGAGGATAGGACACCCGAAGCTCAAGTTGTACTTCTTTTGGTTCTTCACAACATCAAGCCTAAACATCATAGGTCGTCCATTCCAATTGATGTCGCTTTGCTAGTTCAGTGTATCCTAGAGAACAAGAGGGTGGATGTGGCTGGCATTATCTCCAAAGAAATGCGGAAATTTGTTGAAGGCACGAAGACAAAAGAGGTAAACTCTCGTGTCCCTGTCCCTTTCCCCTGTCTTATCACTGACATGTGTTTAGAAAAGGGAATTTTAATGCTGAGAAGATCAATGAAAAAGTGCGGGGGTGATAAATGATGATTATCTTATCTGATATTGCTTAGGTAAATTGGCTATGAAAAGAAAGAAAAAGAATGTGGGTGAGTCTTCGGGTACTCGAGAAGAGGATGAGGGTCTAAACTATTCTACTTGGGATCCTTGACTGAAGGAAACGTGTAATTACACCTAGGATATGCTAGAAGCGCATCAAAGATCAGGAAGCTTCCTGCATGATTCAATGGCTAAGATGTTTCTTCATCAACCCAACCCGCAGGAGCCGGTCACTTTCCCCTTCTAGGCTGAGTATAATGCATTCTACGCTTGGCCCAAGGACATGTGCCCTTTCTTTTTGGAGGGGGCAACCCATGCTAGAGCGCGTGAGGGTGTTGAAGGCAATGATGATAATGATGGTTGTGATAACATGGATTTTTGAGTTTTTGGCAACTAGTGAAGAATTTTAATTTCAGTTTTTTGTTTATGTTTTCAAGCTTTTATGCTAGTTTTTAATTAGTGAAACATTTGGGTGTGTTTTGAGTTGTGTGGTGAAAAAATAGAATTTGGTGGTTGTATTTTAGGATTTTCCCTTTTGTCTTTAGTGGGTAGTGGTACCCATTTTCTTTTGTTAAAAAAAAGTCATTTTAATTATAGTTGTTAGATTATTGCTTTAGTAGATTTTATGTTTCGTAAAAAAAATACAAAGCTTGAAGAAGTGCTTAAGGAGTGAGTTGATTATTTAGAACATCGATCTCGTGATTTGGGTGGTGATGATACAAATCTCAAAGAATTGCATAAATAAGGTATTATTTTACCGTTTTGTAGAATGTTAGCATAATAATGAAAATAATGCTTTAAGCAAAGAGATAGTTATGCATTATTATGTAAATATGTGTGCATACTTGAATCATTAGGACATAACCACAAATGTGAGAAACTTTCCATTGTTTACAAAATTGTTAATGTTATAGTAACTGTTGTTTTAGCTCGAACGATTCATGTTAAATCTTGTTATTGAGAAGATATCTTGGAAATTTAGAAGTGATCAAGGCATTGTTTCTGCTTTATGAGAGTAACCACCATTCCTAAAAGGGCTTCATCTAACCTTGTGAGTTTGTGAATCTTTGTGAACCCTTTTGAGCTTTAAATCAATTTTTTGGAATGAATCTATCATGTAGCTAACAAATTTCTAAGTATACCACTTAGTAATTGTTGATGCTTAAAGAAGACCAAAGGAAGTCATGATGATTCATACAAAAAAACTTTTTGTCTATAAACACTTTACCCAATTTTGAAATTAACCTTTTGAGGAGCATTCATAAAAAATTGAGAAAGAAATGTTTAAAGTTGGGGAGGTTGGGTATTATAGAAAATGAATTGGTGGCACAATGCATCGCTTAAGAATTGTTCAAAGAAATAAATAAAAATATGAATAATTGTATCAAAGAAAAAAAGGAGAGAAACAAAAGGGTGCATTGTGAGTAATAGAAAGCAAAAGTCGAAGTAGAAAGAAGGATGAAGAAAAAATGAACGTTATGATTATTTGAAATGCTCTTCATTATCTTTACCAATTTTTTGTTTCAATGGCCGTGCATATATAATCCCTTGTTTTTAACCTGAGCCAAGTTACATCCAAGAAAAGTCCTTTTGTGATATAGGTTTCCTTGATAGTCTTTTTGATTTATTTGATGAATGCTTGAATAGTTCTGAATGTCAGCACAATTACTATTGAGTGTGACTTGCCCCATGTCTTAGGTACATAAGCCATATTCGGTTAATGGAGAGTAGTTGATTCAAGTATGAACATATTGTTCCTAATTTATGCATAGCTAGATATTTGTGTTTAGAACTTATTTCATTATCACACTTGATTCTGAAAAAAATTAATTTGTGTTGTGGCCGCATCTTGTGAGTTTGAACCATCTAAATTGATGTTGTTGATGTTGTTCCTCTAAATTCATCTTTTTATCTTAGTGTTTACCTTTGATTTGAGGACAAACAAAATTTCTAGTTCGGGAGAGTTGTTAAGTGTCAACTTTTGCGTAAAATTCATATTAATTATTGACACTTTGAGACCTTTTATTTTATTTTTGATTAGGTTAAATATTTATTTTTAGTCATTTTGCGTGAGTTCAAAGAATTGTGAATGTTTAATTTGTTTGTTAGTGTTTCGGCAAAATTTATGCAGAAAAGATGGCAAAAAGTGAGAATGTAGGCTTGGCAAGCATAGGAAACAAAAGTGTTGATTCTGCAAAGGATCGCTCGGTGACATAATGCATTTCCTGATGAAAATGGTGAAAAATAGAAGCCTCAATTCTGTATTGTTTCGCTTCTAGGGCGCCTGGCGAAAGGAGGATCGTCCGACAAAGAATTCTTGTCGTCGGGCGATGAAAGATGATGTTTTGGGGGGTTTTAACACGCCCAGCTGGTCACCTGTGGCATCTATCCAAAATCGCCCAACGATAGAGCGCAGATGGGCCATACTTTTTGCTACTTTTTGCCATCTTTTATGGAAACTTTCCACCAACTTTTGTGTTTTGGAGGGAAAAAATTTGATTTTAGATATAGAAACCTTTTGTTCTATGGACAATAACATTACAACATAGAAGATACTTTTTGTTCTTATCTCTTGATAAGGAGAAAAGAAGGATACTCTTACATCTTGAATCAAGGAGTCTTGAAGATTGATGTTCATCAACATCCATTTTATTCATTGAGCAAGGTATCATGACAATGAGTAGCTAAACACTTTTTGTGTCAAGGTAGGAAGTAGTCAACCTAAACTTAATATATTTATTTTAATCGTTTTGTATATGAACTTGGTTGAAGATTAATACATGTTGAATATCTTTGTATCATTGTTATTTTTATGGTTTGGTTCATTATTGAGAAGTAAGTTCTAAGCCTGACCTAAGATATTCATCTACTAATAAACAAGTTCTAGACATAGATTTGCAAGTTAGTATTCACTGGTCTCAAGCTTTAAAGATTATCATGTTAATAGTTAGGTTGAGAGATCATTTAATGATTAACATGATAGCACTCACAATATTGCTTAAACATGAGAAATATTTAGAGGATATGTGAATGTATTTATCATTGATTAGTTCATATGCAAGGTTAATCGAATTAATATGGAACTAAAACAACAATCTCAAACAATTTCAATTTTTATCAACACAATCAATTTCAAACAACAATCTCTTTATTATCCAAATCTTTAACTTGTGCATGAAACTAAAACTTTGGTTACTAAAAGCAAACATAAAAATTTGTTTAAGAGTCAAACACTTAAAGACACTCAAACTATAGAACGACATTAATATCACACCAATCCCTGAGGAAAACGATAATATAAATACTTTTGTTGAAAATACTACAAACAGGTTTTCAATTGTGTATCACTCAAGGCTTCATCATATCATCATCTCATAATCCTCAAGGTGTCCAAACATTCTAAGGATTGCATTATGATCACAAGATTTCATTGAAATTAGACAAATTGGATTCATCTGATACTAAGTCAACTGCAAGGTCAAACTTTGACTGTTTGGTCGAATATGGACTCCTCAATCTAAATTTCATGAAAATGGGATTAATAGGTTAATTTTATCAATATGAATCACAAAACTTGAGGTAACTTGCAAAAGGGGTAAAGTTGAAATTGTTGAAATTCTCAGTATGTGTTAAAATTTGGTGTTTAAAGTACATGACTTGCCAAGCTTGTAACTTCTTCCTCAAGCCACCATTTTTCATACCCAAAAGATTAAATTGAAGATAATACTACAACTTTTCCATAGGAGATGAGTTCTAAAAATGCATGGATTGAAAGATACGAAGTGATTAAGTTGGCTTAAAGATGATTAAAATGTCAAAAGACTTAGAAATTTTTCTAAATGTTTTCTGCTTAAAACAACAAATTTGTGGGGCATTTTTTTTACCATGATTCCAGTTGATTCAAAGAAAGTTGTCAACGTGGAAGTTTTAGAGGGTGATCTCATGTTTCCAAAATATCCAAGAACATGAATTAATCACACTTGAGCAAGGAGTTTCAAAGAGATGAAGTCAGGCATCCAAAACTGAATTAGAAGTCCATTTTGTGATAAGATCATGATCAAATGTCAAGCCTTACAACAAGATATTTCTTTTCAGGCCTCATTACTTCTAAATCTCTCCATAATCAGAGGCTTACATAAACCCTAATGTATTACACAAATAATTGAGGCTTCGTCCATCTCAATATACCATTTTAGAATGAAATTGCATAAAGCACCATTGCTACTTTGGTAATGATCATCTTTTGCCAAAAACTCTCTTCTTTCAAGCTTGTAATTTGTTCTAAAAACCACAAATAATCTCTAAATATGAGAAGTTGTCCCTATTTTGCATAAATCAACCATATAATCCACAAAACCCTCCATCTTTTCATCATGCACAAAGTCAACTTCCATTTGCGTTCCAACCAAACTAAAACTCCCTAAGTTACAAATTTGATAAGCTCTGAATCTCCCAATATTTCCCTATAAATAAAGAGACCCTCTCAAGTCCAAAACTCACTTGAATACACCTCAAATCCTTCTGAAACTCAGAATCACTCCATAACTCCATTTTTTAGTTCTCAAAGTTTGTATCTCCAAAACTCTTAACACTTCCAAGTTCTTTTCAAACTAACCATGTATTCACAACCAACACACCAAATATGCATTATTGTATGCATTGAATCATCACTAAAACACACCCATTGCTCTATCCAACTCGTGGCCATTCATGCTTGCACGTTGAATTGGTTAGAAATTTTAAGGAAGCTACAAGGTATCCTATCAATTTCAACATATTCATGGAGGTCTAAGAAACCTCCCCATATCATTTGTTCTCATCTGGAAACACTAAAGAAGGCATTAGAACTTGCTCCAATAGGTAAGAAATATTGATCTTGCATCTCATCATTCATGCATCATTAAGGTCTGGTTTATGAAGCAAAATGTAGATTTTGATGTGTAGAAGCTAACCATGTAATTATTTTTCATTGATCATGCCTCTATGTGAAGATTCGATTGGCTGAACATATAGGGTTAGGTTTCATTTTTGGGTTCGTGTGTGTTAATCTTTGACTTTCAGTTTGTGTAATTAATAACATTGAATTCCTTGTTTATTTTTGAGTTACTTCGATCTTTACACTTTTAAAAATGGTTGAGAATTGATTGAGATATGATTGCACCATTAAGGATGTCTCAAGGTTGAAGATGATGATGAGGTGACGCCATTTTCAGAGTTTGAAACATGGTTTATCATATTTTAATTTGAATGTGTTATGTTAACAAATTGGCATAGTGCCCCAGTGGAGAGAGCATTGGTTAAGACACTCTGAAAGCACGAGGGTGCGGGTTCGATCCATAGTGAACCCCTCTTTTGGCTTTTATTTATTTTCTTTGTTTTGTTGTGCATTCAGAATCATGTTTGTTTTATATTTGTTGATTTTGCATTATTTCCACCACAGAGCAGGTGGCCCAGTGGTTACTATTTAGTGTGGTGAGCCTGAGGTCAGGGGTTCAACCCCTATGACCAACAAAACTAACTTTTTATCACTTGTTTTTTTTATTTGTTTTTCCCAATTTCTCTCAATTATTTCTATATGAAAATTAACTTAATTTTGATTGATTTTTTTGTATGCTTATCATTTATCCCCTCTATTTTGTGAAAATTTAAAGAATTACAAAAAATTGTATTTATTTTACCCCTTTTCATTTAATTTAAAACTAGTCATTTTTGTATGTTTTTAAAGACTTTTGTGATGGTCTTTTGATTGATTCCCTCACTCAAATGATCATTTGTGTTTATGAGACTATAGTATGTTTTAATTGAGTTTCATTTGATATTGATAACATGTTTTTTAATTAATTTTTCTTTAAATATGATGAACATTATTGATTAAATTGTTGTGTTGTTTTGTCTTGTTGACTTGTAATGGTTTTTAGGATTTTTATTCTTACCATGTTCATATGATGTCTTGATGATGTTTTACCTTGAATTCAAATTTGTTCATTCCTTTGTTCATATGCATTCTAAAACCTAATTTCTCGAACCATATTGATTTAATTTTTGAACTTTTCCATGATGAATATTTGATACATGCTTACTATGAGTTTGAACTATCTTTGATCATATGTTCATGTATACTTAACTTTGATACCATAAATTTGTTTGGTTTTAAACTTTGGTGCTTACCTTTTTTAAGTATTCTTGATGTTTTGATTATTGACATGATAAGATGAATTCTTAATTTTCCATGTACTTTGTGTGCTTGTTTATATGTCCATGTTACCCATGTTTGAATGTTTTGTCAAATTATGTTTTTATCTTCTATTATTTGTCACAACGTTTACTTGATAAATATTTTGACTTCCCCTTTTGTGTTTAATACTTGTTCATATTTGATTTTTTTAAAATGAATCTATTTAAATCCATTCTATTTTGTGATGTCGCCTTAAATATTTGTGTGGTTGTCCCTTTGAATTAGTGATTAATGTCTATATTTTGTTGTGTTAGTACTTGTGTCCAAAATCTGAGGAAAGGGATAATATTGTTGACTTTATAGTCATGTGCATATGCATAGTCTTAGGTTTACCATTATGTGTTTATCTTTGTGTGTTACCCTTGCAATTGTTTGTGTTTACCCTTTGTACTTAAACCCTAATCTCATTTTCAAACTTTCACCACTTTCATATAAAAACCTTGACTTTGTATCATTGCCTTTTTTTAAAATTTTCTTTATTTTAATAAATTCTTTAATACACTTGAGCATATTAAACAATTTTAAAGACTAAAAGATTCAACCTCACCTAAATCCTTTTGCCACTCAGCTTTTCAATTTAAAACTTTTTTCTCAAAGATGGGATATAAATCCTCTTCATAATAGATATATAACTCTCTTATTCTCATAGTAATGATTAAAGTAAATATGATTCTTTCCACTTGAGGGAGCCAGTGGCAACTTGTTGATCTTATATCCAAGTTAAGAGCCATTTCTTCATGATGAGGCAAGATTCATCTTCTCATACTTATGGTAGTATTAGTTGAGTATTCTCCTTAAGATGATGAAATATATCTTATCCTACAATCAACCACAACAAATCTTTTTGTTATTTTTACCATGAAATACGAGGTTTTGATCCATCATAGGTACATAGGTATAATAATCTCTCTTTCCAAACAAAAATATAGTAAAACATACTTCTTTTCTCATCTTCACACTCCTTTTTGCAAGCAAGCCATTTTAACCAAAATTTTACAAAAGGTTCCTATAGAGTATTATAGATACATAGGTGTTAATACCTTCCATTTTCTTTTAGTTGAGCTTCTTGCATTGCATATTTAATATAGGGTTTTATCTTTTCCCTTTCCTTGGAAATAATAAAGTTCGGTGGTGACTTCTTAAATTTTTTTAGTCAAGTTAGTCAATAGACTAGTCTCCGATTTTTAATTGCAACAAGACTCTATTTATAGAACTTGTAGAGAAATAATAATCTCACATACATGATCATGTATGAATGAATAAATTTTGTTTTGGACTGGGTTGGAACTTGCCCCACCATTGGGGAAGGCCCAATCCAGCGCCTTTGTTGTGACCCAATAGCCTCGGGCCCTGATAAGTGCAAATTGTAGCTATTTTTGTTTATAAGTTTTGATTCACTTATCGATACTTTTGTTAATATTCTTTGAATAATTCCCAACTTTGTTTGTAAATACGTTTACTTTGCAAATAATTGTGTTTTTATATAAATAGGTATTTGTCACATATTTGGAGCATCGAGGAATAAGGTGTCGAAGGCACAACTCCGGATGCACGTTTTCGAAATAAAAGATCATTTTTGAGAAAGTTACGTCCAGGCGGGAGGGATAAGCTGAAGTTGTAGCACGTTGCGAGTGATTTTGTGAAGTTTGGCAGAAGCATCATTCTTGAGCTCGCTTAGGGAGGATAGCGTGCTTAATGTGGTTTAGGCGGTTTAATGTGTAAATATCACGCAGTCTACTTAGCGCGTTGAGGACGCTAAGCATGGTCTGCTGAGAATAATTTTATAAAGCATATTTTAGTTCATTTTCTAAGTTATGGTTTTTGGGGTATTTGTTCCCAAACTCCATCACCTTCATTCTTTGATATTTAGAGCTTAAAAAACAACATTTATGGCTTGCAATTGGATGATCCGGGGTCGGGAGCTTGATGGATCGTGTTTGACATCGCGTGAAATTTGAATTCTTCTTCTCTTCCTCTCTTTGTTGGATTTTGTATGTAACTTTACCTTGATTATATGTATATTTATTGCTCCTTGTGTTGTATGAAACTTTCTTTACAAATCTTTATTGATGTTTATCCTTTTTAGCTTGCTAAGTGTTTGGATTTAAGTTTTTGTAGAGATGGACGTATTGAATCTGGACTTAGGATGAATATCTATTGGGCTTAAATTCTAGAGATAAATTTAGGCTTAGTAATCACTTAGGTATCGACTCTTAATTCCTCCATGTTGTTTTGTGTTGCGTTGAGAGATCTTCGACATAGACTGATACGGTTGATATCTTGCTCTCCATTAGAGATGACTTCTGTGTGAGTGATACATGATGACATTGACGAGTAGTTAAGGTTAAGTGCAACTAGGTAGTAATTTTAGTTATTTGATAGGGTAGTTGAAATATAAACTTGAGAGTTCTTTACTATTCGAAGAATGAATTTCTTTTTATGTTTATAATTTTTAATTCCCGCAACTTACAAACAAACCCATTATATTTTCAAACTCATAAATGCGGGAAATTATCGAACGATAATTCAGTACCACTAATCCTTGTGGAGACGATATGATAAAACTAAATAAATACTTACTTTCTACTTCCGCTTTACCGTATCAACCAAAATGGCACCGTTGTCGGGGATTGGTGTTTATTGTTTTGCATTGCGATAGTTTATTTGTTTTTGAGTTTTTTAATTAATGTATATGTTGTATAGAATATGCACATAAACTTGTCTATTTTTACTTGTATATGTTTTGTGTTTACTTTCCATACTTGTGCATATATGTGTTTTTCTCTGTTTTCACGTATTGTTGTGAATTGTCTCATTTTCGTAATGTTTGTTGTGTGCTAGTTAGGACACTTTCTTTAGGTTTGTGGGGTGTGACAATACCATGGCATGACGAGAGGATGTTACTAGCTCGCACAATAAAGGTATCAAGCCTACGACGTAAAACAAGTATGTTTATGTTCGTTTCTGTTGTGTGGTGAATTTTGTTTAAACAAGTTGAAATTGGACCTATTTTAAGTTCATAAATATTCACTTTTAAACTTGTTTAATTCACTTTCACCCGTTTGTTTTGTTATGTCAATTTCGGTTTTTCTGCAAGCTTGTCGTGTTTATCTTGAGGTCTATAGCAGTTGCACTAGTTGCCCTGTTTTTCTGCAACTGGTGTAGTGCGCTTAGTACGTTCTGTGCCGCTTAGCGCGCCCTACTGTGCAGAGCCAATGAATTATTTTTAATTTTTCACTTGACTCTCCTTTTTTCCACTTCACCCAAGGCTTTATAGTATAATAATTAACAGTAATATTTCTAATTCTTTTGTTTGTTATTTGGACTCTAATTTTGGTCTGATATCTTGAGGTATTTTGAGGCGACTTTCCAAGTCTGGGAGTTCCAACTTGCAGATGTATGGTAATGATTTGAAGTTGGTACATGTCAGGTACTCATTTATCACTTTCTAGAGCATAGCATGTTTAGGAGACTTCTCTTTTGTACAATTTTCATGTCATTCATTCTTTTTCAATTCGTGTTCACTTTTGAATCACTTTAGGACTAAACCACTTGTGAGGTTGCTCTCCATTGTTTACTATATGCACGAGATACCGACAATTTTGTCTTAACTCAATTTTATTATGGTTAATCTTTTATTTATGTTTATTTGTATGAAAGCTTGAAATTATCAAGGCATTTTGTTTGATTTTGATAAAAACCAACTAACCAAAAGTAATTCACCTTGTGAGTGAGCGATCATTTGTAAAACCCTTTGAGCCTTTTAGTTAGAATTCATCATGGATTCTAATGTTGTTTATTGGTAATTAACCCTCAACCATGTATTGTGGTTTAATTTTCCGTGCCTTAGAAAGTGGGAGCAATTTGTCACTATGTGTGGTCATGTTTAAGTTGGGGAGATCAATGTTGCTTGTTAATAAGATGGTTGTTTGAGGTGGAAAATAAATAATGTGGTGGAAAAATAAAAAGGAAAAAATGTGTGTGAAAAATAAAAGAAAAATAAAAATAAAAATAGAAAAATTTATAAAAAAGAAAAAGAAAAGATCAAATAAATTTTTTTGTGTTGGTGTATGTTGTACCCCAAAATTTGCCCTCCCATTTCCTCAACATTTTCTCATCACAAGACCTTTGAAGATCAAGATCCAGTTAGGGTTTCCTCTGCTCAAGACTTCTCCTTGCACTGTGGACTCAAATTAGGGTTTGTGTTTGCCTAAGGATGTTTTGACCTAAAATGCCTAAGATGACTTTCATGCTTCATATTGGACTCCCAAGTTTACCCATGCCAAGTTTCAAGTCTTGATTCCAAGTTTTGCCCAGTCAATTGGACAGTTGACCTAGAAATCAACTGTATTGGGGAAAAAGTCAACTATAGCCAATTGATAGTCAAACCTCATGAAATTTGACCCACATCAACATATTGAATTCATATGGACCATTTGATCAAGTTTGGATCACAATTCCACAAGAAATTTGATCAGATCACCAAAAGGGCAAAATGGTCATTTTTAGGGTTTTGACTGCACAAAGGCAATTTTTGACTGTTTGATCTAACCAATGGCAAATCAAGCTCACATATAGCCTCAAGGACTCAATGAAATGGTCTTGACACATTCATCAAGCTCAAAAGATCCCAAGTACAGAAGATTGACAGTTGAATTTCCCAGTCAATTGATCAATTTTGACTGTATACTGAAAAGTCAAACTTTGACTTTTTGGTCAAAATCAAGAGTCAAGATTCATTTTTCATCAAAACTTGCCAAATCATGAAACTTGTTCACCAAGAAATCACAAAATGCAAATTAGGGTTAGAAAATGGAATTTTTCATAACTTAGAATTTTTCTAAGTTATGAAAAACCCTAATTTTTTCCCAACTTTGCCCCATCTTTTCACCAAGATCCATTTGGATTCAAACAAAAGTCAAAACATGAAAGTTGTAGCTTGTTGCATAATCTACAACTTTGATTCACAAAGTTTTCTCATTTGAAGCTTGTATCTCAAGTTACAAATTTTTGAATAGGGGCACTAAACCATTTTTAACTTAGTGAAATTTTAACCTATTTTGACAAGGTTTTCTACCCCACTTCAAGGCCACTTTTCATACCCTTCCACTTGGAATTTTAATTTGAATTTCAAAGATGGATTGTAGTACACATTCCAAGATTTCCAAAATGTCCAAGAACTCATCAAACAACCTCATAACTTGAGAGATTCGAATTTCACAAGTTGGCAAAAATTCACTTTTGTTCTTCATCAAAACATGTTCATAATCTTGCAAATTTGAAATCAGCTTGCTTTATGCTTGATTACAGGTCCTTGAACCATTCCATACTCAATAATTTAATGCATATTCAATGTGTTAAGGTGTTGTTCTTTGAGTGCAAGCATTGTATGCAAGATTAATCCTAAACTAGATAAAGTGCTTTATCCATTTTTGTAAAAAGCTAGCTTTATGTCAAATTGAAATCCAAGCAAGTACAGTTAGGATCTCATTGGCACAAGATTATGGGCAAATTGCTCTGATCAAGAGAGGCTTATGCAGCAGGATTAGAGGCCCCCTACTGACCTAAAACACCAAGTGACCATTGCTTGCTTCAAAATTCAAGTAACATTGCATAACTTGTACAAACTTCAATCTCAGCCTTAGCACACAAGAGCAAAGTTATCAAACACCTTCCATAGAACACAACCAAGCTTTGGCACGAATCCTTGACCTCCAAAACACCCTCCATCTCAGAATCATCCTCAAACTGCAAAAACAGAGTTGCCTCTGCAGTTTGAGTGCCAACACCCATTTCCCTCGAGCATTCTTACCAAAATCAATCCATACACATTCCCTAGCATATGTGCAAGCTAACCATGACCTAAAACCTGACCTGTAATCCCTCTAACAGCTTCCACCATTTTTACATTTTTGACTTGCAGGTGAAGTTCTATAGCTTGGTACAAGAAGTTTCAAGACAAAGTAAGCATTGAAAAAGCATCCCTGGACCTCAAGGAAGCTTTTCCAATCATTACCTTGCACTAGAAGTTCCTCATTCTCCAGATAGAAGTTCAACTGCACAGGTAAAACTTTGAACTCGTATCTATCTTATCATGCATCTTTAGTCTTAAGTTTGTGAAGAAACAAGGTTCTACTCATAGCCCTGAACATGTACATATCTTTACATTTCATTTCTTTTGCCTGAGTAGAGAGAATTTGGAGTTTGAAAATGGCAGAAAAACTAGGTTAGGATTTGGGGGAGGAGAAATTCTCCCTCATCTTAGAGAGTTAGGTCAAGTTCCATACATGGTTAGAACCGTCTCTTCATGCTGAGCATTTGTTGTGTTATGAGTTTTTGCTGAAAAGCCAGGAATCGAGAGTTGGTAATTGAAGAACAGGGGCGCGCGTTTTTTCAAATGTTTGTGCTAGAGGTTGAAGACAGTGATCTTTGGGCTGGGCCTGTGCATTTTTTCTTATTCACACCACTTAATTGCTATTACACCCCCTGAGCCCATTTGCTTATTTATTTGACTTTTTTGACTTTTTCTTTTTTGATTGACTTTCTTTATTTTTTCTCATGATATAAAAAATATAAAAATATTTTTTCCATCTTTTTTTGAATATATGGCATATTTATTTGATTTATTTCTTTTGTTTGTATATAAATATTATATATATACTATTATTAGAATAAATAGAAAAATAGTGTAAATACATTTTTTATTTTTTATTTACCTTCTGAAAATATTTCACATGAAAATACTTTTTTTTATTTATTTTATTAAAATATTAAATATATATTATGTTGTGTATAAAGCATATTTAAGACTTAATATATATATATATATATATATATATATATATATATATATATATATATATATATATATATATATATATATATATATATATATATATATATATATATATATATATATATATATATATATATATATATATATATATATATATATATATATATATATATATATATATATATATATATATATATATATATATATATATATATATATATATATATATATATATATATATATATATATATATATATATATATATATATATATATATATATATATATATATGTTTATTAATATATTTAAGTTAAAATATAAAAATACTTGAATTTTTTCATTTTTTATTAATATTTGATACCAAAATACCTTTTTTCATAATATACTTCACTTTATTTTATTTTTATAAATAATAAATAAATACTTGTATTAAATTAGATAATAATACATTTTCTTTAAAATTAGGGTTTTTGCCTTAAAAGTTAAAAATACTCAAAATAATACTTCTTATTTTCTTATTTTATTTTATATAAACCATACTTTTCTCATACATATAAAAAACTTTCTCTTTGCATTTTGCATATTTGTTTAATTTCCATTTAATTATGCAATTTATTTACTTTGCAAATATTCAAAAATGATGTAATAATTTAGATTTAAATTCTTGTCAATATCCCCATTTGAACATTTGTACCCCCCTTCCCCTATTTGGTTTTGTAATAGCTTAGTAAATTTAAATTTCGCACTTTATACGCTTTCTAATAATAACATGTTAGAATTAGTATGCGAAAAAACGATAAAAAATAGTTATGACCTAATCTCAAGATAAACAAGCATGAAAATGGACACACATCTCACACTTGCACCCCTAGGGTACTCCACTTTGTTGCCTTCAAATAAATGGGCCATATTGTATGTTGAACTTCTTTGGGCAAAGCAAACAATTTGAATGATCATAGTCCCTCGATAAAACTTTTCAAAACAAACAAAAAATGATCAAGTCCCTTAAAGAAAAATTGCCCAAAGACATTTAACGCCGTTGCAATTATGGTCTAAACGATGACCCGCGCCTGTCCCTTTCACATCCTAACATAAGGTTGTCCACCAAACACAATGGTGGAACAAACTTGTTAAAAGGGTTAAAAGATAGCAATAATCTTTTGAGAAATTTAGGAGTAGATAACCTCTTAGTTGCTTGAATCAAACTTGCAAAACAAAACGCTTGCCTAATTTCAAAACCACACATCACTACATTTTCAAAACAACTTTAAAAAAAAAAACAAATGAAAACCTTTTCAAAAGACATACATCTTTGTATACATCCCCACATGGATCATTACAAAGGTTGCCATCACATTGGCCTCTTTTCAAAATATTTTCAAACCCACACACTCAAGCACCATTTAAAACAATTGAAAACAAAAGGCAAGTGATCTAAGCAAGTAACTAAGAGCCCATGGATAACCATGGATAGAAAGGGTGCTAATACCTTCCCTTTCTATAATCTACTCCCCGAACCCAAGAAAACATCTCAAAAGGTTTTTTGCTGTGCTTTTTAACCTTTCCTTAGGATAAAATAAAAAGTCGGTGGCGACTCTTGCTCAACCGAAACATTTGCGAAAACAAACGCAGAACCTCTAGTCAGTTCTCCCACCGTATCACAGAACTGGCGACTCTGCTGGGGAGAATAATAAAAGTGGAGTAACCTTAGGGCTTAGATCACCTTTGTTTTCAAATGATTGTCTTGTTTGCTTTTACATTTGTGGGCCTTGTATCGGAGTTTTATAGATCCTAACCCGGATCTGGGGATACCTTCTTAGAAAGTAGCAACAAGGCTGTGAGGGAACTGTGCGGGGTATACCGACATGGTTGAAGCAGTCTGCTACGTTGATGTGGCACTTTGGTGTGTACCGGTAACCCTTGAGTTCAGTCAAGGAGAGTACGGGGCCGCCGCGTGGTGTCGTGAAGCATCAACTGACCTTAGGAACCTTAATTGAACCATCTTGGCCTTTTTAGGGTAGTGAGATAACTGACTTTGGTGCAGTCCGAGGTTGGTTGATACTCGATACTACACTCAATTGAGGGTTGCTTTCCTGGGATATTTCGGTCGCCAGTTCAGTGGCTAAATCGAAACGATGAACAATGAAAGTAATCCAGTGATATTGGGACCTTTAGAACCCGGTTACTTCTAATAGGACAGGTTGAGCCCACCAAACTTCAAGAGGGTAATACCCAGACCCCATGCAGGCCTAAACTCTAAGGGTTTGTCTTGTGTGACTTGTGTGCCTTACCATGTTTGCCTTTGTGAACATTTGTGGTGTATTTAATCATAACATCATGACATCATACAACATCATGAGCATTGACTAACCATTTCAAGGGTTTCGAATCTTCATCTTTGTTCTTGTTTTATAGGACATGGAAACTGCTCGCAGAAAGACAATTCAGATTAGCCTTGTAAAGATCCCTCCTCAGCTTAAGGAACTTATGTCCAGGATTCCCGAGGGTTCTTCATTCAGTGAGAGACATGGAAGACTCATCAGCTTGGTTAACACCAACATTGAGGAGGATTTGATAAAAGTCCTATTCCAGTTCTTTGACCCTCTGCATCACTGTTTCACTTTTCCGGATTATCAATTGGTGCCTACATTGGAAGATTTCTCCCGACTTATGAAGGTCCCTATCCTTGATCAACTACCCTACAACAGTACGGAAGAGGAACCCAAGCTTGAAGAGATTGCTAAAGCCTTGCACCTACAACCGTCTGACCTCAAGGGACATTGGGAAGTTAGAAGTGGTATCAAGGGTTTCTTAGCCAGGTTTCTGTTCGAGAAGGCCCAAGAATGTTGGAACTCCCTTGACCTACAAGCTTTTGAAGAAGTTATGGCCCTCCTTGTCTATGGTTTGGTGTTATTCCCTAACCCAGATCAGCTTATTGATATCAGTGCTGTCCAGATCTTCATGACCAGGAATCCTATACCTACGCTGCTGGGGGACATCCTTCACTCATGTTACACTCGAACCATGAGAAGAAGGGGTGTCCTTATGTGTTGCACTCCTCTCCTGGGAAGGTGGTTTATTTCGCACCTTCCACAATCAGTTTTGAAGAACGAGCGGGGTTTGAGATGGTCACAACGGTTAATGACTCTTACGCATGCAGATATACATTGGTGCCCTAGGTCCAGGGAAGACGTCACTATCATTGATCGTTGTGGGGAGTACCCTAATGTTCCTTTATTTGGAATCAAAGGAGGTATTACTTACAACCCATGCCTGGCTTGGAGACAGTTTGGTTATGCTCGGAGGGATGGCCCTCATGACATGTTAATTCCTAACATAGTTTTTGACTTCGACAACGATACTCAAGGACTTCGTCAGAGATTTATCAGAGCTTGGAGGATGCCAAGTAGGATAGACAGCAAGACACTGGGGCACAGGAACTCCATCCCGTTGGAACCTTATCTCAAGTGGGTACGAGCCCGCTCCCAGAAGTTAGTGATGCCTTATCCTCATATGCTCCCTGTGATCAAAGAACCAGTCTTGGAAGGAGAGGTGTCCTACACCATTCAACATCCCGACATGCCCACCTCCTGGGAAGAAATGCAGAAGAGCTGGGTCCAGCTTAAGGAAGAACGGAATTCTCTTGAGACTAGTCTACATGCTAGCGAAAAGAAGGTCCTGGAACTCACCCGCCTACTGCACGAGGAAAGGAATCTCAACACCTACATCGCACCAAAGAGGATGCGCAATGTTTTTTTACCTTAAGGAGTCATTTTGTAATATTTGGCCCATGGGGCATTTATGTACTAACGAATTTCTCCTTATTAATATGATGTGCGTTCCTTTTTGTCTACAACAAATTTTGAATATTCTAAATCCTTGAATGCATTGCATACATACGCATTCCATTGCACCATATGCATAGCAGGTACCCTATTTCACAGGTTGCTTAATTTTCTTCGTTGTTTGTGTGCACAGTCATCATGAATCCAGACTCCTCCAGTGAGCAAGCAATCAAGGCCCTTCAGGTACAAAATGCACAGTTTCAAGAGATGGTCCTAAGCCTAGCCCAAGGTCAGCAAGAGTTGAAGACTCTACTCCTGAAGAAGAAGAAGAAGAAAAAGAGGACTGCGTTGTTCAACACCGGACGCAGATTTGGGAACACACTCCATAATGAAGATGATCCAACTACTTCTTCTGCTGAGAAAAACAGTCCCCAAGGGGGAGGAGCTCCTAGTCCCGCAGTCTCCGATAACGAGACGGACTATAACGACGAACAATACCCACCTGCTGCTGACAGATACAAACAATTGGAGGACCGCTTGAGCGCCATGGAAATTCAGAATGTGCCGGGACTGGATTTCGGAGATTTGGGGTTATCTTCTGGGGTAGTAATTCCACACAAGTTTAAGGCGCCTGCCTTCGCCAAGTATGATAGGGTCTCCTGCCCAAAGCTGCATCTAAGGTCGTACGTAAGGAAGATCCAACCTTATACGGCGGATAAGAACCTCTGGATTCACTTCTTCCAAGATAGCCTCTCGGGGTCACAGCTTGAATGGTTCTACCAACTAGATGGAGCTAGCATCCGACACTGGGAAGATTTGGCAACCGCATTCTACAGACAATACCAATACAATTCTGATCTCGCTCCTACACGTACCCAACTTCAGGGTATGTCTCTAGGAACGGGTGAAGGGTTCAAAGAGTACGCTCAAAAATGGAGAGATTTGGCTGGCAGGGTGCAGCCTCCATTGACTGATCGAGAGCTGGTTGATATGTTTCTAGGGACGTTGTCTGGTCCGTTTTTCAATCATTTGGTTGGTAACTCCTCCGCCGGGTTTACAGATTTGATATTGACGGGAGAAAGAATTGAAGCTGGCATCAGGTCAGGCAAGATACAAAAGGCTGCCTCCACCAGTGCTGAGAAGAGGCCGTTTAAGAAAGAAGCAAGTGCCGTCTATGGTCCTAGAAGACAAGTCAAGCCCGAAAGTCGCCAAGCCGTCAATGCTTTGGTCATCTCGAAACCTGTTGCTGCTCCTCAGCAGTACAATCAACAAAGAAGCGAAAGGCCCAAGAGGCAGTATACCCGACTAAGTATGACCTTATCTCAAATTTTACCCCAACTGTTATCCACCAACCTGGTGACCCTCAAAGAAGCTCCTAAGGTCGTTAACACTGCGTCTCCTAAGTATAACCCAAATGCCCGGTGTGCTTATCATTCTGATAGTCCCGGGCACACTACTGATGATTGCTGGGCCTTGAGAAACAAAGTACAAGATCTGATCGATGCAAAGGAAATTCAGTTTGAAGCACCGGAGAGACCAAATGTTGTAACTGCTCCTATGCCCCAGCATAGAGTAAATGCCATTGAGGAAGAAATGTATGTTGTTTCGGTAAATGAAGTTGTTACCCCTCTGAAGACCGTTAAGAAGAACCTACTGCGGGCCGGTTTATTTCCGGGTTGCGGTGAAGGTTGCCTGTTCTGTGCTGTTGCCCTATCTGGTTGTCCCTTGCTGAGGTTAGGCGTCCAAAGCCTAATGGATAGCAAGGAGATTCTGTTTAAGAAGTCTGCTGTTCAGTTGGTTCCGGTAAAAGAAGTTTCTGTGGTTACCATCTTCAATAATCCAATCAAGGCTCTCCCGAAGAAGCCTGTTCAAATCATGACTGTTGCACCTGTGGTTATTACTGTTCCGGGGCCTCTCCCCTACGTATCTGATAAAGCTGTCCCTTGGCATTATGGGGCAGACGTATATGTAAATGGAATCAAACAAGAATTCGACACTGGCGCCAGTATCTGCGATATCACTGGTCCAGCCAAGGTCACCCGCAGTGGCAGGCTCTTCTCGCCTGACATTGCACCGCCCGCTACTCGAAAACCCCTCCTTATAACACCTACAAGTGTACCTGTTACTGTTGCTGATCAAGTTGTTTCCCCTGCCGCCGAGTCATCTAATGCTCGGGGCAAAGGGGTTGAAGAAGAGCCTGCCCGGATGGAGGCACCAATACCCCTAAATGCTGAGGCCTCCCAACGAGAAATGGAGGAGATCTTGAAAATAATAAAGAAAAGTGATTTCAATGTTGTCGAGCAGCTGGGGCATACGCCCTCCAAGATCTCCATGCTCTCCTTATTGCTATGCTCCGAGGCCCATGCTAATGCCTTGATCTCATTTCTCAAGACGGCCCATGTGCCGCAGGAGACGTCTGCAGTCCAGTTCACTGATTGCATAGCAAATCTGACAGCAGACAATGGCTTGGGTTTTTCAGATGCTGACCTGACCGCGAAGGGAAGAGACCACAATCATGCCCTGCATGTCTCTATCGAATGCAGGGGCACTACTCTGGCGCATGTATTGGTGGATACTGGATCTTCCTTGAATGTTCTACCGAAAAAGGCTTTAGACCGTTTGGATTATGAAGGCCTGGAATTGAAGCCCAGCAATATCATCGTCAGGGCCTTTGACGGTTCAAAAAGGATGGTTCATGGAGAGGTTAACATCCCTATTCGTGTGGGCTCTCAAGTGTTTGACTCTACTTTTTATGTGATGGATATACGTCCATCGTACTCTTGTCTACTGGGTCGACCTTGGATCCATAAAGCTGGGGAAGTGACCTCTACCTTGCACCAGAAGCTGAAGTACCCTATCAGAGGGAAGATCGTCACTGTGCAAGGAGAAGAGGAGTATATGGTGAGCCATTTGAATTCCTTCAGATACATTGAGATGGACGGGGAGTTTATTGAAACCCCCTTTCAGCACTTCGAGGAGGTACATCCAATTTCAGCAGCAGCAGAAACAATAGTCGAAGAGAATGTTTCCTTGAAGATGGCTTCCCTAAGGGATGCCCGGGCTGTGGTTCAGAAAGGCAATTGTGCAAACTGGGGTCAGCTTCCTGATTTCACTCAGAAGAACGACAAGTTTGGGCTGGGCTTTACTACAGAGGCTCAGAGGGCTGTGCGCAAAGAGAAGATCAGAAAGGCTCCGGTGTTTATTTCCAGCTCGAGGGTGAATGCTATCGAGGAGGATGTGGAGGAAGCAGAGTTTGACAGTTGGATCTACCCGACTACCAGCAACGGACCAAGCAACTGGACGGCAAAGGATTTTACCCCTATCACATTTGTCACGCAGTAATTAATTTCTTTTGATTTCCAATTTGTAACAAACAATATGTTAAAACTTTGTTGGCTCGGTGTCCTACCCGGGGCATCGTAGCTCCATTTGTGAGGGCTTTTTGTATGACATTTTCATATATCATCAATCAAAACATTGGACGTTTGTTGCATTTCAAATCTTGTGCTCTTTTCCTTTTTGTGTTATATATATTGCAAAACAGCTATATTTACACACACTCACTTATACAGGTTTCAATCCACTCTGGATCTCACTGGTAACAGCTCTGCTACCGCCAGTTATGACTTCGAAAATCCGATCAACTTGGCCGAAGACGAAGGTGAAGATGATTGCGAAGTGCCTGGTGAACTCGCAAGACTGCTACTCCAGGAAGAGAGAGCTATTCAACCACATGAAGAGCCGGTGGAGACAATTAACCTGGGTACTGAGACAGACAGGAAAGAGGTCAAGATTGGTGCCAATCTAGAGCTCGGCGTGAAGCAACGATTGATCCAAATGCTACAAGATTACATGGAGATTTTTGCTTGGTCCTATGAAGATATGCCTGGTTTGGATGCCGACATTGTAGTTCACCACCTGCCGACCAAGGAGGATTGCCCTCCGGTAAAGCAAAAAGTCCGACGGATGCGTCCAGAGATGTCTGAAAAGATCAAGGCCGAGGTTATGAAACAGTTTGATGTCGGGTTCCTTGCAGTGACTTCTTACCCTCAGTGGGTTGCCAATGTGGTGCCAGTGCCGAAGAAGGACGGTAAAGTCAGAATGTGTGTTGACTACAGGGATTTGAACAGGGCCAGCCCCAAGGATGACTTCCCCCTACCTCACATTGATGTCCTTGTTGACAATACAGCTCAACACAAGGTGTTCTCCTTCATGGATGGTTTTTCGGGGTATAATCAGATCAAGATGGCTCCAGAGGATATGGAGAAGACTACCTTTGTGACTCAGTGGGGCACCTTCTGTTATAAGGTCATGCCATTCGGATTAAAAAATGCTGGGGCAACCTATCAACGTGCCATGGTTGCTTTATTTCATGATATGATCCATCATGAGATTGAGGTATACGTTGATGACATGATTGCGAGGTCTCAAACTGAGGAGGAGCACCTTGACCATCTGAGGAAGTTGTTTGACCGACTCAAGTTATACAAGCTGAGATTGAATCCCAACAAATGCACCTTTGGGGTAAGATCCGGAAAATTGCTAGGTTTCATTGTAAGTGATAAAGTTATTCAGGTGGATCCTGCCAAGGTAAAAGCCATACAAGAGATGCCGACTCCAAAAACAGAGAAAGAAGTCAGAGGTTTCCTAGGACGACTGAATTACATTGCCCGATTCATCTCACATCTGACTGCTACTTGTGAGCCAATCTTCAAATTACTGAAGAAAGATCAAGTAGTACGCTGGAATGATGAATGTCAGGCCGCCTTTGAAAAGATAAAGGAATATCTCCAAGAGCCACCCATTCTTATGCCACCGGTGGAAGGAAGACCTCTGATACTATACTTGACAGTGCTCGATAATTCAATGGGGTGTGTGCTGGGGCAGCATGACGAGTCTGGCCGAAAAGAGAACGCTATTTATTACTTGAGCAAAAAGTTTACCGACTGTGAGTCTCGTTACTCACTGCTTGAGAAAACTTGCTGCGCTCTTGTATGGGCTGCTCGCCGGCTGAGACAGTATATGCTGACTCACACTACTTTATTGATTTCAAAGATGGATCCCATCAAGTACATATTTGAAAAGCCCGCTCTGTCTGGAAGAATAGCGAGATGGCAAATGATCTTGACAGAATATAATATCCAGTATACAACTCAGAAAGCAATTAAGGGAAGTGTACTGGCAGATCATTTGGCACACCAACCTGTGGACGATTACCAATCATTGAACTTTGATTTTCCGGACGAAGACATCATGGTGGTAACTGACTGTGAAGTACCTGGACCGGATGAAGGACCTGAGGAAGGATCCCGATGGTCTATGCATTTTGATGGAGCCTCCAATGCTTTGGGTAACGGCGTCGGCGCTGTAATCATATCTCCCAAAGGAACTCATACTCCCCTCACCGCTCGATTATGTTTCAGCTGCACCAACAACATGGCAGAATATGAGGCATGTATCATGGGTTTACAAGCTGCAATCGACTTAAGGATAAAATTTCTAAGTGTCTTCGGAGATTCCGCTCTCGTGATCAATCAGATCAAAGGCGAGTGGGATACGAAACACCCAAATCTTATTCCTTACAAGGAGTATGTGTCGACCTTACTCCCCCACTTTGAAGAAATAACTTTCGAACACTTCCCTAGAGAGGAGAATCAGCTAGCGGACGCACTAGCCACGATGTCTTCAATGTTCAAAGTTAAATGGGACAATGAGGCTCCCTAAATCATTATCTGGAAGTTGGATGAACCGGCGTATTGCTGTGAGCTGGAGGCTGAGAAGGTGATTGAAAAACCCTGGTATCATGAGGTGAAGAGGTACTTGGAAGCTCAGGAATACCCTGAAGGCGCATCTGTCAATGATAAGAAGTTCATGAGGAGGTTTGATGCAAAATTCTTCCTCAGCAACGGCATTCTCTACAAACGGAATCATGATTCAACTCTGCTACGTTGTGTGGATAAGGCAGAAGCAGAGAAAATCATGATGGAACTGCATGAAGGCACGTTTGGAACACATTCCAGTGGACACACCATGGCTAAGAAAATCCTTCGGGCAGGATATTTCTGGTCCACAATGGAAGCCGATTGTTACCAACACTCCCGAACTTGTCATAAATGCCAGATCTATGCTGACAAGGTGCATATCCCTCCGGTTCCTTTGAATGTTCTGACTGCGCCTTGGCCGTTTGCAATGTGGGGCATATACATGATCGGTGAGATTAAACCTACGGCATCTAATGGGCATCGCTTCATCCTAGTAGCAATTGATTATTTTACAAAGTGGGTTGAGGCAGCATCCTATGCCACAGTAACCAAGAGCGTCGTGGCACGTTTCATCCGGTATAATCTGATCTGTCGGTACGGAGTCCCGGAAAGAATCATTACGGATAATGGTACCAATCTCAATAACAAAATAATCACTGAACTCTGTGAACAATTCAAGATACAGCACCACAATTCTTCTCCCTACCAGCCGAAGATGAATGGGGCTGTAGAGGCAGCCAATAAGAATATCAAGAAAATTGTGCAAAAGATGACAGTGACCTATAAAGATTGGCATGAGATGTTACCGTTCGCTCTTCATGGGTACCGTACCTCAGCCAGAACGTCAACCGGGGCAACTCCCTTCTCCTTGGTCTATGGCATGGAGGCAGTCTTGCCAATTGAAGTCCAGATACCCTCTCTCCGGATAATGAAGGATGCAGACTTGAATGAAGATGATTGGATCCAAACTCGACTTGATCAATTAAATCTGATTGACGAAAAGAGGCTCACTGCTATCTGTCATGGTCAAACGTATCAGAAACGGATGATCAGGGCATTTAACAAGAAAGTCAGACCGCAAGAGTATCGAGTTGGGGACCTGGTAATCAAACGCATCATCCTTCCTCAAAGTGATCCCCGGGGCAAATGGACCCCTACATACGAAGGGCCATTTGTGGTTAAACGTGTGTTCTCAGGAGGAGCCATGATCCTAACCACCATGGATGGTGACGACCTTCCTCACCCCGCCAATGCAGACATAGTGAAAAAATACTACGCATAAATAAAAGACCCGCTAGGTTGACATACCTAGGCAAAAATAAGGGCTTCCCGGCGAACCAAAAGGGTTCGGGCAAAAATAAGGGATGAAATGAATAAAAATCTGTACACCCGGCAAGTCGAAAACCTGAAAAGGCGGCTTGGGCAAAAATGGGTATCCCGGTGGACTGAAAACCCGAAAGGGCGGTCCAGGCAAAAGTTAGGGATAAAAGCGTAACACTATGTCTCATTGGATCCTTTCGCATCCGGAATTCGGCATCAACTATCTGGCTCCAGATTTCGGCATCGACCAATCAACTTCATCTTCAACTAGGCAGCAAAGCGATGAGATGTTCGAAGACATAAAGGCGATAGCAGAGTTGGAACCCAGTGGGATTGTTCACATAGCTGTTTTGTTTCTTTTTTCAAATTGTAAACTCTCTGTTATTTGGCGGCATCCTCTTACTAGGATGTCAGCCTCTTGTACAAAAAACTCCTATTCACAGGCAAAGTTTAAATCAATACGAATTCACTTGTCCATACAAATTACCATTGTTTTCCTTTTTTCTGTTTTGTCTTGCGAAGAACGTCCAATGTTCGTGTTTGATATATGCATTTGACATTAAATTGCTGATTCATAAATATTTACATATGAAACAAGAGATTGATTACAGGTGACATCGGAGACAGGGGCAATGTGGAGTTATCTGATGAAGTCTGGTTGTTTTGTCCGCCAAGGTACCAAGGTAAGATCAACTGAAGAAGGTAGCCAGATCATCTCAATTTCCCCGCAGAGTAAAACAAGATCCGGCAATACTTTCCCCAAGCGGAGTTAATTCCCCGTCGATCCTGAAAAAGCACAGCATTCCCCGGCAGGTCTTAAAACTCATCCCCAGTAGATTCTGGAAGCTTATCCCCTGCAGAGTACGGACGTCTCTCCCAAGTTTTATTTAGAGTTATTTCCTCACAAGGACTTATAACTGGGTTATCCTCAGCTAAAAACCACGGAAGATCGCCCCCGGCAAGTTCCTTCAATCCCCAGCGGAATCCATCTTTAAAGTCCTCAACAGGCCTCTCAGCAAAACCTCGGCCAAGTATCTCTACCACGGAGCAACTCCCCGGCCGTTCGTCAAGGATTTATTTTCCTAAGACAAAATTGCATTCATAAACATTTCACGTTTTCATACATCTTGCTTACATACATGATAAAGCGCATACAACACTATCTCATGATTGAACATCATAACACCATGCATATCATACATCATGACATTGCATACAACTTACGTTTTTGCCTTTTCAGGAAAAAGACAATCCCAAAAACAATTACCTTCAACTGTCACAATTCCAGATCCGATACCTGTATCTAGCCAGGGCACATCTGAGAGTGATCAGTTTCCAGACTCGATTCCTGTATCTAGCCAGGGCACGTCTGAAAAGTTCGAAGATTCGATTCCTGTATCCAGCCAGGGCACATCTATCAACTACAACATCTCCAGATTCGATTCCTGCATCCAGCCAGGGCATATCTGTTGACCATGTTTCCAGACTCGATTCCTGTATCTAGCCAGGGCACGTCTGAAGAGTCCGAAGATTCGATTCCTGTATCCAGCCAGGGCACATCTATTAACGACTATTTCCAGATTCGACTCCTGTATCCAGCCAGGGCACATCTGTGAGCAAACCGATTGTAGATTCGATACCTGTATCTAGCCAGGGCATATCTGCATAAGGAGATTGAAGATCAAACACCTGTAACAAGCCAGGAAAACATCCGTCTTTCTCGAATACACAAGTTCTCGCTAAGGAATCTCTTATGCGATCGACATTTCCAAATGGCATCTATAAGCCCATTCCCGACAAGGTTCTGTCACGTCTCCAGATGGCATCTATAAGCCCATCTCCCTATCTACCACCTCTCCAAATGGCATCTGTAAGCCCATTCCTGACATCACATTGCTGACACTTCAACATGCGAGTGCAAATTTCCGGGCACTCTAGTGTCCAATCTCCTTTTACCCTCGAGTCGCGAAAGGCAAACTTGCCAATCTAACTCTTCAGGTTCAAGAAGATTGAACAGGGGCAACTGTTGTACCCCAAAATTTGCCCTCCCATTTCCTCAACATTTTCTCATCACAAGACCTTTGAAGATCAAGATCCAGTTAGGGTTTCCTCTGCTCAAGACTTCTCCTTGCACTGTGGACTCAAATTAGGGTTTGTGTTTGCCTAAGGATGTTTTGACCTAAAATGCCTAAGATGACTTTCATGCTTCATATTGGACTCCCAAGTTTACCCATGCCAAGTTTCAAGTCTTGATTCCAAGTTTTGCCCAGTCAATTGGACAGTTGACCTAGAAATCAACTGTATTGGGGAAAAAGTCAACTATGGCCAATTGACAGTCAAACCTCATGAAATTTGACCCACATAAACATATTGAATTCATATGGACCATTTGATCAAGTTTGGATCACAATTCCACAAGAAATTTGATCAGATCACCAAAAGGGCAAAATGGTCATTTTTAGGGTTTTGACTGCACAAAGGCAATTTTTGACTGTTTGATCTAACCAATGGCAAATCAAGCTCACATATAGCCTCAAGGACTCAATTAAATGGTCTTGACACATTCATCAAGCTCAAAAGATCCCAAGTACACAAGATTGACAGTTGAATTTCCCAGTCAATTGATCAATTTTGACTGTATACTGAAAAGTCAAACTTTGACTTTTTGGTCAAAATCAAGAGTCAAGATTCATTTTTCATCAAAACTTGCCAAATCATGAAACTTGTTCACCAAGAAATCACAAAATGCAAATTAGGGTTAGAAAATGGAATTTTTCATAACTTAGAATTTTTCTAAGTTATGAAAAACCCTAATTTTTTCCCAACTTTGCCCCATCTTTTCACCAAGATCCATTTGGATTCAAACAAAAGTCAAAACATGAAAGTTGTAGCTTGTTGCATAATCTACAACTTTGAATCACAAAGTTTTCTCATTTGAAGCTTGTATCTCAAGTTACAAATTTTTGAATAGGGGCACTAAACCATTTTTAACTTAGTGAAATTTTAACCTATTTTGACAAGGTTTTCTACCCCACTTCAAGGCCACTTTTCATACCCTTCCACTTGGAATTTTAATTTGCATTTCAAAGATGGATTGTAGTACACATTCCAAGCTTTCCAAAATGTCCAAGAACTCATCAAACAACCTCATAACTTGAGAGATTCGAATTTCACAAGTTGGCAAAAATTCACTTTTGTTCTTCATTAAAACATGTTCATAATCTTGCAAATTTGAAATCAGCTTGCTTTATGCTTGATTACAGGTCCTTGAACCATTCCATACTCAATAATTTAATGCATATTCAATGTGTTAAGGTGTTGTTCTTTGAGTGCAAGCATTGTATGCAAGATTAATCCTAAACTAGATAAAGTGCTTTATCCATTTTTGTAAAAAGCTAGCTTTATGTCAAATTGAAATCCAAGCAAGTACAGTTAGGATCTCATTGGCACAAGATTATGGGCAAATTGCTCTGATCAAGAGAGGCTTATGCAGCAGGATTAGAGGCCCCCTACTGACCTAAAACACCAAGTGACCATTGATTGCTTCAAAATTCAAGTAACATTGCATAACTTGTACAAACTTCAATCTCAGCCTTAGCACACAAGAGCAAAGTTATCAAACACCTTCCATAGAACACAACCAAGCTTTGGCACGAATCCTTGACCTCCAAAACACCCTCCATCTCAGAATCATCCTCAAACTGCAAAAACAGAGTTGCCTCTGCAGTTTGAGTGCCAACTCCCATTTCCCTCGAGCATTCTTACCAAAATCAATCCATACACATTCCCTAGCATATGTGCAAGCTAACCATGACCTAAAACCTGACCTGTAATCCCTCTAACAGCTTCCACCATTTTTACATTTTTGCCTTGCAGGTGAAGTTCTATAGCTTGGTACAAGAAGTTTCAAGACAAAGTAAGCATTGAAAAAGCATCCCTGGACCTCAAGGAAGCTTTTCCAATCATTACCTTGCACTAGAAGTTCCTCATTCTCCAGATAGAAGTTCAACTGCACAGGTAAAACTTTGAACTCGTATCTCTCTTATCATGCATCTTTAGTCTTAAGTTTGTGAAGAAACAAGGTTCTACTCATAGCCCTGAACATGTACATATCTTTACATTTCATTTCTTTTGCCTGAGTAGAGAGAATTTGGAGTTTGAAAATAGCAGAAAAACTAGGTTAGGATTTGGGGGAGGAGAAATTCTCCCTCATCTTAGAGAGTTAGGTCAAGTTCCATACATGGTTAGAACCGTCTCTTCATGCTGAGCATTTGTTGTGTTATGAGTTTTTGCTGAAAAGCCAGGAATCGAGAGTTGGACATTGAAGAACAGGGGCGCGCGTTTTTTCAAATGTTTGTGCTAGAGGTTGAAGACAGTGATCTTTGGGCTGGGCCTGTGCATTTTTTCTTATTCACACCACTTAATTGCTATTACACCCCCTGAGCCCATTTGCTTATTTATTTGACTTTTTTGACTTTTTCTTTTTTGATTGACTTTCTTTATTTTTTCTCATGATATAAAAAATATAAAAATATTTTTTCCATCTTTTTTTGAATATATGGCATATTTATTTGATTTATTTCTTTTGTTTGTATATAAATATTATATATATACTATTATTAGAATAAATAGAAAAATAGTGTAAATACATTTTTTATTTTTTATTTACCTTCTGAAAATATTTCACATGAAAATACTTTTTTTTTATTTATTTTGTTAAAATATTAAATATATATTATGTTGTGTATAAAGCATATTTAAGACTTAATATATATATATATATATATATATATATATATATATATATATATATATATATATATATATATATATATATATATATATATATATATATATATATATATATATATATATATATATATATATATATATATATATATATATATATATATATATGTTTATTAATATATTTAAGTTAAAATATAAAAATACTTGAATTTTTTCATTTTTTATTAATATTTGATACCACAATACCTTTTTTCATAATATACTTCACTTTATTTTATTTTTATAAATAATAAATAAATACTTGTATTAAATTAGATAATAATACATTTTCTTTAAAATTAGGGTTTTTGCCTTAAAAGTTAAAAATACTCAAAATAATACTTCTTATTTTCTTATTTTATTTTATATAAACCATACTTTTCTCATACATATAAAAAACTTTCTCTTTGCATTTTGCATATTTGTTTAATTTCCATTTAATTATGCAATTTATTTACTTTGCAAATATTCAAAAATGATGTAATAATTTAGATTTAAATTCTTGTCAATATCCCCATTTGAACATTTGTACCCCCCTTCCCCTATTTGGTTTTGTAATAGCTTAGTAAATTTAAATTTCGCACTTTATACGCTTTCTAATAATAACATGTTAGAATTAGGGTTTGTATGCGAAAAAACGATAAAAAAATAGTTATGACCTAATCTCAAGATAAACAAGCATGAAAATGGACACACATCTCACACTTGCACCCCTAGGGTACTCCACTTTGTTGCCTTCAAATAAATGGGCCATATTGTATGTTGAACTTCTTTGGGCAAAGCAAACAATTTGAATGATCATAGTCCCTCGATAAAACTTTTCAAAACAAACAAAAAATGATCAAGTCCCTTAAAGAAAAATTGCCCAAAGACATTTAACGTCGTTGCAATTATGGTCTAAACGATGACCCGCGCCTGTCCCTTTCACATCCTAACATAAGGTTGTCCACCAAACACAATGGTGGAACAAACTTGTTAAAAGGGTTAAAACATAGCAATAATCTTTTGAGAAATTTAGGAGTAGATAACCTCTTAGTTGCTTGAATCAAACTTGCAAAACAAAATGCTTGCCTAATTTCAAAACCACACATCACTACATTTTCAAAACAACTTTAAAAAAAAAACAAATGAAAACCTTTTCAAAAGACATACATCTTTGTATACATCCCCACATGGATCATTACAAAGGTTGCCATCACATTGGCCTCTTTTCAAAATATTTTCAAACCCACACACTCAAGCACCATTTAAAACAATTGAAAACAAAAGGCAAGTGATCTAAGCAAGTAACTAAGAGCCCATGGATAACCATGGATAGAAAGGGTGCTAATACCTTCCCTTTCTATAATCTACTCCCCGAACCCAAGAAAACATCTCAAAAGGTTTTTTGCTGTGCTTTTTAACCTTTCCTTAGGATAAAATAAAAAGTCGGTGGCGACTCTTGCTCAACCGAAACATTTGCGAAAACAAACGCAGAACCTCTAGTCAGTTCTCCCACCGTATCATAGTGTAACATTTGGGAAAGTTATAAAGGTTGATTGAGTGGTGCTTGAGACTTTGTGAATTGATCAATCTCATAGGATTAGGCATTGTTGTTTGTTTCAATTACCTCTAGATATTAAAACTTCATTGTTACCCAAGCCACACTACAACCCTTGAAGCCCTTGTGATTTTACTTTTGTGCTTTTCAATATGAAATTACTTTGATGAATGCATAATTTAGTTGTTGTTAACAAGATTGTTGGGTGAAAGTTGAGCACCTCCTGTTTGTGTTTTTCATCTACCGATGAAGTGTGTGATAGGTGTGGTTCACTTGTGCACATTGTATTGTTTTGGAATTGTTGACATGTGCTTTGTATTTAAGAGTTGTTTATTTTCATGTTATCGTTGTAGTTTAGTGGTAAGATTTTGCCTTGTGTGTATTTTGAACCATACATTTGTTTTCTGTTTTAAAAACCTATTGATTCGTGACTCTTTAATTATTGTTTATGTTCTTTGAGTTGTTTGGCCTTGTTTGAGGACAAATAACTTCAAGTTGGGGAGAGTTTGATAAGTGAAAATTGTAGCTATTTTTGTATATAACTTTGTTGCACTTATCGATACTTTTGCTGATATTCTTTGAATAATTCCATGCTTTGTTTGTAAATACGTTTACTTTACGAATAATTGTGTTTTTAAGTAAATAGTGTACCGTTTAATAGTTTTGGTCTATTTTGTAGGTATTTGTCACATATTTAGAGCGTCGAGGAATAAGGTGTCGAAGGCACAACTCTGATTGTGTATTTTCGGAATAAAGACCTATTTTGAGAAAGTTTTGTCCAGGCAGGCGCGCTAGGCGGATGTTGTAGCGCACTACGAGTGATTTTGTGATGTTTGACAAAAGCATAATTTTTAAGCCCGCTCAGCGCATATTGTGCTCTTAGCGCGGTTTAGGCAGTTTAATGTGCAAATATCGTGCAGCTTGCTTAGCGTGCTAAGGCCGCTAAGCACGATCAGCTGAGAATAGATTTATAAAATATATTTTAGTTCATTTTCTAGGTTATGGTTTTTGGGGTGTGTGTTCCCAAACTCTATCACCTTCATTTTTTGATATTTAGAGCTTAGAAAACAACATTTGTAACATGCAATTAGATGATCCGGGGTCGGGAGCTTGATGGATCGTGTTTGACACCGCATGAAATTTGGTTTCTTCTCCTCTTCCTCTCTTTGTAACTATTATTTGTTGGGTTTTTTATGTAACTTTACCTTGATTATATGTATATTTATTGCTCATGGTGTTGTATGAAACTTTTTTTTACAAATCTTTATTGATGTTTATACTTTTTAGCTTGCTAAGTGTTTGGACTTGAGTTGTTGCAGAGATGGATAAGTTGAATCCAGAATTAGGATGAATATATATTGGGCTTAGATTCTAGAGATAAATTTAGGATTAGTAATCACTTAGGTATCAACTCTTAAAGCCTCTGTGTTGTTTTGTGTTGTATTGAGAGATCATAAACCTAGAGCAATACGGTTGATATCTTGCTCTGTGTTAGGGGTGACCTCTGTGTAAGTGACATATGATGATATTGACGAGTAGTTAAGGCTAAGTGCAATTGGGTAGTAAGTTTAAGTATTTAGGGTATACAAAGTACAAAACTTGAGAGTTCTTTACTATTCGAAGAATGAAATTATTTTTATGTTTATAACTTTTAATTCCCGCACCTTACAAACAAACCCATTCTATTCCCAAACTCATAAACGCGAGAAATTTCGAACAAAAATTCAGTACCATGAATCCCTGTGGAGAGGATATGATAAAACTAAATAAATAATTACTTTTTGTTGCCGCTTTACCGCTTCAACGGGCCTAAGACTGATAGCCATTGGTGATTTCCCCCTCGTGACTATTAGAGAATGTGTCCCTAGTCATTATCAGGGAGGGGCACATGATGGACCCTATTACTCGCGTAAACACTGGAAGTCCATGTTACTAGGCCCAAATCATTTAGCCCATTACATAGATCTTGGCCCAACGTTGGTGGCTATAAATATCCTCTCACTTGAGAGGGTCAGTGTTGTACCCCAAAATTTTCCCTCTCATTTTATCAACATTTCTCATCACAAGGCTCTTGGAACTCAAGATCAAGCTAGGGTTTGCTCTGCTCAAGACACATCCTTACACTGTTGACCTAAATTAGGGTTTGAATTTGCACAGGGATTTTTTGACCTACAATGCCCAAAGTAACTTTCATACATCATGTTGGACTCACAAGTTTGTCCATACCAAGTTTTAAGCCTTGATTCAAATTTTTGCCCAGTCAATTGGACAGTTGACCTAGAAATCAACTGTATTGAGGAAAAGTCAACTGTGGCCAATTGACAGTCAAACCTCATGAATTTTGACCCACATCAACATTATTAACTCATATGAACCATTTGATCAAGTTTTGATCACAATTCCACAAGAAATTTGATCAGATCACCAAAAGGGCAAAATGGTCATTTTTAGGGTTTTGACTGTACAAAGGCAATTTTTGATTGTTTGACCTAGCCAATGGCAAATTAAGCTCACACATGGACTCAAGGACTCAATGACATTGTCTTGACCCATTCAACAAGTTCAAAAGATCTCAAATGCATATGGTTGACATATGATTTTTTCAGTCAACTGATCAAAATTTGACTGTACACTGAAAAGTCAAACTTTGACTTTTTGGTCAAAATCAAGTGCCAAGAGTTATTTTTCATAAAGACATGTCAAATTATGAAACTTGTCCATCAAGAAACCCAAAAATGCAAATTAGGGTTTAAAATGGAAAATTTTCATAACTTAGAAATTTTCTAAGTTATGAAATTTTCTTATTTTTTCCCCCCTAATTTGTCCCATTTTTTCACCAAGATTCAAATGGATTCAAACAAAACTTGCAACATAAAAGTTGTAGTCCATCACAAAGTCTACAACTTTAATTCACAAAGTTTTCTCAAAAGAAGCTTGTATCTCAAGTTATGATTTTTGGAACAAGGGTACCTAAAACTTTTAACTTAGAGAAAATTTGCCCTAATCTAGGCAGGATTTTGACCCATCTTCTTGGCCACTTTGCACATAGTTCCACTTGGAGTTTCAAGTTTCATTTCAAAGATGGATTACAGTACATGTTCCAAGCTTTCCAAATTGTCCAAGAACTCCTCAAATACCCTTGTGGTTAGAGAGAATCGAATGCTTGAAGTTGGCAAAAACTCACTTTCGTCTATGGCCAATACATGTTCATACAAACTTGCATGTTCAAATCAGCATGCTTAGTACTAGCTTGCAGGCCTCAAAACAAGTTTGTACTCCTTAATTTAATGCATAACCATTGAGTTAAGGTGTTATCTTGGTCATTTGGACATTGCATACAAGATTACTCCTTAAATGGTAAAAGGTAAAATGCCATTTTTGTAAAGTTGCACTTTATGTCAAACCAAAATCCTTGAGGCATGGGGCCATATCTCTGAAGCAAGATTCAATCAACCAATTCCAAGAACCAAGAGAAAAGTATGCAGCATGATATAGGGTTGGTACAGGCTTGCATTGGGAGGACACACACTCTTGCTTGAAAAAGAAGAAAAGTTGCAAAACATATGTCATCTCTCAAATCTGTTAAGACCAACTAACACAAACATGGTAGACAAGTTTAATACCTCCCAACAAGCCAGAAACACGACCCTTCTGCCTCCCAAACCCCCTTGTCCACAAAATCCATGTCTTGCTGCAAAACAGGGCAAGTTCTGCATTTTGCAAGCCATAACCAAATTCCATCGTGCGTTTTGTCCAAAGATACTTCAAACACCTTCCAATCAACTCACCTAAACTATCCCAGGCCTCCATTGCAAGCTGTAACACCATTAACACACTTTGCCATTTTTGTTTCAAAGCTTTGCAGGTTGAGTTCTGTGGCACGATTCAAGTTATTTCAAAACAAGCCAAGCATTGGAAAAGCTTCCTTGGACCTCAGGCAAGCTCAAAAGAAGCTCAAACACCATTGAAGGTTGCTACATTGTCCAGCTCGAAGTCAACTGAAACAGGTATTTCATGGACTTCTATCTCTCTATTTAGGAATGGTTAGGCTTAGGTTTGTGAATGAAATATGTTGTACTCATAGCCCTGAAGCCATACATATGCTTAGTTTTCATTTACATTAATCGTGCTAAGAGAATTTCACTCATGAACTTTCTGAATAAACTAGGTTAGAAATTAGGGCCAGAGAAATTCTCTCTGGTCTTTGAGAGTTAGCTTAAGTTTTTTATATGTTTGAATTCGTTGTTTGATGCTCTACAAGTTTCATGTTATGAATTTTGTCAAAAAAACAAAGAATCAGGAGTTATAGTTTTGTACATAGTATGCGCGCAGGTTTGTTCCAAGGAAGAAGAAGAAGTGGATTCTGGGCTGGGCCTGGTTTCCTTTGCTTTTGACACCCCTTTATTCAGTTTACACCCCCCTGGCCCATTTTCTTGAATATTTATCATTTTGATGTTTTTATTTTTTATTCTGACTTAATTATTTTTTGTCTAAATATAAAAAATTCCAAAAAATTATTTTCTATATTTTTCATATTTATTTGATATTTATTTTTATTTTACTAAGTATAAACATATAAATAATCTATTTTCTTTTATTAAAACTCAAAAATAATATAAAAAATTTATTTATCTTCATTTATTATTTTTATTTACACTTAAAAACATTTTCTTGAATATACACATTTTTTGTAAATAATTAATTTTTATTTTCATATATTTAATATTTTATTAAAAATTAGGACAAAAATACAAAAAAATATGCATTTTCATTTTTATTAATATTTTACACTAAAAATATCATTTTTACAATATACTTTTATTTTTTTGTATAAATTAATATATTATTGTATGTAAATATTAAATAATATCATTTATTAAAAAATTAGGGTTTTTGCCCTAAATGCAAAAATAATTAAAATTGACTTTTTCTTTATTTATTTTTACTTCACATTTAAAAATACTTTTTACATACATAAAAATCTTTTTTTGCATAATGCATTTTATTTGATATTTATTTAATTGTATTTATTTAAATATTGTATTATACCTTGTGCATTCAATTTGGTTGTAATAATTTAGAATTTAATTTCTTGTCAAATATCCCCAATTCAAATTTGTACCCCCTCCCTATATCATGTTGTAATAGTGTAGCATTTAAATTCTCGCACATTTAAAAGCTTCCAATTATGCCATGCTTAGACTTAGGGTTTGTATGCAAAATAAAATCAATAACTAGCTTGACCTAATCAAAGACAAATATGCATGAAAAACAAACACAATGCACACTTGCACCCCTAGGGTTACAATCCACTTGTTGCCTTCAAAAATGGGCCATGATTGCATGTCAAGTACTTTGGCAAAACAAAAACAAACAAAAAGATCATAGTCCCTCGATGACGCTATCTAAGTTGCCTAAACAAAATGATCAAGTCCCTCAAGAAAATTGCCAAAAATACTTGACACCATTGCTATCATGGTCTATACGATGACTCGCGCCTGTCCCGTTAACATCCTAACACAAGGTTGTTCACCAAATACAATGGTGAAACAACACTGTTAAAAGGGTTAAAAACATAAGAAAGATCTTTGAGTAAAAAAGGGTAGACCAACTCTTAGTTACTTGATCAAGCTTGCAAAAAACATCCTTGTTATTTTTCAAAACACACTTCACAACACAATTCCAAAACCCTACTTTCGAACATTGAAAACTTTTCAAAAGACAAAAACATCTTTGTATACATTCAAACAAGAATCATTACAAAGGTTGCCACAACGATGGCCTCTTTTCAAAACATCTTTCAAAATCACACACAAGAGCACCATTTCAAACAATTGAAAAGCAAAGCAAGTGATCTAAGCAAGTAACTAAGAGCCCATGGATAACCATGGATAGAAAGGGTGCTAATACCTTCCCTTTCTATAATCTACTCCCCAAACCCAAGAAAACATCTCAAAGGTCTTTCCTGTGCTTTTTGACCTTTCCTTAGGATAAAATAAAAAGTCGGTGGCGACTCTTGCTAAATCGAAACATTTGCGAACATAAAACGCAAAATCTCAAGTCAGTTCTCCCATCGTATCACAGAACTGGCGACTCTGCTGGGGAATACTTTAAAAGTGGAGTAACCTTAGGGCTTAGATCACCCTTTGCATGATTATTGTTTGCTTTGATTGCTTTACATTTTGGTTCTCTTGTTTGGGCTTGAAATCCTCCACCCGGATTTGGGAAACATTCATAGGTAAATAGCAATACGTTGTGGAAACTGTACGGGGTATACCGACACGGTTGAAGCAATAGCTATATTAGTGCGACATATTTGTGAGTACCGGTAGCCTTTGAGTCAATTAAAGAGAATACGGGGCCGCTGAGTGATGTCATGAAGCACTAATGAACTTTTAGAACCTTACTTGACCATCTTGGCCTTTTATTAGGGGTAGTGAGATGACCGGCTTTGGTGCAGTCCGAAGTTGGTAGATACTCGATACTACACTCATTGAGGTTTGTTTTCTTGGAATATTTTGGTCGCTAGTTAAGTGGCTAAACAAAAACAAAGAACATAGAAAACAATCCAATGATATTGAGCTCCTTAGAACCCGATTACTATTTATAGGACAGGTTTTAAGCCAACTAAACTCAAGAGGGTACTTACCTATGAAACCTCATGCAAGCCTGAAACTAGGGTTTTGTGTGACTTGCTTGTACATGTGCTTGTGCATACATCATGAACATCATAAAGCATCATATGCATCCACTAACCATTTCAAGGGTTTGGATTTTCATCTTTGTTCTTGTTTTGTAGGTCATGGAATCTCTTCGCAGGAAAACAATTCAAGTCAACCTTGTGAGAATCCCTCCTCAACTCAAGGAGCTTACTTCCAGAATTCCAGAGAATTCTCTCTTCAGTGAAAGACATGGTAGACTCCTCAACCTGGTCAACACCAACATTGAAGAAGACATGGTGAAAGTCCTCTTCCAGTTCTTTCACCCCCTACACCACTGTTTCACATTCCCTGATTATCAATTGGTGCCTACTTTGGAGGAATTTTCTTAACTCCTGAGAATTCCTATTCTTAATCAACTACCCTACAACGGTACGAAAAAAGAACCAAAGCCTGAAGATGTTGCTCAAGCATTACACTTGCAACCATCTGACATCAAGGGGCATTGGGAAACCATAAGTGGTGTCAAGGGATTCTTGGCAAAGTTTTTGTTTGAGAAGGCACAAGAATGCTGGAATTCTCTTGATCTACAAGCCTTTGAAGAGATTGTGGCACTCCTCATCTATGGGTTGGTCTTGTTCCCAAACCCTGACCAGCTTATAGATGTGAATGCTGTCAAGATTTTCATGTCCAGGAATCCTATACCTACATTGCTTGGGGACATCCTACACTCATTCTACACACGAACAATGAGGAAAAGAGGTGTTCTTATGTGTTGTACTCCTCTCCTAGCAAGGTGGTTTATTTCTCACCTTCCACAATCAGTTTTGAAGAATGAGCAGGGTTTAAGGTGGTCACAACGATTGATGACCCTCACACATTCTGATGTACATTGGTGTTCTCGGTCCACAGAAAATGTCATCATCATTGATCGTTGTGGGGAATTTCCTAATGTCCCACTACTTGGCATTAGGGGAGGCATCACCTACAACCCTTGTCTAGCTTTGAGACAATTTGGATACGCTCGGAGGGATGGCCCTCATGACATGCTGATTCCTGACCTAGTTTTTGACTTCGACAACGATGCGCAAGAACTTCAAAAAAGGTTCATCAGAGCTTGGAGGATGCCTAACAAGGTGGATAGTAAGACACTGGGGCAGAAAAATTCCATCCCCCTTGAGCCTTACCTCAAGTGGGTACGAGCCCGCTCCCAGAATCTTATGATGCCATACCCCCATATTCTCCCCTTGATCAAAGAGCCTGTTACGGAAGGAGAGGTTCCATACACCATCCTACATCCTGACATGCCAACATCATGGGAAGAAATGCAAAAGAGTTGGATCCAACTTAAGGAAGAATGAAATACCTTTGAAGCCAGCTTCTATGCCAGTGAGAAGAAGGTTTTGGAGCTTATCCGCCGACTTCACGAGGAGGAGACTCTTAACACTTACATCGCACCAAAAAGGATGCACAATGTCTTTTTACATTAAGAATTTTGTAATATTTCGCCCATGGGGCACTTATGTACTAACAAATTTCTTCTTAATATGACGTGCGTTCTTTTTGTTTGCAACAAAGTTGAATTTTTGAACCCTTGAATGCATTACATGAATAACATACCATTCATCATATGCATAAACAGGTCTTCACGCCAGGTTTCCTTATCTTTCTGCTGTTTATTTCAGCGAGATGGATTTGGAGCAAACGGTAAAGGATCTGCAGGCACAAAATTCACAGTTCCAGCAACTCCTCATGACCTTGGCAAAGGGTCAGGAGGACCTCAAAGTTCTGTTGGAGAAGAATAAAGAGAAAAAGAAAAAGAGACCTGGAGTAGCCACTTTGGAAAGAAGATTTGAGCATCAGGCCAGAAGAGTTCTTGAGTTCCCCTCAACGTCTGACGAAGGTGTCGGTAAAGGGAAAGGGGTTGTTGTACCTTCTGAATCCGAGGTTGAAGAGGAGGAAGAGGAAGAAGACGAAGACTAATCTGAACAACAGTATCCACCAGCGGATGACAAATATAAGAACCTTGAAGATAGACTGGCAGCTATGGAGTTGCAGAGGGTGCCCAGATTGGATTTTGAGGAACTAGGGGTGGTAGCTGGGATTGTTATCCCTCCCAAGTTCAAGGTGCCAACATTTTCCAAGTACGACGGTCTGTCTTGCCCTAAGATGCACCTGAGGTCGTATGTCAGAAAAATCCAACCCCATTCATCCGATAAAGACCTCTGGTACACTTTTTCCAAGACGGCTTGTCTGGCACGCAGTTATACTGGTTTTATCAACTCGAAAGATCAGAGGTTCACAATTGGGAAGACTTGGCGGCTGCTTTTTATCGTCAGTATCAATATAATGCTGATTTGGCGCCCACTCGTACTCAGTTACAAAGTATGGGGATGGTTTCCAATGAAGGGTTTAAAGAGTACGCGCAGAAGTGGCGTGATCTGGCGGGAAGGGTGCAGCCACCGCTATCAGATAGCGAGTTAGTTGACATGTTTCTGGGGACCCTGTCTGGACCCTTCTTCAACCATCTGATCAGAAGTTCTTCCGCGGGATTTACTGAACTGATTTTGACTGGCGAAAGGGTTGAGGCCGGTATTAAGAGTGGAAAGATTCAAAAGGATGCTTCCGCATCCACAGCTGTTAAGAAACCCTTCCCGGCCAAGAAGGAAGCATCTGCTGTGTATTCTCAGAAGGGAGTGGGAAGAACTGAGTGTCGGCCGACTGTAGGGGCTGTGATGATTCAAAACTCGTCAAATGATCAACCTCGTAACAATCAGTCGAGACCTAATCAACAACGGGTAGAAAGGCAACAACGGCAGTTCACCCGCATCAACATGACGCCCGCTCAGGTACTTCCTCATTTGTTGAAGCTGAATCTGACCAGTTTAAAGGAAGCACCAAAGAACCCTAACACTTCCTCTCCATACTACCACTCTAACGCCAAGTGTGCTTACCATTCCGACAGTGCTGGGCACGATACCAATAATTGTTGGGTGCTTAAGAACAAAATCCAGGATCTGATCGATGCTAAGGAAGTAGAATTTGATGCTCCTGAGAAGCCCAATGTTATATCTGCTCCGATGCCCAAGCACGACCACAATATTCATGATGTTATGGAGGACGTTCATGTTACTGATGTTGTTGACTTGTTGACGCCGTTACTTGCGATTAAGGAAAAAATTTTGAGAGCCGGGATCTTTCCTGGTTGTGATAAAGAATGTTACTTTTGTTTGAACATACGAGGTGATTGCCCAATGTTGAATTCAGGTGTCCAACGCCTGATGGATACCCAAGAGATACTTTTCCAGAAAACCCCTGTGAATACCTTCAATCTTGTTACTCCTCATACTTTTACTTCTACAACCAACGATATTGCAATTATAACCATTTCCGACAATCCTCCCAAGGCTTGCAAAAGGCCTGTCAGGATTACACCCAACTCTGAATGTGTACCATTAAAGATCACCATGCCGGGACCTGTCCCGTACCAATCCAGCAAAACGATACCATGGAACTATGGGGGAGAAATCTTCTACCATGGTATCAAACAATTTGAAACAGTCCAAGAGATTTCTGAAGAAGAAAACCCTGATATAGGGAACATCGCGGGTACAAGTAAGATAAACCGCAGTGGCCAGATCTTTTCTCCGGTGATTGCTCCCCCTCGAGCAGTTTTCGGACCCTTGAAAGCTTCTGCACCTGTTGGACCATCTGTGCAAGGCCCAGTGATTGAAGAAGTGGATACTCCTGAAGTAAGACCCTCTGCTAAAACTACTGACAAGGGTAAGGGGATACTGGAAGTGCCTGTCAGGACGAAGGCTCATGCTGTGGTTATCCCCGAAACCACTCAGAAAGAAATGGATGAAATCTTGAAAATAATCAGAAAAAGTGACTATGACGTTATGGAACAGTTAGGGTAGACCCCTTCTAAAATTTCAATGTTGGCTCTTCTGCTCTGTTCTGAGGCCCACGCTAAGGCCCTAATAAAATTCTTGAAGGCGGCACATGTTCCCCAAAAGACTTCGGCTGACCAGTTTCAGGAATGTGTGGCCAATCTTACTGCTGATAATGGCCTTGGCTTTTCCGATGCTGACTTAACTCCCAAAGGAAGGAAACACAACGATGCGTTGCATGTTTCAGTTGAATGTCGGGGAACCACTCTCGCCCATGTCCTAGTTGATACTGGTTCTTCCTTGAATGTGCTGCCGAAGAAAGCCTTAGACCGTTCGGACTGCGAAGGACTGACCCTCAAACCTAGTAACATCATTGTTAGGGCTTTTGATGGTTCCAAGAGAATGGTTCATGGAGAGGTTGATATTCCTATCAAAGTAGGCACCGAAGTTTTCAACTCCACCTTCTACGTGATGGACATCCGTCCGTCATATTCGTGTTTGCTAAGAAGACCGTGGATCCATTATGCCGGGGCAGTTACCTCCTCTTTGCACCAAATGCTGAAATATCCTGTTAAGGGTAAGATTATAACAGTGCACGGCGAGGAAGAGTACATGATAAGTCATCTCAATTCCTTTCGATATGTGAAGTTGGATGGCGAGTTCATCGAAACACATTTCCAACATTTTGAGGAAGTTTCTCCCGAGATAGCAGTTGCGAAGATAATGGTTGAAGTGCCTGTCCTTCCCAAGCATGTATCTAGGATGGTATCTCTTAAGGACGCAGAGGCTGTGATTAAAGAAGGAAAGAGTACAGTATGGGGACAATTGCCTGACTTTCCCCATAAGACAGACAAGTTTGGGTTAGGGTTTACGGCTGCATGACAAAAGGCTATGCGTCGCTCCAAGGTTGGAGGACCACCCGTCAGGATCTCGCACCATGGAATCAATGATGTAGAAGATGAAGATGAAGAGAGCCACTTTAAAGAGTGGATCTTTCCGACCTTCGAAGGGGGTTTGAGCAACTGGGAAGCAAAGGATTTTGTTCCTATCACCTTTATCAACCAGTAATTTTATCTTTGAACAATTTCCCATTTTTTATGGTCTGTAATAACTAAAACAATTTGCACACTATTTTCACCTCATGCCTTGCCCGGGGCATGTAGGTCCATTTGTAAGGGCTTGATTTTCTTCATAATCATATGCCATGTTTTAATGAATCATTGGACGTTTTTCATCTATAAACTGCTGTGTTCATTTTCTTTCCTTTTGCATTTTTGTTTGTTTAAGGATGGCTATCCATTACACACACCCACACTCACAAATGCAGGTACCCATCCACTCCGGATCCCATGGGTGACTATTCTGCTTTAGCCTTCGATAACTCTGAAGATTTGGTTAATCATGCTGAATACGAAGTTGACGAAGACTGTGAAGTGCCAGGAGAGCTAGCCAGACTTCTACAACAAGAAGAGAGGGCCATTCTGCCTCATGAAGAGTTGCTAGAAACCATCAACTTGGGGACAGAGGAAGACAGGAAATAAGTAAAAATGGGTGCCAACCTGGAACCAAGTGTCAAGGAGCTCTTAGTGCATTTATTGAACGAATATGTTGAAATCTTCGCCTGGTCTTATGAAGACATGCCAGGGTTAGACACAGATATCGTGGTTCACCGTCTCCCTACAAGAGAAGATTGTCCACCGATAAAACAAAAGGTCCGCCGAATGAGGCCTGACATGTCTGAGAAAATCAAAGCCGAAGTAATGAAGCAATTCAACGCTGGCTTTTTGGCTGTTACCTCCTACCCACAATGGGTTGCTAACATCGTGCCCGTACCGAAAAAGGACGGCAAAGTCAGAATGTGTGTAGACTATCGGGATTTGAACAGGGCTAGCCCTAAAGACGATTTTCCGCTTCCACATATCGACATCTTGGTTGACAACACAGCTCAGCACAAAGTATTTTCCTTCATGGACGGATTCTCGGGATACAACCAGATCAAAATGGCCCTCGAGGACATGGAGAAAACTACTTTCGTCACGCAATGGGGTACCTTCTGCTACAAAGTGATGCCATTCGGACTGAAGAATGCAGGGGCGACTTATCAACGCGCCATGGTAGCTTTGTTTCATGATATGATACATCATGAGATCGAATTTTACGTAGACGACCTGATAGCTCGATCACAGACGAAAGAAGAACACCTTGGTCATTTGCAAAAGCTGTTTGATAGATTGAAGGAGTATAAGCTCAGGTTGAACCCTAGCAAGTGCACTTTTGGAGTTAGGTCTGGTAAACTTTTGGGATTTATTGTCAGCAACAAAGGCATTGAGGTTGATCCAGCTAAAGTGAAGGCTATACAAGAAATGCCTGCCCCCCGTACTGAAAAGGAGGTTAAGGCTTCTTGGGATGCTTGAACTATATCGCCAGGTTCATCTCTCACCTGACGTCCACCTGTGAGCCAATTTTCAAACTGTTGAAGAAGGATCAGGTAGTTGAATGGAACAATGATTGTCAAGTTGCTTTCGATAAGATCAAGGAGTATTTGCTAGAACCTCCTATTTTGATGCCACCCGTCAAAGGAAAGCCATTAATCATGTATCTGACTGTTCTGGATAACTCAATGGGGTGTGTGTTGTGCCAACATGACGAGTCTGGCCGAAAAGAGCATGCCATTTATTACCTTAGCAAAAAGTTTACCGACTGTGAGACTCGCTACTCACTGCTCGAGAAAACTTGTTGCGCTTTGGTATGGGCTGCTCGCCGGCTGAGACAGTATATGTTGACTCACACCACTTTGCTGATTTCCAAAATGGATCCGATCAAGTATATCTTTGAGAAGCCTGCTTTATCTGGAAGAATCGCTAGATGGCAAATGATCCTGACAGAGTATGATATCCAGTATACTACCCAAAAAGCTATAAAGGGGAGTGTACTAGCTGACCATCTAGCTCATCAACCCGTCGAAGATTACCAGTCTATGAGATTCGACTTCCCTGACAAGGACATCATGACTTTGGACAACATTGAAGGTAACGGACCGTATGACGAACCTGAACAAGGATCCCGATGGACCCTGTACTTTGATGGTGCTTCAAATGAACTTGGCAACGGTATCGGTGTGGTACTCATTTCTCCGGAAGGTTGCCATACACCCTTCACTGCCCGACTTTGCTTCAGCTGTACCAACAACATGGTTGAATATGAAGCTTACATCTTTGGTCTCAAGGCTGCTATAGACTTGGGAATCAAATCTTTGGTCGTATTTGGGGACTCGACTTTGGTTATCAGTCAAGTCAAAGGAGAGTGGGACACCAAACATCCTAATCTTATCCCATACAAAGAGCATGTCCTGACGTTGTTGCCTCATTTCGAGCAGATTACTTTCGAGCATTTCCCGCGAGAAGAAAATCAACTAGCAGATGCTATGGCTACAATGTCTTCCATGTTTAAACTCAACTGGGATAACGAGGCTCCCCAAATTACCATCGAGCGAATGGACGAACCCGCACACTGTCATGAGATTAATACCGAAGAAGTAGTGGAACAACCCTGGTTTCATGAAATCAAAAGGTATCTCCAGACTAGAGAATACCCCGAAGGAGCTTCCATCAATGACAAAAAGTTCTTAAGGAGATTCGCTGCCAAGTTCTTCCTAAGCAATGGCATCCTTTATAAGCGCAGCCATGATTGTGTTTTACTTCGTTGTGTGGACAAGGTTGAAGCAGAGTTGATCATGACCGAGATACACAGTGGCACATTTGGTACCCACTTGAGCGAACATACTATGGCTAAAAAGATTCTAAGGGCAGGCTACTACTGGTCTACCATGGAAGCTGATTGTCACCAACATTCCCATACTTGCCACAAGTGCCAAGTCTACACCGACAAGGTACATATTCCTCCTGTTCCTCTCAACGTTCTGACAGCTTCTTGTCCATTCACAATGTGGGGCATTGACATGATTGGAGAGATCAAGCCCACGACATCCAATGGACATCGCTTCATCTTAGTGGCTATTGTTTATTTCACCAAATAGGTCGAGGCAGCTTCCTTTGCCTCCATTACAAAGAATGTGGTTGCCCGCTTCATCAAGCAGAATCTCATATGCCGGTACAGTGTCCCCGACAGGATCATCACGGACAACGGTACGAATTTGAACAATACTATGATCACCGCTCTATGAGAGCAGTTCAAGATTTATCATCACAATTCATCTCCCTATCGACCAAAGATGAACGATGTTGTTGAAGCCGCGAACAAAAATATTAAGAAGATCATTCAAAAGATGACAGTCACTTACAAGGACTGGCATGAGATGTTACCATTTGCTCTGCATGGATATCGTACCACGGCACGTACTTCAACAGAGGCAACCCCATTTTCTTTGGTGTATGGCATGGAAGCTATTCTACCCATGGAAGTTCAGATTCCTTCCTTAAGGATTATGAAGGACGCTGGTTTGAGTGAAGACGATTAGATTCAGACCCGGCTTGATCAACTCAATTTGATCGACGAGAAGCGACTTACCGCTGTTTTCCATGGTCAGACATATCAAAAATGCATGATCAAGGCTTTCAACAAGAAAGTTAGGCGTCAAGTATATCAAGTCGGAGATCTTGTAATCAAGTGGATCATCTTACCGCAAAATGATCCAAGGGGCAAATAGACTCCTACCTACGAGGGACCATTTGTGATCAAGAGCATTTTCTCTGGTGGGGCCATGATTCTGACCACCATGGACAGCGACGATTTGCCGCACCCTGCGAATGCAGACATAGTCAAAAAATACTACGCATAAAAAGACCCGACAAGCTGAAAACTCGAAAGGCCGACTTGGGCAAAAATGGGCATCTCGGTGAATCGAAAACCCGAAAGGGCGGTTCAGGCAAAAATTAGGGATAAAACAAAAAAAATCTGTACACCCGACAAGTCGAAAACCCGAAAGGGCGACTTGGGCAAAAAGGGGTTTCCCGGTGGATCGAAAACCCGAAAGGGCGATCCAGGTTAAAAGTTAGGGAATTAAAGCGTATGACTATGTCTCGTCGGATCACTTCAAGAACAATATCTTCACCAACAAACTCCAAGCTTCTGATCAATCTAGTCATCGACGGACGAGGCAGCGAATGGACGAGATATTCAGAGTTGTGAAGGCTATAGCAGAATGGGAATCCCATGGAATTGTTACACATAGCCATCTTTCTTTTGTATAATTTTTTTCAATTTTTACGACAACATTCTCTTACTAGGATGTTTGTCTCCTTTGTATAAAGATACTCACAAAAGTTAATACAAATATACTTCAAAGTGCAGAAATTCGCTTGCCATTCTTTTCTTTTTACACTTATGTTTTATTTGAAAACGTCCAATGTTTTGTTGAAAAGGCATATGCATTTGAATATAATCACTGCTTACAAATAAAAATAAACTGAAAAAGGATAATTGCTGATAGGTTGAAGGAGTAGGAAGAAATCTTTATGCCATTCCAGAAGAAATCCCCTACGATACATCATTCAGATCCTCAATAAGGCAAAATTGGGAGTATATTTCCCCAGCAAAGTTAAGCTTCAAGATCCGCAGCGGAGCCAGTGCAGTCTAAAACTTGATCCCCGGTGGAGCCCGAAAACCCTGAAATACATATCCCTAGGGGAGTTAGAATATTCTAAACCTTCTTCCCCAGTGAAGTCAAATTTCCAACTATCAATCCCCAGTGAGAACCATTCAGTTTTCCCCAACTTCCCCAGTAGATTGGCGTACAACCCAAGCTCCAGACTTCCCCGACCAAGTAAACACTCTCCACACAGAGTTATTTCCCGACAGAATGAGGATTCTAGTTCCTGTTTCTCCGTTGGAAGCCTCCCAGGTTTTAATTCCCCAGTAGAAGTCGTCAGAATTTTCCTCATTCCCCAAGAAAGTCATGAAGAATTCTCATTCCCCGCAGAAGTTGGTAAAGCTCTTGTTAAATTCCCCACAAGTCACCAAGGATTTTCAATCCTCAGCAGTGGTCCCAGGATTTCTCGTTCTCAACAATCAAAGATCTTTAATCCCCAAGCAGTCAGCAAGGATTTCTCATCTTCAACAATCGAAGATTTTTGAATCCTCAGCATCGGTCAGGAATTTATTTCCTCCGGCATCAGTCAAAGATTTCATTATCTCCAATTATCAAGGATTTATTTTCCTCGGCAAGACAGCTACTCGGCTTATATGCACATCCATTACATTCATATATCATAAACATTGATGAAACACAATTCATTGCATCATACATATCATGCAACATAATTTTGTGTTTTAGCTAACGTTTTACCCTTTTCAGGATAAGATTAAAAGGCTATCGTTAACAATTATTCAGATACAGTATGGATACACCCAAGACACGACGGTCATTCTATTACTCATTCAGAATTTCAAGTCAAATACAGTACATATACACCCCAGACACGGCGGTCTTTCAACTACTCATTTAGACTTCAGCAATTAGATACAGACTAGATACGCTCCAGACACGGCAACCATTCTATCTCTCATTCAGATTCTCAACTCAAAGTTCAGATATGCTCCAAACACGGATGCCATTCTGACCCTTATACCAGCAACTTGATTCTCCCCAGTGCAGTCGCCGCGGAAGTCATTCTGCTACTCATACAGATCTCAACTTCAGATACAGTCCAGATACGCACCAGACACGGTTGCCATTCTGTCACTCATTCAAAATTTATCCCCAGCACACAGTTGCTCCGTATACAGATGTTTCTCTGTTACCCATTCAGAATACAGATACACTCCAGACACGACAGTCATTCTGATATTCATTCAGAGTTTCAAATACAGTTACAGCCCAGATACGCTCCAAACACGGAGGCCATTCCTTTGCTCATACAGATTCAGTCTCCAGATACAGTTCAAGTGCATTCCAGACACGGATACCGTTTTGCTACTCATTCTTTTGACCTACAGCATTACAATTCAACAAAGATTCTTGGATGGCATCTTTAAGCCCATCTCTAGCAAGGTTCTACCCTCTCCAAAAGGCATCTTTAAGCCCATTCCCTCAACATTATTTTGACGAGTGCAAATTTACGGGCACTCTAGTGTCCAATCCTCTTTTCACCTTCGAGTCGCGAAAGGCTAACTTGCCAATCTAACTCTTTAGGTTCAAGAAGATTGAACAGGGGAAACTGTTGTACCCCAAAATTTTCCCTCTCATTTTATCAACATTTCTCATCACAAGGCTCTTGGAACTCAAGATCAAGCCAGGGTTTGCTCTGCTCAAGACACCTCCTTGCACTTTTGACCTAAATTAGGGTTTGAGTTTGCACAGGGATTTTTTGACCTACAATGCCCAAAGTGACTTTCATACTTCATGTTGGACTCACAAGTTTTTCCATACCAAGTTTTAAGCCTTGATTCAAATTTTTGCCAAGTCAATTGGACAGTTGACCTAGAAATCAACTGTATTGGGGAAAAAGTCAACTGTGGCCAATTGACAGTCAAACCTCATGAATTTTGACCGACATCAACATTATGAACTCATATGAACCATTTGATCAAGTTTGGATCACAATTGCACAAGAAATTTGATCAGATCACCAAAAGGGCAAAATGGTCATTTTTAGGGTTTTGACTGTACAAAGGCAATTTTTGACTGTTTGACCTAGCCAATGGCAAATTAAGCTCACACATGGACTCAAGGACTCAATGAAATTGTCTTGACCCATTCAACAAGTTCAAAATATCTCAAATGCATAGGGTTGACAGATGAATTTTTCAGTCAACTGATCAAAATTTGACTGTACACTGAAAAGTCAAACTTTGACTTTTTGGTCAAAATCAAGTGCCAAGAGTTATTTTTCATCAATACATGTCAAATTATGAAACTTGTCCATCAAGAAACCCAAAAATTTAAATTAGGGTTTGTTGTACCCCAAAATTTGCCCTCCCATTTCCTCAATATTTTCTCACCACAAGACCCTTGGAGCTCAAGATCCAGTTAGGGTTTCCTCTGCTCAAGACTTCTCCTTGCACTGTTGACCCAAATTAGGGTTTGTGTTTGCACAAAGATATTTTGACCTAAAATGCCTAAGATGACTTTCATGCTTCATGTTGGACTCCCAAGTTTATCCATACCAAGTTTCAAGCCTTGATTCCAATCTTTGCCCAGTCAATTGGACAGTTGATCTAGAAATCAGCTGTATTGGGGAAAAAGTCAACTTTGGCCAATTGACAGTCAAACCTCATGAAAATTGACCCACATCAACATTATGAACTCATATGAACCATTTGATCAAGTTTGGATCACAATTCTACAAGGAATTTGATCAGATTACCAAAAGGGGAAAATGGTCATTTTTAGGGTTTTGACTGCACAAAGGCAATTTTTGACTGTTTGACCTAGCCAATGGCAAACCAAGCTCACATATGGACTCAAGGATCCCATGGAATTGTCTTGACATACTCAACAAGTTCAAAAGATCCCAAATGCACAAGATTGATAGTTGAATTTCCCAGTCAATTGATCAATTTTGACTGTATACTGAAAAGTCAAACTTTGACTTTTTGGTCAAAATCAAGTGTCAAGATTCATTTTTCATCAAAACATGCCAAATCATGAAACTTGTTCATCAAGAAATCAAGAATTGCAAATTAGGGTTTGAAATGAAGATTTTTCATAACTTAGAATTTTTCTAAGTTATGAAAAACCCTAATTTTTTCCTAACTTTGTCCCACTTTCTCACCAAGATTCATTTGGATTCAAGGAAAAGTCAAAACATGAAAGTTGTAGTCCATTTCAAAACCTACAACTTTGATTCACAAAGTTTCCTCAAAAGAAGCTTGTAGCTCAACTTACAATTTTTGGAACAAGGGTACCAAACCATTCTTAACTTAGAGAAATTTGACCTATTTTAGGCAGGATTTTTGCCTAACTTCAAGACCATTTTTCACATACTTCCACTTGGAATTTCAATTTGCATTTCAAAGATGAATTGTAGTACACATTCCAAGCTTTCCAAAATGTCCAATAACTCATCAAACAACCTCATGGTTAGGGAGAATCGAATTTGGCAAGTTGGGAAAAAGTCACTTTGTTTATGGCCAAGTTACATGTTCATACATCTAGGCCATTTTGAAATCAGCTTGCATTCTTTGATTACAGGTCCTATATATCAATTGCACTCAATAATTTAATGCATATCCCTTGTGCCAATACCTTATTTTGTGTGTTCAAACATTATATGCAAGATTAAGCCATTTTTAGATAAAGCATTTTTGCCATTTTTTAAAAGAAGTGCTTTATGTCAATTTGTAAATCAAGAAGGTACAAAGAAAATCTCTGAGGCACAAGTTATTAGACTAATCCCACTGATCAAGGAGAGATTATGCAGCATGCTAGAGGGGCCTGTACAAGCCTAAAACACCAACTTGCCATTTCTTGCTTAAGTTAGAAGTAACTTGGCATAACAAACAGAACTTCACATTCCTGTCAAGGCAAGCTTAAGAAAAGATTGCAAACAAATTCCATACATCCTAACTGAGCTAGAACACGAGCCAACCATCTCCAACACCCTCTCAAACACAGAATCACCATAAAACTGCAAAAAACAGGGCTTAGGCTGCAGTTGGATTCCCACAACTCATTTCCATCGTGCACTTCCATCCAAACCACTTCAAACACTTTCCCTACCATCCATACAAACTGTCCAAAGCATTGGAAGCAGACTGTAACACCTCTAACCAACATCACCATTTTCATTTTTCTGTTTTGCAGGTGGAGTTCTATAGCTCGATTCAGCTAGTTTCAAAGCAAACTAAAGGTTGGAGAAGCATCCCTGAACTTCAAGCAAGCTATTCCAATCATCACCTTGCACTGAAAGTACCTCCATTGCCAGATACGATTCAAGCTGAACAGGTAAGTTCATGGACTTCTATCTCCCTATCCAGGCATTGTTAGCTCTAGGTTTGTGAATGAAAAATGTTCTACTCATGCCCCTGAAGCTGTACATATCTTTACTTTCCATTTATTTTGTATGTGCTATGAGAATTTAAGGTCTGAACATTGATGGAAACTTAGGTCAAGAATTAGGGATGGAGAAATTCTCTCTCATCTTAGAGAGTTAAGTCAAGTTCTTTATATGTCTGGATTCGTCTTTTAATGCTCTACATTTTTCATGTTGTGAGTTTTGCTTGAAAGTCCAGGAATCTGGAGATAGAAAACGTGTGTTTTTGTTCATGTTCAAACAGTCTGGAGGTTGAAGACAACCCTTTTGGGCTGGGCTTGGTTGTTTTTCCTATTTGCACCTCATTTCTACTTTTGCACCCCCTTAGCCCATTATGCTTATTCTTATGATTTTTTGACCTTTTCTTTTTTGTTCTGACTTATTTATTTTTTCTCATAATATCAAAAATATAAAAATTATTTTTTAAACCATTTTTGTATTTATTAGGCATTTATTTGTTTAAATGGGTATTTGTACATAAATAAATATATAGATATACTCTTATTCAAAATACTAAAAAATAATGCAAACATGTTTATTTTCTGATTTCATTTTATATTACCTCTTGAAAACATTTTACATAAAATATACTTTTTTTTTAATAAATATTAAATAGTTTATTTTTGTATATACAATATATATTTAGTAAATAATATAAATACTTATATATTTATTAGTATATTTAGGAAAGAATATAAAAGTAATACATTTTTATTTTTTTATTAATATTTGATCTCAAAAATTACTTTTTTACAAATATACTTCATTTTTATTTTATTTTTGTACATAATTAATAAACATTGTATATATTAAATAATAAATACCTTTTATTTGCAAAATTAGGGTTTTGCCCTAAATACATAAAAACTCCAAAAATTAATACTTTTTATTTTGTTTATTTGACATATAAAAAAACACTTTTTTCATACATATAAAAAACATTTTTTTTTGCATCTTGCATATTTATTCCATTTTTATTTAATTATTGTATATTAAATAATTTGTATAATTCAATTTTGATGTAATAGTTAGGTTTAAATTCCTTGTCAAAATACCCCTATTTGAACATTTGTACCCCCCTTCCCATATATCGTGTTGTAATAACTTAGAAACTTTATTTTTTGCATTTTTAAAGCTTTCTAAATATATCATGCTAGAATTAGGGTTTGTATGCAAATCAACTAACCAAAATAGTTTGTCCTAATTTCAAGATAAACAAGCATGAAAATGGACAACACTAATCACACTTGCACCCCTAGGGTATTCCACTTGTTGCCTTCAATAATGGGCCATATTGCATGTTAGGTCTCTTTGGGCAAAACAAATACAATTCCAATGATCATAGTCCCTCGATGACGCTTTCGAAAGTTGCCTAAAAAATGATCAAGTCCCTCCAAGGAAAAATTGCCCAAAGATACTTGGCACCATTGCAATCATGGTCTAAACGATGACCCGCGTCCGTCCCTTTCACATCCTAATACAAGATTGTCCACCAAATGCAATGGTGGAACAAAATTGTTAAAAGGGTTAAAACATAGCAAAGATCTTTGAGAAATTTAAGGTAGATAGCTCTTGATTACTTGTCAACTTGCAAAACAAAACACTTGCCTATTTTTCAAACCACACATCACTACACTTTCAAAACAACTTTCAAAAAACATTGAAAACCTTTTCAAAAGACATACACCTTTGTATACATCCCAACATGGATCATTACAAAGGTTGCCACCACATTGGCTTCTTTTCAAAACATTTCCAAACCCACACACACAAAGCACCATTTCAAACAATTGAAAATTAAGGCAAGTTGATCTAAGCAAGTAACTAAGAGCCCATGGATAACCATGGATAGAAAGGGTGCTAATACCTTCCCTTTCTATAATCTACTCCCCGAACCCAAGAAAACATCTCAAAGGTTTTTGCTGTGCTTTTTAAACCTTTCCTTAGGATAAAATAAAAAGTCGGTGGCGACTCTTGCTCAACCGAAACATTTGCGAAAACAAACGCAAAACCTCAAGTCAGTTCTCCCACCGTATCACAGAACTGGCGACTCTGCTGGGGAAAACTTAAAAGTGGAGTAACCTTAGGGCTTAGATCACCTTTGTTTTCAATTGTTTGCTTTGTTTGCTTTTATATTTATGGGCTTTGCATCAGAGTTTCATAGATCCTAACCCGGATCTGGGGAATACCCTTTTAGGTAGCATAATCTGTGAGGGACCTGTCCGGCGTAGACCGACATGGGTGAAGCAGTGGCTAAGTTGGTGTGGCACCTTGGTCTGTACCGATATCCCTTGTGTTGCAACGAGGAGAATATGGGTCTTCTAAGGAGTCATTAAACACCAACCGACCTTAGAACCCTAAATTGACCAAACTTGGCCATAGAACAGTAGCAGTATGCTACACTCATTGAGGCTAAACTCTCGCGATGGTTCTGGCCGCAAGAAAAGATTGCGATGCTGGAGTTATGACCGATTGAGGGTAGTCAATGATTTGAGATCCTCTAGAACCCGGTTCCTTTTGATAAGACAGGTTTTAACCAACGAAACTAAAAGAGGGTAATACCTAAACTTCATGCTGGCCTGAAACCTAAGGGTTGTCTTGTGTGACTTGTGTGCCTTATCATGCTTTCCTGTGTGAATACTTGTGGTGTGCTTCATCATAGCATCATACCATCATACCATTGCATGCATCCTGTATAAGGACTGACCCATTTCAAAGACAAAAAAGTTTCATCTTTGCTCTGTTTTGTAGGACATCATGATGCCCGTGCGTAGGAATACTATCCGGCTTAACTTTGTTCAACCACCAGCTTTGCTCAAGGATTTGGTTGATAGGATTCCAAACACCACTTCCTTCATCAAGAGGCATGGTTCTCTCCTTGGTTTGATCACTTCAAAGTGGGACCAACAACTGATGAGTGTCCTGACCCAGTTTTATGATCCCCTGTATCATTGCTTTACCTTTCAAGACTTCCAGCTGGTCCCTACCCTGGAAGAATTCTCTGCTTTGCTTGGTATCCCTGTGTTGGAGCAAATTCCATTCACTGGTTGGGAAAAGACTCCTAGGCCTAAAGAGGTTGCTGCAGTTCTCCCCTTGACCAAAGAAGAGGTATTGGCTAACTGGGAAACTATAAGTGGAGTTAAGGGCTTTTTGGTAAAATTTCTGGTTGGCAAAGCTAATGATTTCTGGAATGACTTAGACTTCAAGGCGTACGAAGATATTCTGGCTCTTTTAATCTATGGTCTGGTATTGTTTCCCAATCCTGACACCTTTATCAGTATCCATGCCATAAGGATCTTCATGTCTCGGAATCCTGTACCCACTCTTTTGGGTGATATCCTGCAACAACTCTATGCTCGTACTGCCCGAAGACGGGGAACTCCATGGTGTTGTGCTCCTTTGCTGGTGAGATGGTTTATTTCGCACCTTCCTAAGTTCGTGTTGAAGAATGAAGAAGGAAAGGGTTGGGCTCATAGGTTAATGTCTCTCACTGATAATGACATCACTTGGACTCTCCGAGGTTTAGATGAGGTAGCTGTTATTGATCGTTGCGGAGAATACCCTAATGTTCCATTGATCGGCATCCAGGGAGGCATCTCTTATAATCCATGTTTAGCTCTCCGCCAGTTTGGAAGAGCCAGAAGAGTAGGGCCTCATGAGATGTTGGTCCCTCACTTCCATTTTGAATTTCAGGTAGACAGTGACAAACTACGCCATGGATTCATTAAGGCCTGGGACAGAATTCACAAAGCTGACCCACATGAGTTGGGACCAAAGACCTCTCTACCAATGGAACCTTATTGCAGATGGGTCCGCATCCGTGCTCAGAAGTTAGGTATGCCATACGAAGCTGTCAGACCTATCATTCTTGAGTCTCTTGATGAAGATGGGGTTCCTCCAACTGTTCTCCCTCCTCAGATACCCACTGATGTTGATACATTGAAGAGATCTTGGGCGCAGTTAAAGGAAGAACGGGATTTTTATCGGGAAAAGTTCAACGAACAGGAATGGAAGATCCAGAAGCTGACTAAGCAATTGGAGGAAGAGCGGATCCTGAACGACTATATCCATACTGAGAAGAGGAGGCCATGGGAGCACTGATGGGCTTTGAATATTTCCTTTTACAGCTTTTATTTCCTTTTCAGTATTTTTTCATTCCTGTAATGCCTAAGGGCAAGTTGTTGAAACAATTTAAAATTTGAATCTAATGAAGTGTGTTTCCCTTTTGTCTACAAAGTTGAATCTTGTTTGTCTTTGAAAACATAAAACATACGCATCTCATTGCACCATATGCATAACAGGTATCCTTTTTTCCACAGGTTGCTTAATCTTCTTCGCTGTTTATTTGAACAGTCATCATGAATCCAGAATCATCCAGTGAGCAAGCAATCAAGGCCCTCCAGGCCCAGAATGCCCAGTTTCAAGAGATGGTCATGATCCTGGCCCAAGGTCAACAAGAATTGAAGGCTCTGCTCCTAAATAAGAAGAAGAAGAAGAAGAGGACTGCGTTGTTCAATACTGAACGCAGGTTTGGGAACACACTCCATAATGAGGCTGATCCAACTACTTCCTCTGCAGAGAAAGACAGTCCCCAAGGGGGAGGGGCTCCTAGTCCTGCAGTCTCTGACAACGAGACGGATTACAATGACGAACAATACCCTCCTGCTGCTGACAGATACAAGCAATTAGAGGACCGCTTGAGTGCCATGGAAATTCAAAATGTGCCGGGGCTGGATTTCAGAGATTTAGGGTTATCTTCTGGGGTGGTAATCCCACACAAGTTCAAGGCGCCTGCCTTTGCCAAATACGATGGGGCTTCCTGTCCAAAGCTGCATCTCAGATCGTACGTAAGGAAGATCCAACCTTACACGGCAGACAAAAACCTTTGGATCCACTTCTTCCAAGATAGCCTTTCGGGGTCACAGCTTGAGTTGTTCTATCAGCTAGATGGAACCAGTATCCAACATTGGGAAGATTTGGCTACCGCCTTTTATAGACAATATCAATACAATTCTGACCTCGCTCCTACGCGTACCCAACTTCAGGGTATGTCATTAGGAACGGGCGAAGGATTCAAAGAATATGCGCAAAAATGGAGAGATTTGGCTGGCAGGGTGCAGCCTCCTTTGACTGATCATGAACTGGTTGACATGTTTCTAGGGACCTTGTCGGGTCCATTCTTCAATCATCTGGTTGGTAATTCCTCCGCTGGGTTTACGGATTTGATCCTGACGGGTGAAAGGATAGAAGCTGGCATCAGGTCAGGAAAGATACAGAAAGGAGCCGCCGCAAGTACTGAGAAAAAGCCTTTCAAGAAGGAAGCTAGTGCCGTCTATGGTCCTAGAAGACAAGTCAAGCCAGAAATCCGCCAAGCCGTCAATGCCTTGGTAATTTCAAAACCTGTTGCTGCTCCTCAGCAGTACAATCAACAAAGGGGTGAGAGGCCCAAGAGGCAATACACTCGGCTGAGTATGACCTTGTCACAAATCTTACCGCAACTGTTATCAACCAACTTGGTGACCATCAAAGAGGCTCCGAAGGTCGTGAATACTGCATCTCCTAAGTATAACCCAAATTCCCGTTGTGCTTATCATTCTGATAGCCCCGGGCATACTACCGATGATTGCTGGGCCCTGAGAAATAAGGTTCAAGACCTTATTGATGCGAAGGAAATTCAGTTTGAAGCGCCTGAGAGGCCAAATGTTGTAACTGCTCCTATGCCCCAGCATAGAGTAAATGCCGTTGAGGAAGATTTGTATGCTGTTTCGGTGAATGATGTTGCTACCCCTCTATTGACTGTCAAGAGGAACCTACTGCTAGCCGGTTTATTTCCGGGTTGTAGCAAGGGTTGCCTCCTGTGTGCTGTTATCCCTACCGGTTGTCCACTGCTGAAGTCAGGCATCCAAAGCCTGATGGATAGCAAAGAGATTTTGTTCAAGAAAACTATTGTTCCATTTGTTTCCGCTGAAGAAGTATTTGTCGTCACAATTTTCAACAATCCTACCAAGGCTCCCCCGAGGAAGCCAGTCCAAATTATGTCTGTTGCACCCATTACCATTACTGTTCCGGGGCCCCTCCCCTATGAATCTGACAAGGCTGTCCCATGGCACTATGGGGCAGACGTGTATGTGCTTGGAGTGAAGCAGGAGTTCAACACCGGTACCAGTATCAGTAACATCACTGGTCCCGCCAAGATTACTCACAGTGGCAGACTCTTCTCGCCTGATATTACACCGCCAGTTATCCAAAAACCTCTTATCATCACACCCGTAAGTGTGCATGTTTCAAATCAAGTTCCTGTGTCTACTACTGCCGCCGAGTCCTCTGATGCTTGGGGCAAAGAAGTTGCTACCGATTTGCCTGCCCGGACGGAGGCACCAAAAAAGACCGCTGTTGAAGCCTCCCAGCAAGAGATGGAGGAAATCCTTAAAATCATTAAAAAGAGTGACTTCAATGTCGTTGAACAGCTGGGCCATACCCCCTCCAAAATCTCCATGCTATCATTGCTGCTGTGCTCAAAGGCCCACGCCAAGGCCCTGATTTCATTTCTGAAAACGGCCCATGTGCCGCAAGAGACATCTGCAGATCAGTTCACTGACTGTGTGGCTAATTTGACAGCTGACAATGGTTTGGGTTTCTCGGATACCGATTTGACCGCCAAGGGAAAAAACCACAATGATGCCCTGCATGTTTCCATAGAATGCAGGGGCACTACTCTCGCACACGTGTTGGTGGACACCGGTTCTTCCCTGAATGTTTTGCCCAAGAAGGCCTTAGATCGGTTGGATTGCGAGGGCCTGGAATTGAAACCTAGTAACATCATTGTTAGAGCCTTCGACGGTTCTAAGAGGATGGTGCATGGTGAGGTAGACATTACTATTCGTGTGGGTTCCCAAGTCTTTGACTCAACATTCTATGTAATGGATATTCGTCCATCTTATTCCTGCTTGCTGGGTCGACCCTGGATTCACAAGGCTGGGGCAGTAACATTCACTCTACACCAAAAGCTCAAATACCCTGTCAAAGGGAAGATTGTTACTGTGCAGGGTGAGGAGGAATACATGGTTAGTCACTTGAATTCATTCCGGTATATCGAGATGGAAGGGGAGTTTATTGAAACCCCCTTTCAACATTTTGAGGAGGTACCTCCAACATTGGCGTCAGCTGAGACAGTGGTTGAAGAAGACTTTCCTCTGAAGATGGCTTCCCTAAAGGATGCCCGGGCAGCGATCGAGAAAGGCAAGTGTGCAAACTGGGGTCAGCTTCCTGACTTCACTCAAAAGACCGACAAGTTCGGGCTGGGCTTCACTGCAGAGGCTCAGAGGGCTGTTCGCAAGGAAAGGATCAGAAAGTCTCCGGTGTTCATCACCAACCCAAGAGTGAATGCTATCGAGGAGGACGTAGAGGAAGCAGAGTTTGACAGTTGGATCTATCCAACAACCAACAACGGACCAAGCAACTGGACGGCAAAAGATTTTACACCTATTACATTTGTCACGCAGTAATGAACTCTTTTGATTTTCAATTTGTAACAAACAATATGTTGAAACTTTTATTGGCTCGGTGTCCTACCCGGGGAACCGTAGTTCCATTTGTGAGGGCTTTTTGTATGACATTTCCATATATCATTAATCAAAACATTGGACGTTTGTTGCATTTCAAATCTTGTGCTCTTTTTCTTTGTGTTATATATTGCAAAACAGCTATATTTACACACACTCACTTATACAGGTTCCAATCCACTCTGGATCTCACTGGTAACGGCTCTGCTACTACCAGTCATGACTTCGAGAATCCGATCAACTTGGCCGAAGACGAAGGTGAGGATGATTGCGAAGTGCCTGGTGAACTCACAAGACTGCTACTCCAGGAAGAGAGGGCCATTCAGCCGCATGAAGAGCCAGTGGAAACAGTGAACCTGGGTACTGAGACAGATAGAAAAGAAGTCAAGATTGGTGCCAATCTAGAGCTCAACGTGAAGCAACAATTGATCCAGATGCTGCATGACTACATGGAAATCTTTGCTTGGTCTTACGAAGACATGCCTGGTTTGGATGCCGACATTGTGGTTCATCACCTGCCTACCAAGGAAGACTGCCCTCCGGTAAAGCAAAAGGTCCGCCGTATGCGTCCCGAGATGTCCGAGAAAATCAAAGTTGAGGTTATGAAACAGTTTGATGCCGGGTTTCTAGCAGTGACTTCTTATCCTCAGTGGGTGGCCAACGTGGTTCCAGTGCCAAAGAAAGATGGTAAAGTCAGAATGTGTGTCGACTACAGGGATTTGAACAGGGCCAGCCCTAAGGATGATTTCCCTCTGCCTCACATCGACGTTCTTGTTGACAATACTGCTCAACACAAGGTGTTCTCCTTCATGGATGGTTTTTCAGGGTATAATCAGATCAAGATGGCTCCTGAAGATATGGAAAAGACTACCTTTGTCACTCAGTGGGGCACCTTCTGCTACAAGGTCATGCCATTCGGGTTGAAAAATGCTGGGGCAATCTACCAACGTGTCATGGTTGCTTTATTTCATGATATGATCCATCATGAGACTGAAGTCTACATCGATGATATGATTGCAAGGTCTCAAACTGAGGAGGAACACCTTGACCATCTGCGGAAGCTGTTTGACCGACTGAAGTTGTACAAGCTGAGGTTGAACCCAAACAAATGCACCTTTGGGGTGAGGTCTGGAAAATTGCTAGGTTTCATTGTAAGCGACAAAGGTATTCAAGTGGACCCTGCCAAGGTAAAAGCCATACAAGAGATGCCGACTCCCAAGACAGAGAAAGAAGTCAGAGGTTTTTTGGGACGACTGAATTACATTGCCCGATTCATCTCACATCTAACTGCTACCTGTGAGCCAATCTTCAAATTGCTGAAGAAAGATCAAGTAGTACGTTGGAACGATGAATGTCAGGCTGCTTTCGAAAAGATAAAGGAATATCTCCAAGAACCACCCATTCTTATGCCTCCGGTTGAAGGGAGACCTCTAATACTATACTTGATAGTACTTGACAACTCAATGGGGTGTGTGCTAGGGCAGCATGACGAGTCTGGCCGAAAAGAGCACGCTATTTATTACCTGAGAAAAAAGTTTACCGACTGTGAGTCTCGGTACTCACTGCTCGAGAAAACTTGCTGCGCTCTGGTATGGGCTGCTCGCCGGCTGAGACGGTATATGCTGACTCACACTACTCTGTTGATTTCAAAAATGGATCCAATCAAGTACATATTCGAAAAGCCTGCTCTGTCTGGAAGAATAGCAAGATGGCAAATGATCTTAACGGAATATGACATCCAGTACACAACTCAAAAAGCAATCAAAGGAAGTGTATTGGCAGATCATTTGGCACACCAACCTGTGGACGATTACCAATCATTGAACTTTGAATTTCCGGACGAAGATATCATGGTAATAACTGATTGTGAAGTACCTGGACCAGATGAAGGACCTGAGGAAGGATCCCGATGGTCTATGCATTTCGATGGAGCCTCGAACGCTTTGGGTAACGGAATCGGCGTTGTGATCATATCCCCCAAAGGCACTCATACTCCACTCACCACCCGACTGTGTTTCAACTGCACCAACAACATGGCAGAATATGAGGCATGTATTATGGGTCTTCAAGCTGCAATCGACTTAAGGATCAAGTTTCTGAGTGTCTTCGGAGATTCCGCTCTCGTGATCAATCAGATCAAAGGCGAGTGGGATACGAAACACCCAAATCTTATTCCTTACAAGGAGTATGTGCTGACTTTGCTTCCCCACTTTGAAGAGATAACTTTTGAACACTTCCCAAGAGAGGAGAATCAGTTAGCGGACGCACTAGCTACGATGTCTTCAATGTTCAAAGTCAAATGGGACAACGAGGCTCCCCGGATCATTATCTGGAAGTTGGACGAACCTGCATACTGTTGCAATCTTGAAACCGAAGAAGTAACCGAAAAACCCTGGTATCATGAGGTGAAGAGATACTTGGAAGCTCAGGAATACCCTGAAGGCGCATCGGTCAATGACAAGAAGTTCATGAGAAGGTTTGCGGCAAAATTCTTCCTCAGCAACAGCATTCTCTACAAACGAAATCATGATTCAACTCTACTGCGTTGTGTGGATAAAACTGAAGCAGAAAAGATCATGGCAGAGCTACATGAAGGTACATTCGGAACACATTCCAGTGGACATACCATGGCAAAGAAAATCCTTCGGGCAGGATATTTCTGGTCCACAATGGAAGCCGACTGTTACCAACATTCTCGGACATGTCATAAATGCCAGATCTATGCTGATAAGGTGCATATCCCTCCGGTCCCTCTGAACGTCCTAACGGCGCCTTGGCCTTTTGCAATGTGGGGCATTGATATGATCGGCGAGATCCGACCGACGGCATCCAACGGGCATCGCTTCATCTTGGTAGCGATTGACTATTTCACAAAGTGGGTAGAAGCAGCTTCCTACGCCACCATAACCAAGAGCGTCGTGGCACGTTTCATTCAGCACAACCTGATCTGTCGATACGGCATCCCGAAAAGAATCATTACGGACAATGGTACCAATCTTAACAACAAGATGATCACTGAGCTCTGCGAGCAATTCAAGATACAACACCACAACTCATCTCCTTACCAGCCGAAGATGAATGGGGCTGTCGAGGCAACTAATAAAAACATCAAGAAAATTGTGCAGAAGATGACAGTGACCTACAAAGATTGGCACGAGATGTTACCGTTTGCTCTTCATGGGTACCGTACCTCAGCGAGGACGTCAACCGGGGCAACACCCTTTTCCTTGGTCTATGGCATGGAGGCAGTCTTGCCAATAGAAGTCCAGATACCCTCTCTCCGGATAATGAAGGATGCAGACTTGAGTGAAGATGACTGGATCCAGACTCGACTTAATAAATTAAACCTAATTGACGAAAAGAGACTCACCGCTATCTGTCATGGTCAGACGTACCAAAAACAGATGATCAGGGCATTTAACAAGAAAGTCAGACCACAAGAGTATCAAGTTGGGGACCTGGTAATCAAGCGCATCATCCTTACTCAAAGTGATCCCAGGGGCAAATGGACCCCTACGTACGAAGGGCCATTTGTGGTTAAGCATGTGTTCTCAGGAGGAGCCATGATTCTGACCACCATGGATGGTGACGACCTTCCTCACCCCGCCAATGCAGACATAGTAAAAAGATACTACGCATGAATAAAAGACCCGCTAGGTTGACATACCTAGGCAAAAATAAGGGCTTCCCGGCGGACCAAAAGGGTTCGGGCAAAAATAAGGGATGAAATAAAAAATCTGTACACCCGGCAAGTCGAAAACCTGAAAAGGCGGCTTGGGCAAAAATGGGTATCCCGGTGGACTGAAAACCCGAAAGGGCGGTCCAGGCAAAAGTTAGGGATAAAGCGTAACACTATGTCTCATTGGATCACCTTGCATCCAGAATTCGGCATCAACTATCTGGCTCAGACTTCGACATCGATCAATCAGCTTCATCTTCAACTAAGCAGCAAAGTGATGAGACGCTTGAAGACATAAAGGCGATAGCAGAGTTGGAACCCAGTGGGAATATTGTGCACATAGCTGTTTTGTTTCCTTTTCAAAATTGTATAAACTTTATGTTATTCGGCGGCGTTCTCTTACTAGGACGTCGGCCTCTTGTACAAAAAACGCCTATTTACAGACAAATTTCAAAATCAATACAAGTTCACTTTTTCAAACAAATTGCCAATTGTTTTTCCTTTTTCTGTTTTTTCTTGCGAAGAACGTCCAATGTTCATTTTTGATATATGCATTTGACATTAAATTGCTAAATACTTGCATATGAAACAAAAGACTAATTACAGGTGACATCAGAAGTAGGGGCAATGTAGAATTGTCCAGGCAGTCTAGTTGCTTTGTCCGCCAGGGTACCAAGGTAGATTTAACTGAAGAATGTGACCAAGTTATCTCAATTCCCCACAGAGTAAGACAAGAATTAGCAATACCCTCCCAGGGAAGATTTAGTCTATCATCAGCCCTACAATAGGCACCCTGTTCCCCTAGCAAGTCAGCAATACTCTCCTCCAGAAGAGTTAGTCTACGGTCAGCCTAAAGGAAGTTGGGTAGCCCCAGAAGATATCAACGTTCCCTAATGGAGTATAGGCATTCATCAGCAAGCATCCCCGGCAGTCTTGATCTAAGATTGTTCCCCGGCGGAATACAGACACCCCAGTGGAATCATTTTCTAGTACAGTCCGAAAGTTTTCCCAGGAAATTTGGAATCCATATCCCCAGCAGGTCTTGAAGCTTATCCCCAGTAGATTCTGGAAGCTTGTCCCCTGTAAAGTACGGACGTCTCTCCCGGGCTTTATTCAAAGTTATTCCTCACAAAGGCTTATAACTGGGTTATCCTCAGCTAATTACCACGAAAGATCATCCTCGGCAAAGTTCTTCCTATCCCCAGTGGAGTTCATCAAAGTTCCCCAACATAACTTATCAACAGCATCCCCAGCGGAGTTTATCATTGTCATCCCCAGCGGAGTCCATCATTGAAATCCTCAGCGGAGCTCCCATCAAAACTTCAGCGAAGTATCTCTTCCCACAGAGTAATTCCCCTCAGAGTAATCTCTCCAACAAGTTTATTCCCCAACGGAGTCATCTTCTCCTACCGGTATATTCTTGCAACCATCATCCCTAGCGGAAGCGAAGAACTTTACTCTTCAACGTCAGCCCAGGATTTAATTCCCCGGTTGGTCGTCAAGGATTTATTTTCCTAGACGAAAATACATTCATAAACATTTCACAGTTCATACATCTTGTTTACATACATGATAAAGTGCATACAACACTATCTCATTTTGAACATCATGACATCATGCATTTCATACATCATGACATTGCATACAACTGATGTTTTGCCTTTTCAGGAAAAAGACAACCCAAAAGACAACTACCTTCAACTGTCACAATTCCAGATTCGATTCCTGTATCTAGCCAGGGCACATCTGTGAGTGATCAGTTTCCAGATTCGATTCCTGTATCTAGCCAGGGCACATCTGAAGAGTTTGAAGATTCGATTCCTGTATCCAGCCAGGGCATATCTGTTGACGACTATTCCGGATTCGATTCCTGTATCTAGCCAGGGCACATCTGAAGAGTTTGAAGATTCGATTCCTGTATCCAGCCAGGGCATATTTGTTGACGACTATTTCCAAATTTGATTCCTGTATCCAGCCAGGGCATATCTGTTGACGACTAATTCCAGATTCGATTCCTGTATCCAGCCAGGGCACATCTGAAGAGTTTGAAGATTCGATACCTGTATCCAGCCAGGGCATATATGTAGACAACAATTCCAGATTCGATTCCTGTATCTAGCCAGGGCACATCTGAAGAGTTTGAAGATTCGATTTCTGTATCCAGCCAGGGCATATCTGTTGACGATTATTTCCAGATTCGATTCCTGTATCCAGCCAGGGCACATCTGAAGAGTTTGAAGATTCGATTCTTGTATCCAGCCAGGGCATATCTGCGAGCAACCGATTATAGACTCGACACCTGTATCTAGCCAGGGCATGTCTGCATGAAGAGATTGAAGATCAACACCTGTAACAAGCCAGGAAAACTTCTGTCTTTCTCAAAGTGCGCAAATTCTCGCTAAGGAATCTCTTATGCGACCAACACTTCCAAATGGCATCTATAAGCCCATTCCCGACAAGTTTCTGTCACGCCTTCAGATGGAATCTATAAGCTCATCTCCCTATCCACCATCTCTCTAAATGGCATCTATAAGCCCATTCCCGACCTCACATTGCTGATACTCCAACATGCGAGTGCAAATTTCCGGGCACCCTAGTGTCCAATCTCCTTTTACCCTCGAGTCACGAAAGGCAAACTCGCCAATCTAACTCTTCAGGTTCAAGAAGATTGAACAGGGGCAACTGTTGTACCCCAAAATTTGCCCTCCCGTTTTCTCAATATTTTCTCACCACAAGACCCTTGGAGCTCAAGATCCAGTTAGGGTTTCCTCTGCTCAAGACTTCTCCTTGCACTGTTGACCCAAATTAGGGTTTGTGTTTGCACAAAGATATTTTGACCTAAAATGCCTAAGATGACTTTCATGCTTCATGTTGGACTCCCAAGTTTATCCATACCAAGTTTCAAGCCTTGATTCCAATCTTTGCCCAATCAATTGGACAGTTGATCTAGAAATCAGCTGTATTGGGGAAAAAGTCAACTGTGGTCAATTGACAGTCAAACCTCATGAAAATTGACCCACATCAACATTATGAACTCATATGAACCATTTGATCAAGTTTGGATCACAATTCCACAAGGAATTTGATCAGATTACCAAAAGGGGAAAATGGTCATTTTTAGGGTTTTGACTGCACAAAGGCAATTTTTGACTGTTTGACCTAGCCAATGGCAAACCAAGCTCACATATGGACTCAAGGACCCCATGGAATTGTCTTGACATACTCAACAAGTTCAAAAGATCCCAAATGCACAAGATTGACAGTTGAATTTCCCAGTCAATTAATCAATTTTGACTGTATACTGAAAAGTCAAACTTTGACTTTTTGGTCAAAATCAAGTGTCAAGATTCATTTTTCATCAAAACATGCCAAATCATGAAACTTGTTCATCAAGAAATCAAGAATTGCAAATTAGGGTTTGAAATGAAGATTTTTCATAACTTAGAATTTTTCTAAGTTATGAAAAACCCTAATTTTTTCCTAACTTTGTCCCACTTTCTCACCAAGATTCATTTGGATTCAAGGAAAAGTCAAAACATGAAAGTTGTAGTCCATTGCAAAATCTACAACTTTGATTCACAAAGTTTCCTCAAAAGAAGCTTGTAGCTCAAGTTACAATTTTTGGAACAAGGGTACCAAACCATTCTTAACTTAGAGAAATTTGACCTATTTTAGGCAGGATTTTTGCCTAACTTCAAGACCATTTTTCACATACTTCCACTTGGAATTTCAATTTGCATTTCAAAGATGAATTGTATTACACATTCCAAGCTTTCCAAAATGTCCAAGAACTCATCAAACAACTTCATGGTTAGGGAGAATCGAATTTGGCAAGTTGGGAAAAAGTCACTTTGTTTATGGCCAAGTTACATGTTCATACATCTAGGCCATTTTGAAATCAGCTTGCATTGTTTGATTACAGGTCCTATATCTCATTTGCACTCAATAATTTAATGCATATCCCTTGTGCCAAGACCTTATTTTGTGTGTTCAAACATTATATGCAAGATTAAGCCATTTTTAGATAAAGCATTTTTGCCATTTTTGAAAAGAAGTGCTTTATGTCAATTTGTAAATCAAGAAGGTACAAAGAAAATCTCTGAGGCACAATTTATTAGACTAATCCCACTGATCAAGGAGAGATTATGCAGCATGCTAGAGGGGCCTGTACAAGCCTAAAACACCAACTTGCCATTTCTTGCTTAAGTTAGAAGTAACTTGGCATAACAAACAGAACTTCACATTCCTGTCAAGGCAAGCTTAAGAAAAGATTGCAAACAAATTCCATACATCCTAACTGAGCTAGAACACGAGCCAACCATCTCCAACACCCTCTCAAACACAGAATCACCATAAAACTGCAAAAAACAGGGCTTAGGCTGCAGTTGGATTCCCACAACTCATTTCCATCGTGCACTTCCATCCAAACCACTTCAAACACTTTCCCTACCATCCATACAAACTGTCCAAAGCATTGGAAGCAGACTGTAACACCTCTAACCAACATCACCATTTTCATTTTTTTGTTTTGCAGGTGGAGTTCTATAGCTCGATTCAGCTAGTTTCAAAGCAAACTAAAGGTTGGAGAAGCATCCCTGAACTTCAAGCAAGTTATTCCAATCATCACCTTGCACTGAAAGTACCTCCATTGCCAGATACGATTCAAGCTGAACAGGTAAGTTCATGGACTTCTATCTCCCTATCCAGGCATTGTTAGCTCTAGTTTTGTGAATGAAAAATGTTCTACTCATGCCCCTGAAGCTGTACATATCTTTACTTTCCATTTATTTTGTATGTACTATGAGAATTTAAGGTCTGAACATTGATGGAAACTTAGGTCAAGAATTAGGGATGGAGAAATTCTCTCTCATCTTAGAGAGTTAAGTCAAGTTCTTTATATGTCTGGATTCGTCTTTTAATGCTCTACATTTTTCATGTTGTGAGTTTTGCTTGAAAGTCCAGGAATCTGGAGATAGAAAACGTGTGTTTTTGTTCATGTTCAAACAGTCTGGAGGTTGAAGACAACCCTTTTGGGCTGGGCTTGGTTGTTTTTCCTATTTGCACCTCATTTCTACTTTTGCACCCCCTTGGCCCATTATGCTTATTCTTATGATTTTTTGACCTTTTCTTTTTTGTTCTGACTTATTTATTTTTTCTCATAATATCAAAAATATAAAAATTATTTTTTAAACCATTTTTGTATTTATTAGGCATTTATTTGTTTAAATGGGTATTTGTACATAAATAAATATATAGATATACTCTTATTCAAAATACTAAAAAATAATGCAAACATGTTTATTTTCTGATTTCATTTTATATTACCTCTTGAAAACATTTTACATAAAATAAACTTTTTTTTTAATAAATATTAAATAGTTTATTTTTGTATATACAATATATATTTAGTAAATAATATAAATACTTATATATTTATTAGTATATTTAGGAAAGAATATAAAAGTAATACATTTTTATTTTTTTATTAATATTTGATCTCAAAAATTACTTTTTTACAAATATACTTCATTTTTATTTTATTTTTGTACATAATTAATAAACATTGTATATATTAAATAATAAATACCTTTTATTTGCAAAATTAGCGTTTTGCCCTAAATACATAAAAACTCCAAAAATTAATACTTTTTATTTTGTTTATTTGACATATAAAAAAACACTTTTTTCATACATATAAAAAACATTTTTTTTTTGCATCTTGCATATTTATTCCATTTTTATTTAATTATTGTATATTAAATAATTTGTATAATTCAATTTTGATGTAATATTTAGGTTTAAATTCCTTGTCAAAATACCCCCATTTGAACATTTGTACCCCCCTTCCCATATATCGTGTTGTAATAACTTAGGAACTTTATTTTTTGCATTTTTAAAGCTTTCTAAATATACCATGCTAGAATTAGGGTTTGTATGCAAATCAATTAACCAAAATAGTTTGACCTAATTTCAAGATAAACAAGCATGAAAATGGACAACACTAATCACACTTGCACGCCTAGGGTATTCCACTTGTTGCCTTCAATAATGGGTCATATTGCATGTTAGGTCTCTTTGGGCAAAACAAATACAATTCCAATGATCATAGTCCCTCGATGACGCTTTCGAAATTTGCCTAAAAAATGATCAAGTCCCTCCAAGGAAAAATTGCCCAAAGATACTTGGCACCATTGCAATCATGGTCTAAACGATGACCCGCGCCCGTCCCTTTCACATCCTAATACAAGATTGTCCACCAAATGCAATGGTGGAACAAAATTGTTAAAAGGGTTAAAACATAGCAAAGATCTTTGAGAAATTTAAGGTAGATAGCTCTTGATTACTTGTCAACTTGCAAAACAAAACACTTGCCTATTTTTCAAACCACACATCACTACACTTTCAAAACAAATTTCAAAAAACATTGAAAACCTTTTCAAAAGACATACACCTTTGTATACATCCCAACATGGATCATTACAAAGGTTGCCACCACATTGGCTTCTTTTCAAAACATTTCCAAACCCACACACACAAAGCACCATTTCAAACAATTGAAAATTAAGGCAAGTTGATCTAAGCAAGTAACTAAGAGCCCATGGATAACCATGGATAGAAAGGGTGCTAATACCTTCCCTTTCTATAATCTACTCCCCTAACCCAAGAAAACATCTCAAAGGTTTTTGCTGTGCTTTTTAAACCTTTCCTTAGGATAAAATAAAAAGTCGGTGGCGACTCTTACTCAACCGAAACATTTGCGAAAACAAACGCAAAACCTCAAGTCAGTTCTCCCACCGTATCACAGGGTTTAAAATGGAAAATTTTCATAACTTAGAAATTTTCTAAATTATGAAATTTTCTTATTTTTTTTCCTAACTTTGTCCCATTTTTTCACCAAGATGAAAATGGATTAAAACAAAACTTGCAACATGAAAGTTGTAGTCCATCACAAAGTCTACAATTTTGATTCACAAAGTTTTCTCAAAAGAAGCTTGTATCTCAAGTTATGATTTTTGGAACAAGGGTACCTAAAACTTTTAACTTAGAGAAAATTTGCCCTAATCTAGGCAGGATTTTGACCCATCTTCTTGGCCACTTTTCACATAGTTCCACTTGGAGTTTCAAGTTGAATTTCAAAGATGGATTATAGTACATGTTCCAAGCTTTCCAAATTATCCAAGAACTCCTCAAACACCCTTGTCGTTAGAGAGAATCGAATGCTTGAAGTTGGCAAAAACTCACTTTTGTCTATGGCCAATACATGTTCATACAAACTTGCATTTTCAAATCAGCATGCTTAGTACTAGCTTGCAGGCCTCAAAACCAGTTTCTACTCCTTAATTTAATGCATAACCTTTGAGTTAAGGTGTTATCTTGGTCATTTGGACATTGCATACAAGATTACTCCTTAAATGGTAAAAGGTAAAATGTCATTTTTGTAAAGTTGCACTTTATGTCAAACCAAAATCCTTGAGGCATGGGGCCATATCTCTGAAGCAAGATTCAATCAACCAATTCAAAGAACCAAGATAAAAGTATGCAGCATGATATAGGGCTGGTACAGGCTTGCATTTGGAGGACACACACTCTTGCTTGAAAAAGAAGAAAAGTTGCAAAACATATGCCATCTCTCATATCTGTTAAGACCAACTAACACAAACATGGTAGACAAGTTTAATACCTCCCAACAAGCCAGAAACACGACCCTTCTGCCTCCCAAACCCCCTTGTGCACAAAATCCCTGTTTTGCTGCAAAACAGGGCAAGTTCTGCATTTTGCAAGCCATAACCAAATTCCATCGTGCGTTTTGTCCAAAGATACTTCAAACACCTTCCAATCAACTCACCTGAACTATCCCAGGCCTCCATTACAAGCTGTAACACCATTAACACACTTTGCCATTTTTGTTTCAAAGCTTTGCAGGTTGAGTTCTGTGGCACGATTCAAGTTGTTTCAAAACAAGCCAAGCATTGGAAAAGCTTCCTTGGACCTCAGGCAAGCTCAAAAGAAGCTCAAACACCATTAAAGGTTGCTACATTGTCCAGCTCGAAGTCAACTGAAACAGGTATTGCATGGACTTCTATATCTCTATTTAGGAATGGTTAGGCTTAGGTTTGTGAATGAAATATGTTGTACTCATAGCCCTGAAGCCATACATATGCTTAGTTTTCATTTACATTAATCGTGCTAAGAGAATTTCACTCATGAACTTTTTGAAAAAACTAGGTTAGAAATTAGGGCCAGAGAAATTCTCTCTTGTCTTTGAGAGTTAGCTTAAGTTTTTGAATTTTTTTTATTAATAACCATGTATTAAAATAATATTTCGTAAATAACCGGGTTTCGGAAAAAAATACGCAAATAACCATGTTTGAGATGGCTCCACAAAGGAGGAGCCATCTCAATTGGCGCATGCACCTCCTTTTTTAAGGGAGGCGCCATCTCACTTGGCGCCTAAGTGCTTAGGGCATGCCCTAAGCCAAGTGAGATGGCGCCTATGTACAAAATTAGGGCAAAAAAATTTTTTTTTATTTTCTTTCCTGTGCGTTGCCTATTAGACAGAGATCAACAAAATGGATTTTTTATTTTAAAAAAAATAATTACATTCAACTGTTTTACATTAAAAGAACAGTAAAAAAAATGGATACAAAAAATACTGGGAAAAAAAAAGATACATCAGTGATCCCCCGGAACCCGGTAATGACCCCCGGTTCCGCATCCCCGTCCTCGCCTTTCTCTTGCTGGGTGTCGTCGTGTTTCCTGCTGCGGCAAGGTCGATGGCCCAGCGAAGTCAATGAGATCCGAATCCATAAAATCAGTAAGATCTCCATATCTCGAAGATCCGCTATGGTACAGTCGGTTACCCATACCCTCAAAGTTTGGTCGTGTTGGCGGTGGGTGGGGTTCCATGGTTGGTCGGTAGCATTGGTCGTCTGAGTATGGGGGGTAGAAAGGAAATGGATCTTGGGGTGTTTGGTATTGTGGATGTTGGGTTGTTTGGTGATATGGTGGTTGATGGTAGGTTTGGTCGGCTTGGTCATAATCTTCTGACATTCCCATATCAGGGCTAAGGCTGGATGTTGAGGGCGCCATATTGGGATATGTGGAAGACTGAAATTGTGTCTGGGGTATGTGGGTGTGCTGGTATTGGGGTTGGTATTATGGTTGGGTTTGAGGCATATCCGGGTATTGGTAGTTTGGTGGTGATTGTGGTTGGTAGTACGGCATTTGATTGTAGTTGTGTTGTGGTGGGGAATGTGGTTGTGTGTTTGTTGGTCTGTTTCTTCTTGAGGGTTGGTTTGAGGTTGATGGATTTTGGGTTTGTTGATGGGGAATCGAGGGTTGTGCCCATTGTGTGCGTGGGTCAACCAAGTACCTCGGATGAGATACGTGTATTTCTGGGTTACTAACCGACCTGTACCACGACATATATTGATCAGTGTGTCGCATGTTACCTTGAGTAAGGAAAACCGGGGATTGCAAGATGTAGCGGTGACGCCTTTGCCACATTTTACACCATTCCGGAGCAAAGTCTTTCCAGTTGGTAAGACCCCACTGGGCGTCGACCCTTTTTAGATGCCAGGGGGACAAATCTGTTGGATCACTTGGTATCTCTTGATGCATTCCGAACTGCATCTTCACACGGTCGCTGTGGTGCATCTCCACAATGTTGAACCGAATGAGTGCAGTCTTTGCAGTCCAAGTTGCTGCATCCTCTGGGTTTGGAGAATGGCCCAAACCCAAATATGGTCTCCAGACGAACTGCGATAAAATTTAAATCAGGTTAGCGCAAAAGTAATGTATAAATAATTAAAATGAACAAAAGTGAAAAGCTACGACGTACGTCATCTGGGCCTAAGTGATCCAACAGATTCCGATAGAGTGCGACACTGAATCTTGGATTCTTGCCGTAATCCATACCCCTCACGCAGTACCTAAAGGAAATGAGAAACATGTTATTTTTAGCATATATTTTGGAAAGAGCGGAATAGTTATAAATGCTATAACTTAATGACTTACTTTGTTGCGTACGGGAAACCAAAAGTGTTGTTGTTGATGGGGTTTAAGGACTCCATCCTCCACCAACCCCAGGCTTGTAGTAAAAATGCGCACCCATAAAATGTACATTTTTCCTTGACTGCGTTTTTGCACAAGGAACTGTACAGGTGGGCTAATACTGCAGAACCCCAACTATATTTTCTAGTTTTTTCAAAATTTGTTAGTAAATGTAAGTACATGAAATTTACACTATTTCCCGTACTTTCGGGAAATAAAAATGTACCAAAAAGTATCATAAGATACGTTCTGGCTTTTACTACTCGGTCATTCTCTGACGAATTTTCATTTAATTCCATACTTGCATAATGCCGTTTCAGGTCAGTGAGTAGTATTCCCTGCCCTCTTGCTCCACCACCTTCTACCATATCCCTACCCAACAGTTCTTCACACTGTGAGTTGGGTTGTTGAACCGACCCGTTCACCGCCTTACCGTCGATAGGGAGGCCCAGTAGCATGTATACATCCTCTAGAGTGATGGTACATTCACCTATTGGTAGGTGAAATGTATGGGTCTCCGGTCTCCACCTCTCCAACATTGCAAGAATGAATTTTGAGTCAATGGTGCAGTTGGAGATCTTTATTACATGTCCAAAACCTGCATATTCCAGATAAGGGACGATAAATGGGTCGGGAGCCAGGTAGTTGTGCGAACGGATTCTGAATCTTTTTGTATCCTGAGATCATAATTAAACAAGTGTAAGATTAATTAAGATGAACAACACGTTATTTGAAGTATGAAAAATGTATAACCAAAGAAGAGACTTACAAATGCAGCAATGTTTTCCCTTGTGCCTCTGTGAGTATCGCCCATTGTTAGAAGAGCCATTGTTCAGAATGCTTGAGAGTATGAAAGACTTAGGAAGAAATAGAGAGTATGATAGACTTAAGAAATATTTCGTAGCAGAGAGTGAGAGTTGTGTGGGTGTGAGAGATGTTTCATAAGGTATGTATTTATAGGCAAATAAGTTTGATGTAGTGGTTGCTTGTGCTTGCATGCCTGCGAAGTGTCACATTTGCATGCTTAGGGTGTTACACATATGCATGCATGCATTTACAAAAAATGTAAGGTGTCACTCTTGCAGGCTAGGTGACAGCCCATGCATGTATCACGATTGGACAGTAAGGGAGGCGCCATCTCACTTGGCGAAAGAGTACAAAAATGAATGGTGTCGCCACCCCATTTGGCGAATAAGAGGTGTCACTTCTTACAGCATTGGCTCAGGCTACGTGACAGCCTTTGGGATTCCTTTCTTTGTTGCATGCAAGGCCATTGGAGTTGATGGGTGGAGTCTTACACAAAACATTTATGTGTGCAGAATAGGGCCAGGATAGGTGGCAGGCTAGGTGGCTTCATAAGCCCATGCATGTATCACGATTGGACAGTAAGGGAGGCGCCATCTCACTTGGCGAAAGAGTACAAAAATGAATGGTGTCGCCACCCCATTTGGCGAATAAGAGGTGTCACTTCTTACAGCATTGGCTCAGGCTACGTGACAGCCTTTAGGATTCCTTTCTTTGTTGCATGCAAGGCCATTGGAGTTGATGGGTGGAGTCTTACACAAAACATTTATGTGTGCAGAATAGGGCCAGGATAGGTGGCAGGCTAGGTGGCTTCATAAGCCCATGCATGTATCACGATTGGACAGTAAGGGAGGCGCCATCTCACTTGGCGAAAGAGTATAAAAATGAATGGTGTCGCCACCCCATTTGGCGAATAAGAGGTGTCACTTCTTACAGCATTGGCTCAGGCTACGTGACATCCTTTGGGATTCCTTTCTTTGTTGCATGCAAGGCCATTGGAGTTGATGGGTGGAGTCTTACACAAAACATTTATGTGTGCAGAATAGGGCCAGGATAGGTGGCAGGCTAGGTGGCTTCATAAGCCCATGCATGTATCACGATTGGACAGTAAGGGAGGCGCCATCTCACTTGGCGAAAGAGTACAAAAATGAATGGTGTCGCCACCCCATTTGGCGAATAAGAGGTGTCACTTCTTACAGCATTGGCTCAGGCTACGTGACAGCCTTTAGGATTCCTTTCTTTGTTGCATGCAAGGCTATTGGAGTTGATGGGTGGAGTCTTACACAAAACATTTATGTGTGCAGAATAGGGCCAGGATAGGTGGCAGGCTAGGTGGCTTCATAAGCCCATGCATGTATCATGATTGGACAGTAAGGGAGGCGCCATCTCACTTGGCGAAAGAGTACAAAAATGAATGGTGTCGCCACCCCATTTGGCGAATAAGAGGTGTCACTTCTTACAGCATTGGCTCAGGCTACGTGACAGCCTTTGGGATTCCTTTCTTTGTTGCATGCAGAATAGGGCCAGGATAGGTGGCAGGCTATGGGGTTTCATTATTGCATGTAATATTATTGGCAGCCTTGGGGGGTTGCATCCCTTACTTAATTGAAATTTTTTGCCTTACGTTGAACATAACATTCATTCACATAATCTGTAAAATCTTCCAACCTTCGAATCAGTCATCAAACCTTCAAACATTCCAGCATTCATACCTTCATACAATCAATAAACCTCAAACATTCCAACCTTCAAACCTTAAAACAATTCTACACAATGGCCTCTTCACCACAATTTGTTGTCAAAGCACATTTCAACGGTGAGACATACATGTGTCCCACAGTTGGGTTTTTGTTTAGAAACACCGACAACGTTCGATTTCTCTTAAACGGGAAAGCAAATTTCTCGTACTTTAAGAAAAGATTGGAGGCCAAACTTGAATGAGGCCCGGTATCCCAGATATTTTATCAGAGTCCAGTCTTTTTTGGAAACAACCAAGTTATTTTTTATAAGGTTGAAGTTCAAGATGACGAGGATCTCCAGAACATGATTTCCAGCCATGTCTATTCTGGAAACGACTCTATTGAGTTGTACGTTTTGCTTCAAGAGCCTCCGGTGACATAGGAGGTAGAGCCTCCGGTGACACAGGAGGTTGATCCTTTGGAGAATGAACAAGATGAGGTGGATGCAGTTGATGATGAAGAAGAAGATAACGAGTTAGAGTTTGATGAAATGGTGAACGACGATTCTGACGATGATGGCATCCCAAGTATTCCTACTGAAAAAAATCTACACACCACCTACGCACATGACAAACTTCAACATGGGCGGAGATGAACCTTCTACTGACTTGTTTTTCCAACCGTATATGCAGTCGGATGAAAATTTAAAAGAGAAGGACAAGTTTCGTAACAGAGAGGAATGCATAGGGGCCATCAAAAAATTTCACATGCTCAACTCGGTTGATTATAAGGTGGATCGTGTAAACCCGGAAAGGTACAAGATCAAGTGTGTCCACCCTGACTGTATGTTCAAGCTGACCGCATCATACAGACTAAGGGGTGACTGCTGGGTCATAGGTTCCATGACTACCCATACTTGTGTAAGTTCCACTCAATCACAAGACCACCGAAAACTCAACCATGATCTAATCTGTCAAGAAATCCTACCCCTGGTCAGCAACGACCCTTCTTTGAAGGTGAAAACAATCATCTCCCACATCACCATGGTTTTTAACTACACTCCGTCTTACCGTAATGCGTGGTTAGCAAAGACTAAGGCGATTGAAAGGGTGTACGGAAACTGGGAGGAGTCATACCGAGAACTTCCCCGCTACCTAAATGCACTCAAGACATATTCTCCAGGTAGTGTTTATGTTCTGGAAACATTGCCAGCGTACGCCCAAGATGGTAGTCTACTGCATGGCAACGGAATATTCAGTCACGTGTTTTGGGCATTTCAACCATGCATCACAGGGTTTGCATCATGCAAACCAATTCTACAAATTGACGGGACTTGGTTGTATGGGAAGTACAAAGGCACGCTATTGATGGCAGTTGCACAAGATGGCAACAATAACATTTTCCCCGTTGCGTTTGCCCTTGTCGAGGGGGAGACTGGTGGTGCTTGGAGCTTTTTCCTGAAAAATCTTCGTACACACGTGGCTCCTCAACCAGATCTTTGTTTGATCTCGGACAGACATGCCTCCATTGAAAGTGCCTATAATAATCCAGCAAATGGTTGGCATGACCCTCCTTCTACGCATGTCTATTGCGTCAGGCATATCGTCCAGAATTTCTCGAGGGAGGTCAAGGATAAAACATTGAGGAAAGCGGTGATGAATGCAGGATACGCACTGACACATCCCACATTCAAATATTACCGCAACGAGATCCGTTTGTCTAACCCAGAAGCCGGACATGGATCGACAATATACCGGTCGAAAAGTGGACTAGGTCATACGACAATGGCCAAAGATGGGGGCATATGACAACAAATCTTATTGAATCAATGAATGGGGTATTCAAGGGCATATGAAACCTCCCAATCACTGCCTTGGTGAAATCCACGTATTTTAGGATGGCTGCGTTATTTGCCAAAAGAGGTGAAATGTGGTATGCGGTCTTACAATCAGGACAACTATGGAGTGAAAGCTGTATGAAATACATTAAGGCTGAAAGTGCTAAATCCAACACTCACATGGTTACACGGTTTGACCGACACATCCACAACTTCATTGTGAAAGAGACAATCGACCACAATGAAGGCCTGGCAAGACAAGAATACAGGGTCATTTTACCTTCTCAATGGTGCGATTGTGGCAGGTTTCAAGCATTTCGTATGCCTTGCTCTCATGTCATTGCCGCTTGTGCTCATACCCATCAAGACGCGCTTCAACTGCTCTCAAACGTTTATAAATCTGAAACGTTGCTCACTTTTTACAACAACAACTTTCCTTTGGTGGCAAAATCGGACTATTGGCCTGAATACAACGGCGATATAGTTTGGCACAATGACCAAATGCGAAGGAACAAGAAGGGTCGTCCCAAAAGCAGGTGCATCACAACAGAAATGGACGATCTTGACAGGTTAGAAAGAAAGTGTGGTTTATGCCGTCAGGTCGGACACAATCGCAAAAACTGTCCGAATCGGGCGTCTGGCTCGACCACATAAATTTTGTAATACAATAAATCTTTTCAATATTTGTGTTGTAAACATTAGGGTTTTCCGTTAATAAAACTGTTAACACAATTTAAGAAATTCAATATAGGAAATTACATTAGGGTTTTCGCGTACAACAATGATTAACGATATTCAATCTAGGAAATTACAACTGTTAACACAATTTCATCTGACCCATGCATCATCAGCATTACATCACTGTCTGTTTTGACTTCCTCCAACCACACATTAGGTCTTCCTGTCGCATGCGAGGTTGTTGTTCTTTTTCGCTGGATCCTTCGAATTTTTTCCCCCTCCGCGATGTCTCCATCTAGCCACCGCATCAACTCCCGCTTCAGACGCTCCATGGAGTGAATGTGCCAGAATTTCATTTTCATCGCAGGTTTCGTGGCGGAGAATATAACGTAACCATCTCTGCTAAAAATCATAGGCGACGTCATTACGTAAATAACGGAGTACAAAATAAAAATACAGTGCGAGAAAGTGTGAGAAATTTCAAAGAAACGGACGAATTATTTATAAAACAGCAAAAAACCCTAGTTTTTCCCTAGGCGCCAAGTGAGATGGCGCCTCCTCTCATTTTTAAGGAGCATGCGCCATCTCACTTGGCTAAAAGACAAGGGAGGCGCCAAGTGAGATGGCGCCTAGGGCAAAACCCTAGGTGCATGCGCCAATTGAGATGGCTCCTCCTTTGTGGAGCCATCTGAAACATGGTTATTTGTGTAATTTTTTCTGAAACCCGGTTATTTGCGAAATATTTTTTTAATACATGGTTATTAATAAAAAAAAATCTAAGTTTTTTATATGTTTGAATTCGTTGTTTGATGCTCTACAAGTTTCATGTTATGAGTTTTGTCAAAAAATCAAAGAATCAGGAGTTACATTTTTGTACATAGCACGCGCGCAGGTTTGTTCCAAGGAAGAAGAAGAAGTGGATTCTGGGCTGGGCCTGGTTTCCTTTGCTTTTGACACCCCTTTATTCAGTTTACACCCCCTGGCCCATTTGCTTGAGTATTTGTCATTTTGATGTTTTTATTTTTTATTCTGACTTAATTATTTTTTGTCTAAATATAAAAAATGCCAAAAAATTATTTTCTATATTTTTCATATTTATTTGATATTTATTTTTATTTTACTAAGTATAAACATATAAATAATCTATTTTCTTTTATTAAAACTCAAAAATAATATATAATATATATTTATCTTCATTTATTATTTTTATTTACACTTAAAAATATTTTCTTGAATATACACATTTTTTGTAAATAATTAATTTTTATTTTCATATATTTAATATGTTTAATATGTATATATACTTATATACTTTATTTTATTAAAAATTAGGACAAAAATACAAAAAAATATGCATTTTCATTTTTATTAATATTTTACACTAAAAATATCATTTTTACAATATACTTTTATTTTTTGTATAAATTAATATATTATTGTATGTAAATATTAAATAATATCATTTATTAAAAAATTAGGGTTTTTGCCCTAAATGCAAAAATAATTAAAATTGACTTTTTCTTTATTTATTTTTACTTCACATTTAAAAATAATTTGTACATACATAAAAATCTTTTTTTGCATAATGCATTTTATTTGATATTTATTTAATTGTATTTATTTAAATATTATATTATACCTTGTGCATTCAATTTGGTTGTAATAATTTAAAATTTAATTTCTTGTCAAATATCCCCAATTCAAATTTGTACCCCTCTCCCTATATCATGTTGTAATAGTGTAGCATTTAAATTCTCGCACATTTAAAAGCTTCCAATTATGCCATGCTTAGACTTAGGGTTTGTATGCAAAATAAAATCAATAACTAGCTTGACCTAATCAAAGACAAATATGCATGAAAAACAAACACAATGCACACTTGCACCCCTAGGGTTACAATCCACTTGTTGCCTTCAAAAATGGGCCATGATTGCATGTCAAGTACTTTGGCAAAACAAAAACAAACAAAAAGATCATAGTCCCTCGATGACGCTATCTAAGTTGCCTAAACAAAATGATCAAGTCCCTCAAGAAAATTGCCAAAAATACTTGACACCATTGCTATCATGGTCTATACGATGACCCGCGCCTGTCCCGTTAACATCCTAACACAAGGTTGTTCACCAAATACAATGGTGAAACAACACTGTTAAAAGGGTTAAAAACATAAGAAAGATCTTTGAGTAAAAAAGGGTAGACCAACTCTTAGTTACTTGATCAAGCTTGCAAAAAACATCCTTGCTATTTTTCAAAACACACTTCACAACACAATTCCAAAACCCTACTTTCGAACATTGAAAACTTTTCAAAAGACAAAAACATCTTTGTATACATTCAAACAAGAATCATTACAAAGGTTGCCACAACGATGGCCTCTTTTCAAAACATCTTTCAAAATCACACACAAGAGCACCATTTCAAACAATTGAAAAGCAAAGCAAGTGATCTAAGCAAGTAACTAAGAGCCCATGGATAACCATGGATAGAAAGGGTGCTAATACCTTCCCTTTTTATAATCTACTCCCCGAACCCAAGAAAACATCTCAAAGGTCTTTCCTGTGCTTTTTGACCTTTCCTTAGGATAAAATAAAAAGTCGGTGGTGACTCTTGCTAAACCGAAACATTTGTGAACACAAAACGCATAATCCCAAGTCAGTTCTCCCACCGTATCACAGTCAGGTATCCTTTCAATCATTCATTCTACCTGACCTACTTTACTTGATCTCACTATGAACCTCACTTTGCCATCAGAGTGTCTTGCAGGTATCCCCCCACTTCGCATTCAACCGCTGCTCAACTTGAAGCAAGCCATCCTCTACCTCAAGCAAGCCCTTTCACAACCTCCTGTGTTATCACATCCAGAGAACGGGGAAAATTTGTTCCTTTATTTGGTCGTCTCCATCGAGGTCGTAAGTGCAACTCTAGTCCGTGAAACACCTGACGGACAAAAACTAGTGTGCTTTAGTAGCAAAGTGTTGCAAGGCCCCGAGATTAGGTATCAACAAATTGAAAAGGTAGCCTTGACACTCATCAATGCGGAAAGGAGACTCAAATATTACTTCCTGGGAAACACGATCACCGTGCGAACAGATCAACCCCCGTAAGATAGCTTCATAGGCGACAAAACATGGCTGATCGAATGCTGAAATAGTCCCTAGAGCTTTTGGAGTTCGACATTCAGTACAAAAGTAGGAAAGCCGTTAAAGCCCAAGCGTTGGCTGACTTCGTCACAGAGATGACCACCCTTGAACCCCCTGCAGGTGGGAAGCACAACTGGAACATCTTCAGGGACGGTACATCCAGCTCGACAGGAAGCGGAGCAAGAACCCCCCTCTAAAATGAGTAGGGCATTATGATCGAACATTTTCTCACCCATCGTTTCCCACGTCAAACAACCAAGCTGAGTACAAGATCTTAACCACTATGGACGGTGACGACCTTCCGCACCCTATAAACGCAGACATAGTTAAAAGATACTACGCATGAACAAAAACCCTCTAGTTTGAGTGGCCTAGGAAAAAATAAGGGCATCCCAGAGAACCAAATGGGTTCTGGCAAAAATTAGGGATATACGTTTAAAAAATTATACACCCAGCAAGTCGAAAACTTGAAAAGGAGGCTTAGGCAAAAAAGGGTATCTCGGTGGATTGAAAACCCAAAAGGGCAGTCCATGCAAAAGTTATGGATTTAAAGCGTATAACTATGTCCCGTTGCGTCAACTTACAGCCAACTTTCAGTAACAACCATCAAGCTCAAGTGGTACTAATCAATCCAGTCAGCTTCGGACGAGCAGCAAAGAGATGAGACGCTCGAAGACATAAAGGCAATAGCAGAATGGGAACCCGGTGGGATTATTTCACATAGCTGTTTTTCTTTGTACACTATTTTGTATTAGTTTTATTCTTACGACGGTATTATCTTACTAGGATGTTCACCTCCTTGCACAAAATCGCTTATTCAAGTTAATACAAAGCTATTTCTTTGAAAGTGCAAAAATATTTGTTTTTATTTTTCTGTTTTGTTTGCAAAACGTCCAGTGATTATTTTTTAACATATGCATTTGAATGTGATTACTACTTACAAATATACGCATAAAAAACAAAAAGACAGTTACTAATGACTTTAAGAAAAAGGACAATATCTAAGGGCCATCCCTAAAATCCCCGCAGATAGTTCCTCCAACAGATACCTTCTCCAGCAGGTACAGAGACATCCTACTACAAGGTCACTTCCATATTCTAAATATGCGGCCTAATGGTGTCAAGTGTTCTCATATCCTCAACAGAGCAAAATCTTCAAATTACTGCTCTAACAAAAGAGTCCCCAGTGAAGTCGCCAAGCTTCTCAGGATTCCCCAGCAGGATTTCACAAAATCCCCAAACAGTTCACGGAGTTTTTCTTACCCAACTGAGTTTACTTCTCTGACAGCGGGAATCCGTCTCTCAGCATTTCAACTTCAAAAAATTTGAAGGCCTACATTTCTTCATCCCCAACAGCAATTAGGTATTTATTTTCCCTAGTTCAACAAAACAGCAATAGAACAACTGACACGTTCATACATTGTACTCATGCATCATTTTACAAACATCGTATAATATGCGGCACAAATGCATATATCACGATCTAATTTATTTTGAGAGCATCATGTAATTCATACATCATGACATCGCATGAAAATGGTTTTACCTTTTCAAGTTAAATTAGCCGACAGATAAACACTATCAACTTATACATCAGGTAAAAGATTAATGCCCGGAACCAGACGGGGAAACTGTCTACATGACCAAGTGTTATGAACTCCCGTAGCAAGACGAGTTTACCAACAAATACAGCAGGCCACAGATTAATGCCTGAAACTAGACGGGGGAACTATCTATGTGACCAATGTTGCCAAGTCCCAGATTAATACCTGTAACAAGCCAAGACAACTATCTGTGGATGATCGACTGTAGATTAATACCTATAACAAGCCAGGAAAACTATCTACATGAGGAGATTGAATATTAATACCTGTAATAAGCCAGTAAAACTATCTTTCTTTCTCATGTCAGAGATTAATACCTGAAACCAGACATGACAGCTATCTCAACGATCGAAAAAACAAGTTCCAGATTAATACCTATAACAAGCCAGGACATCTATATGTGGATGACCGACTGTAGATTAATACCTGTAACAAGCCAGGAAAACTATCTACATGAGGATATTGAAGATTAACACTTGTAACAAGCCAGGAAAACTATCCTTCTTTCTCAGGTCAGAGATTAATACATGAAACCAGACAGAACAACTATCTCAACGACCGACAAAAACAAGTTCTAGATTAATACCTGTAACAAGCCAGGACAACTATCTATAGACGACCGACTATAGATTAATACCTGTAAAAAGCCAGGAAAACTATCTACATTGTAACAAGCCAGGAAAACTATCTTTCTTTCTCAGGTCAGAGATTAATACCTGAAACCAGACAGGAAAACTATCTATATGACCAGACGAAGCAATCTCACACGGGTTCCTTCTCATAATCTCCAAATGCACTCTAACACGGACTCATCTTGAAGAATCCCCGCACAGGCTCCTTCTCATATATCTCCGGATGCAGACTAACACAGTCTCATCCTACAACATCCCTACACAGGCTCTTTCTAATACATTTTCAGGTAACAGTTAATTCCATTATCCCCGGCAAGTTACTGTGAAGCCTGGATTTCAACCAGAAAGCAGCAAACTCTTATCTCTCCAGTATAGAGATAACTCCTCAGTAGAGCCTTGGACAACTGAAGTTCCTAGACTCTATTACCCACAGAGTTTTCCTCAAGCGGGAGAACAACAGAAACCCATATTCCCCAGCAGAGTCTTCCTCAGACAACAGGAATAGGAATCCCCATAAAGAGACCTCTTAGGAAGCCATCATCTACTTTGGATGGCATCTTTAAGCTCATCTTCGACGACTCTCAATCATCTTCTCCAAATGGAATCTGTAAGCCCATTCTCGACATCATCAACCATCAGTGTTACTTCATGCGAGTGTAAATTTCTGGGTACTCTAGTGTTCAATCATCTTCCACCTCCAAATCACGAAAGGCAGACAAGCCAATCTAAATCCTGAGGTTTAAGAAAATTGAACAGGGGCAGCTCTTGTACCCCAAAATTTGCCTCCCATTTTTAGTCAAGACATGGTCATTGAGATTCCCAATTGCTTAAGGATGACCAAGAATTTACCAGACAAATTCTCCTCCTAAGCATTGAACCTCCAATTAGGGTTTCACTTTTCATCAAGATATGCGAGCTCCAAAGGTCTCAAATGTTTTCCATTATCCTAATATGCCTTCAAGATTGTACATGACAAATATCATGTCTTATACTACAAGTTTGCTCAGTCAATTGCTCAAATGCTTGAAAATCAATTATATTAGGTCAAAAGTCAACGGTGGCCCACATACAGTCAAACTTCAAGGTTTTTGGCCAACATCAACATTTTGAAGTGATATCCATCATTTTATCAAGGTTTGATCATGATTCCTCAAGAAATGCTTCTAATCTATCAAAAGTCAAGAATTGCTAAATTAGGGTTTCTATAGGAAAAGTCAACTGAACTTTGACCAGACATAACTTTCACATACATCATCCATTTTCCCCAACCAAAGCTCATTTTTAATAGAATAATATTCCCTACAACTTCTATTTTACCTTCAAGTTCAATAAATGCGCCATTTGAAAGATACAAGCTCATACATTACAGGTCATTTTCAGAAAGTCAACAAAAGAAACTTTTTGTCAATACCATTTACATCAAGATAATTTCTTTAAATGTAAAATTTATCAAACAAGGGATTAAATTAAAAATCTTGTGCTTTCCAAAAAGTAAAAGATCATCATCATAAGATAAAAATTGAGTAAGTTATGGATTGCCCAATTTGGGAAAATCTTGGAAATTTTAAAAATTGTGCATGAAGCAAACTTAAACTTTTAGGTCAATGGCTTAATTTCGTGGACTTCAAACATCTTCCTAACCTTATAGGGGACCTCTAATATCATTTTTACATTGCCCTATAATTTTTATTTATTTTTTCCATATTTATTTTGATTTATTTCAAATAAATATAAAATGAATTGTACAAAATAAATAGAGATGGGCTTTGGCATTTGGGCTGATGTTTTGTCTTGCCTAGAAGCCCATAAATTCGGAATCTTCATTTTTGGAAAATTTTCAAAATAAGGATCATGGCTCTTTATGGGCTTGATTCTTTCCATGTAACCTTGCTCCCTCCATCTCCTCTATATAAGGATCATCCTGGCAAGCATCTCACACGCTGAAAGCTGCCTCAAAGAGCCACGAAAAAATTGCAAAAAAAATCTCCAAAATTGTCAAACTCCAAAACCGTATTTCAAGCCTTCCTCAATCCAAACAAAGGATTCAAACACATCATTTAGGCTTCCAAGAACCCAGCCCAGTCCTCATACAAGCGCTTCAACGTCCAGATCGAGGACGTCACTGTTTCATCGTTTTTGGTATTTTTTATTTCAATCTTGCTAAATACATGTTATTAACAAATTTAACGCTTACATACGTGTTTGTAGCAATGCATAAGACAGGTTTCACGTAAACCATATATGCTTTGAGGCTTAGAAGTCAGCTTGCCAATGATAGGATTTTAAAGCTGTTAAGTTTCGATCTGGGTCATACAGTTGCTTTCAGGCTAATTTAAGGCCATAATCAAATTCAGGGCTCAATATTATGTAGGATAAGCCCTTTAACCATTTGCAAATCTCACGTTTTCGCAGGTTTAAGTTGTTGGACGATCGGAGAAGGTGACCGGAGTTTGACTCTGACACCGTTGACTTGGCTGACTCCGACACCCACACGTCTCCTTCCTACTGGTGCATTCAAATCAGCGCGCGTTTTTTTTTATGTTTTCCATATTTCTGACCGATTATATTATATATATATATATATATATATATATATATATATATATATATATATATATATATATATATATATATATATATATATATATATATATATATATATATATATATATATATACATTTATTTATATGAGATAATGAATGATTAATTGGCTTGGTGGTGAAGGAGGCGTGTATTATGCTGGAGGACCTGGGTTCGATCCCAAGTTTTGAATTTCCCATTTTTCTCATATCTTCTTTGTGGATCCAGTGGCGCGCATGTTCCTACACATATCATAAACCTTGTATACGGGTCATCAGATGTGATGCAAGAAGATTTAGACAGCCCAGAGTGCGACTCCACCTTGTGACCTCAAGGTTGACGTGCACCTGATCACGCGGGACCTTGGGCTTATTGATTTATGGGCCTAGCGAATTTCAAATGCACCCCCCCTTTTCTACTTTGACAATCAGACCTAATTTTTATATTTTTTTCATTTATTTGTTTTATTGTTTATTAATTTCAAAAATAATTTTTTATTTAATTAAAAATAAAAAATAACAATAATAGACTTAGGATTTTCTAAATTAATTTTAATTTTTGTAAACTAATTAACTTAAATATTTTGACTTGTTTAAATTAATTAATCAATTAGAAATAGGTTATTTAATTCAAATATTTTCTTAATAAAAATACAAAAAATATTAGAATTAGTTTTCTTTTATTTATTTAAATAATTAGGATTAAATTTAGTCTTTTTCATTTAATTTAATTTTAAGTATTTTTTTAGAATAAACAAAAAAACCAAAAAAAAAATTTACTTAGAATTTTTTTTAGACGTCTCTTTCCATTTCGCACGCGTTGTTTATTTTCGCATTTCTTTATATACTAATGTATCTGCTGATGGAATGTAATAGCTTAAACTAGGGCTTTTATCGCTCTCTTTATTTTCCCCTATTTTTGGACATGTAAATACCCCCTTCCCGAAGCAATTTAATAGCGTAGGATTTACGATTCCCGCACTTTAAATTTCTACAAAATATTAACTGTTAGTAACTAGGCTTGTATGGAAAGACTGGAAACAAAGCGCTAGCAAACCTAATAACAAAGATAAATGAACTGAATATAACACACATTGCACATATGCACCTCTAGGGTACGCCCACTTTGGTTGCCTTTTGGAAAATAAAACAGTCATGTCTCTCGAGAATAAGGACGCTTTAGCAAAGACCCGTAAATCAAAAGATCATAATCCCCCGATGACCCTACAGTGTTACCTTTAGGTAAATGATCTAGTCCCTTAAAAAAATTGCTAAGGCGTCTCCATATGTTGCCTTTATGATTGTACGTCCATTCGAATGTCCCTCATACATCCAACGACAAGGCTACCTACTCACCAATAGTAGGATAGCATTGTCTAAAGGATAGGAGGAAAAGAACGAACCTTTTCGAGTCTAAGTAGATAGTTCTTAAATGCTTTCTCAAAAACAAAACAAACTTTTTACACTTGCACAAGACATTTCAAAAACACTTTCAAAAAACGCTTTATCAACACTCTTGAGGACTGATACAAGAGTTATCATAAAGCAAATTGCCCCACTAAGGAAATTTCAAAATACTTTTCGAAAACACACCAAAGCACAAGGTATTTTTGAAAATGAGCTAAGCATCTAAGAGCCCGTAGAAAACTACGGATGGAAAGGGTGCTAACACCTTCCCTTTCCATAATCTACCCCCCTTACTCAGAAAATTCTCGAAAAGGTCTTTTTCTGTTCTTTTCACCCTTTCCTTTGTTGGATAAAAGAAAAGTCGGTGGCGACTCTTGCTTACCTCAAAATTTGCGAACACAAACACAAAACCAGTACAATATTCGGTTCTGCCACCATATCACACACCCCTATAGAGATTGAGTACCATAGAAAACCAGTTGTTGCTCCTGTGGTGATTTACTTACCAGGTCTTGTTCCTTATGAATCAGACAAGGATGTGCCCTATAAGTACAATGCAACAATCCTAGAGGATGGTGTGAAAGTTCCTATCCAACCCTTGTCTGATGTCAAGAATATTGATAAAGCCATCCGAGTGACCCGCAGCGGCCGTGTTTTCGCACCTATCATTCGAGGGAATGTTAATGCTGATAAAAAGGTTGTTGAAAGTTTAAACCTAAGAAAGCAGTGGGGGAAATCTAGTGGTACTACTCTAGAAAAAGATGTGGATGATATATTAAAGATTATCAAGATGAGAGACTATTGGATCGTAGATCAATTGTTGCAAACTCCATTAAAGATATCCATTCTAGCATTGCTAATGAACTCTTATGCCCACAGGGAATCTTTGATGAGAGTATTTGATCAAGCTTTCATAGAAAATGACATGCCTTTGGACCAATTCAACAGTATTGTAGGGAATATTACGTCCTGTAATAACCTGAGTTGCTATGATGACGAGCTTTCTAACGAAGGAAGGAATCATAATTTGGCTCTCCATATCTCCATGAACTGCAAGAATGATTCATTGTCTAATGTGTTGATTGACAATGGATCCACTTTAAATGTCATACCGAGGAGCACGCTTATGGAGTTGAAGTACCAAGGAGCTCCCATGTGCCCGAGTGGCATAATTGTGAAAGCTTTTGATGAATCAATAAAGTCTGTCATCAGGGAAGTAGATTTGCCTATTCACATAGGCCCATATCTATTTCAAATTACTTTCCAGGTTATGGATATTGTTGACGCTTACAGTTGTTTACTGGGACAAGCGTGGATACACGAGGCTGAGGCTGCTACTTTAACTTTGCACCAGAAGCTGAAGTTTGTGCACGAAGGAAAGGTGGTCATCATAAATGGAGAACATGTGTTGTTAATATCCCATTTATTCTCTTTCAATGTTGTGGAAGTAGATGAAGATTTTGTTGGAACTCAGTTCCAAGATTTATCCATTTATAATGTAAGGGAATATGAGAATTATATAGCTTCGTTTAAGGATGCTCAGCAAGTAGTGCGTAATGTCCCTAGTAAAGTATGGGGGCAGATTGTTGATCCACGTGTGAATAAGAATAGAGCTGGTTTAGGATTCTCTGAAGAATGGTCAAGGTGAGGTTATGAAGCCGAAGTCTGCTTTGGGAAAATATCAAGACATATTTCATAGGAGGTTACCTTTATCCAACTGTTCCTAGGATCAATGCTATTCTGGAAGGTGAAGCAGAGCAAGAGATGCTGAACTACGTGACGCATGGAGTCAGAGTCCAAAACTGGGTCACTATTGATGTTCCTTATTGCATTCATATCTTAAAGTAATTTGTTTTTGTTAATCTTTTAAAAAATCTTTCACTCTTCCCAAGGTGAAAGTATTGATATTGTATGGCCATATCTATTGTTTTGATCTTTAAAATCAATAATAAAAGTTGTCTTTGATTCCCAAATTGTGTCTTTTTTTCTGCTTTTTCTTGGAAAATGGTAATCAGAAAAAACCTTTCAAAATAAGAAATAATTGTAATTAAATCTGCATAATCACTTGCTATATGTGTCAATTTCTAAAATCAATCATAAATCATATGTGGAGATTAATTAAAAAACCTATTGAGTATAATGACCCTGCACCCTCTCCCAACTTTGAATATCCTGTGTATGTGGCCGAAGAAGAAGAATATGATGAAATCCCAGAAGAGGTTTCACGGTTGCTTGAGCACGAGGAAAGTGCCATTTAGTCGTATAAAGAGTTGTTAGAGACAATCAATTTGGGTACAAAGGAAGATCCAAAGGAAGTCAAGATTGGAGCATTGCTTCATCTCGACGTGAAGTGCAGGTTGATTGAATTATTGAAAGAGTATGTGGAAATATTTGCTTGGTCTTACCAAGACATGCCATGATTGGATATAGATATTGTGGAACATCATTTCCACTAAAGCCAGAATGCCCGCCAATTAAGCAGAAATTGTGAAGAACTCACCCTGATATGGAAGTGAAAATTAAATAAGTTTTAAAGCAGATTAATGCCGGTTTTCTTGTGACATCAGTGTACCCTCATCGGATTTCCAATATAGTCCCAGTACCAAAGAAATACGCAAAAGTTTGCATGTGCGCAGATTATAGAGATTTAAACAAAGCTATTCCAAAAGATGACTTTCCATTACCACATATTGATATGTTGGTTGATAGTACAACAAAATTCAAAGTATTCTCGTTCATGGACGGATTTTACGGATATAATCAAATCAGAATGGCTCATGAGAACATGAAAAAAATTTTTTATCACACCCTGGGGAACATTCTATTACAGAGTGATGCCCTTCGGGTTGAAGAACGCTGGTGCAACGTACCAGAGGGATATAACAACCTTATTCCATAATCTGATGCACAAGGAAATTAAGGTATATGTTGATGATATGATTTCCAAATCCCAGACTGAAGAAGGGCATATAGAGGATTTGTTGAAATTTTTTCATCTTTTAAGGAAGTATTGTCTCTGCTTGAATCCAAATAAATTCACCTTTGGTGTCCGATTAGGAAAAATTTTAGGTTTCATTGTCAGCCAAAAAGGAATTAAAGTTGATCCTGATAAAGTTAAAGCAATTCAAGAAATTCCAGCACCAAGAACTGAAAAGCAAGTTAGAGGCTTCCTTGGGCGTTTGAATTACATTTCCAGATTTATTTCCCATATGACTGCAACGTGTGAACCGGTCTTTAAGTTGTTAAAGAAATATAAAGGTTGTGTGTGGACAGATGATTGCCAAAGGGAATTTGAAAGTATTAAAGAGTATTTGCTTGAACCTCCTATCTTGCTCCCTCCCATTGAAGGAAGACCATTGATTATGTATCTGACAGTGATAGATAGTTCTATGGGTTGTATTTTGGGACAACAAGATGAAATGGAGAAGAAGGAATATGCCATTTATCATCTCATCAAGAATTTTACTGATTGTGAGTCATGGTATTCTATGCTGGAAAAGACATGTTATGCTCTGGCATGGGCGGCAAAGCGGTTGCAGCAATATATGTTGAATCATACTACTTGGTTGATTTCCAAAATGGATCCAATTAAGTATATTTTTGAAAAGCCTGCTCTTATTGGAAGAATTTCCCGTTGGCATATGTTGTATTGTACCCCAAAATTTGCCCTCTCCTTTTATCAACATTTCTTATCACAAGGCTCTTGGAACTCAAGATCAAGCTAGGGTTTGCTCTGCTCAAGACACCTTCTTGCACTGTTGACCTAAATTAGGGTTTGAGTTTGCACAGGGATTTTTTGACCTACAATGCCCAAATTGACTTTCATACTTCATGTTGGACTCATAAGTTTTCCCATACCAAGTTTCAAGCCTTGAATCAGATTTTTGCCTAGTCAATTGGACAGTTGACCTAGAAATCAATTGTATTGGGGAAAAAGTCAATTGTGACCAATTTACAGTCAAACCTCATGAATTTTGACCCACATCGACATTATGAACTCATATGTACCATTTGATCAATATTGGACCACAATTCCATAAGAAATTTGATCAGATCACTAAAAGGGCAAAATGGTCATTTTTAGGATTTTGACTGTACAAAGGCAATTTTTGACTGTTTGACATAGCCAATGGCAAATCAAGCTCAACCATGGAATCAAGGAATCAATGAAATTATCTTGACCCATTCAACAAGTTCAAAAGATCTCAAATGCATAGGATTGACAGATGAATTTTTCAGTCAACTGATCAAAATTTGACTGTACACTGAAAAGTCAAACTTTGACTTTTTGGTCAAAATCAAATGCCAAGGGTCATTTTCCATCAATATATGTCAAATTATGAAACTTGTTCATCAAGAAACCCAAAATTACAAATTAGGGTTTGAAATTGAAAATTTTCATAACTTAGAAATTTTCTAAGTTATGAAATTTTCTTAATTTTTCCTAACTTTGCCCCACATTTTCACCATGATGAAAATGGATTCAAACAAAACTTACAACATGAAAGTTGTATTACTCCACAAAGTCTACAACTTTGATTCACAAAGTTTTCTCAAAAGAAGCTTGGATCTCAAGTTATGATTTTTGGAACAAGGGTCCCTAAAACTTTTAACTTAGAGAAATTTTGCCCTAGTTTAGGCAGGATTTTGACCCATCTTCTTGGCCATTTTTCACATAGTTCCACTTGGATTCTCAAGTTTCATTTCAAATATGGATTATATTACTTGTTGCAAGCTTTACAAATTGTCCAAGAACTCCTCAAACACATTTGTGGTTAGGGAGAATCGAATGCTTAAAGTTGGCAAAAACTCACTTTGTAACCATGGCCAATACATGTTCATACAACTTGCAAAATCTGACCAAACTAGCTTTGTACTTAATTACAGGCCTCTAAACCAATTTACACTCAAAAATTGAATGCAAATACATTGGTTAGAGGCATTGTTCTGATCAAGGGAGCATTATACAATGAACAATTCCATTTTGGGCATAAAGATAACACTTCCATTTACATAAAGCATGCTTTATGTCAAGTTTAATTTCTTGAGCCATACACCAAGCCTTTTGATGCAAACAAGGCTCCCTAATGTCAAGCAAAGCTCAACCACTTTGTGAAGCTAGGTTACAAGCCAGTACAACCCTTGCATTGTCAACTCCCACTTTTTGTTTCAAAACCAAGTCATTGTGCCAAAAGTCCATAACACACATATCTGATAAAATCAACTTAAGCCAACATTTGAAACAAGTTTTACACATCCCTGTAAGCCAGAAACACGAGCCAATCATCCCTCAAACACCCTTGAACACCAAAACACCAAAAACTTGCAAAACAGGGCAGTTGCTGCAACTTGAGTGCCATAGCTCATTTTGCTCGTGCGTTTTTCTCCTTTCCACTTCAAACACCTTCCATTCAACTCACCAAGCTATCCCAAACCTCCATTTCCAACTGTAACTCCATTTACAGTGTTCACCATTTCTGTTTCAAGCTTATGCAGGTTGACTTTTAGAGGTTGATTCAGGCCATTTCAAAACAAACTAAGCATTGGGAAAGGTTCAGGGAACATCAAGCAAACTCAAAAGAACCTCAGGCCTCACTGAAAGTTGCTGCATTGTCCAACTCGAATCCAACTGAAACAGGTTTTTCATGAACTTCTATCTCTCTATTTAGGAACATTTAGCCTTAGGTTTGTGAATGAAAGATGTAGTACTCATTGCCCTGAAACCATACATATGCTCAGTCATTTATATTAAACGTGCTAAGAGAATTTCATCCATGAACTTTCTGAAAAAACTAGGTTAGAAATTAGGGCCAGAGAAATTCTCTCTGGTCTTTGAGAGTTAAATTAAGTTTTTTATATGGTTAGAATCGTGATTTGATGCTCTACAAGTTTCATGTTTTGAGTTTTGTCAAAAGATCACAAATACAGGAGATACGAGTTTGTATAACAGGCGCGCGTTTTCAAAAGTCTGGAGGAAGAAGATGAAGCTGATGGGTTGGGCTTGGCTTTTTGCTTCTAACACCTTTTTTTCAAGTTTCACACCCCCCTGGCCCATTTTCTTGTATTTTGATATTTTTGCTTTTTTATTTTCTTTTCTGACTTTAATATTTTATTTTCAAACATAAAAAATGATCCAAAAATATTTTCATGATTTTTTACATTTATTTGGTATTTATTTTAATTATTTCTAACATTAAAACATTTTCATACTCTTATATTATTTGTTTAAATTTAATTATAATGCAATTAATACTTTTTATTTACACTGAAAATATTTTCTTGAATATATTTTATTTTTGTAAATATTTTATTTTATTTTATACATATATATATATATATATATATATATATATATATATATATATATATATATATATATATATATATATATATATATATATATATATATATATATATATATATATATATATATATATATATATATATATATATATATATATATATATATATATATATATATACCTTTATTTTATTAAATAATTAGAGTAAAAATATTAAAATATTACCCTTTTTATTTTTTATACTAAAAAATACATTTTCTTCAATATATTTCATTTTTGTACATATTAATATATTTTTGTATATAAATAATATATAATACCATTTTCTTAAGAAAAAATAGGGTTTACCCCCTTAATTAAATAAAATCAATTTTTATTTTATTTTATTTTATTTCTTTACACCCTTTTTTATATTAAAAATACTTTGCATACAATAAAACTCTTTTTTGCATAAATACATTTTATTTAATATTTATTTATTGTGTTTATTTAATACATTTAAATATTATGCATTGTAAATCCAATTTGGTTGTAATAATTTAGGGTTTTAATTTCTTGCAAAATAATCCCCTATCCAAAGTTGTACCCCCCTCCCTATATCAAAGTTGCAATAGCTTAGATTTATTTTTACGCACTTAAATGCTTTCAATTATGCCATGATTAGAGAATTAGGGTTTGTATGCCAAAATTAAAACCAGCAAATAGTTTGACCTAATCAAAGACAAAAAATGCATGAAAAACAAACACAATGCACACTTGCACCCCTAGGGTTACAATCCACTTGTTGCCTTCAAAAATGGGCCATGGTATGCATGTTAAGTACTTTGGTAAAACAAAAACAAAACAAAAGATCATAGTCCCTCAATGATGCTATCTGAGTTGCCTAAACAAAATGATCAAGTCCCTTAAGAAAATTGCCAAAGATACTTGACACAATTGCTATCATGGTCTATACAATGACCCGCGCCTGTCTCGTTTAACATCCTAACACAAGGTTGTTCACCAAATACAATGGTGAAACAACACTGTTAAAAGGGTTAAAAAACATAAGAAAGATCTTTGAGTAAAATAGGGTAGATATCTCTTAGTTACTTGATCAAAAAGCTTGCAAAACATCCTTGCTATTTTCAAAACACACTTCACAACACAATTTCAAAACCCTACTTTCAAACATGAAAAAAATTTCAAAAGACAAAAACACCTTTGTATACATTCAAACAAGAATCATTACAAAGGTTGCCACAATGATGGCCTCTTTTCAAAACATCTTTCAAAACCACACACAAAGCACCATTTCAAACAATTGAATAGCACCATTTCAAACAATTGAAAAGCAAAGCAAGTGATCTAAACAAGTAACTAAGAGCCCATGGATAACCATGGATAGAAAGGGTACTAATACCTTCCCTTTCTAAAATCTACTTCCCGAACACAAGAAAACATCTCAAAGGTCTTTCCTGTGCTTTTTGACCTTTCCTTAGGATAAAATAAAAATTCGGTGACGACTCTTGCTAAACCGAAACATTTGTGAACACAAACGTAAAACCTCAAGTCAGTTCTCCCACTGTATCACATGCTGTTGTCTGAATATGATATTGAATACCATACTCATAAGGCTATAAAAAGTAGTGTGTTGGCATATTATTTTTCTCACCAATCGGTCGATAATTATCAGTCTGTTAAATTGATTTCCCTTATGAGGATGTGATGTTTTTAAAAATAAAATATTGTGATGAACCTTTACTTGGGGAAGGTCCTGATCCTGAATCCCGATGGGGTATGGTGTTTGATGGAGCTGTGAATGCTTATGGGAAAGGAATTGGTGCTGTGATTATCACTCCCCATGGATCACATATCCCTTTTACTGCAAGTTTGGCGTTTGATTGCACCAATAACATGGCAGAGTATGAAGCTTGATCATGGGTCTCGAGGAGGCTATTAATCCCAGAATCAAGATTCTAGATGTATATGGCGATTATGCTTTGGTAATAAATCAGATTAAAGGTGCATGGGTTACTCGCCAGCCTTGCTTGATTCCCTACAAAGACTATGCTAGAAGATTATTACCCTTCTTTAATAAAGTTAAGTTCCATCATATCCCCAGAGATGAAAATCAGATGGCGGATGCTTTAGCCACTCTAGCTTCTATGTATCAAGTAAATACTTAGGACAATGTGCCTCGTATTACAGTGCGACGTCTGGATAGGCCAACTCATGTTTTTGCAACAGAAGAAACGTCATATGAAAAACCTTGGTATTATGATATCAAGCATTTTCTCCAGACTCAGGAATACCTGGTTGGTGCATCAAACAAAGATAGAAAGACACTAAGAAGGTTGGAAGATAACGTTTTCCTCAATGAAGATGTGTTATACAAAAGAAATTATGACATGGTCTTACTCAGATGCATGGATAGATACGAAGCAGACATGTTGATGCATGAAATACATGAAGGTTCCTTTGGTACCCATGCCAATGGAAATTTGATGGCAAAGAAGATGCTTAGGGTTGGCTATTATTGGCTGACAATGGAATCTGAATGTTATAAATTTGCAAAGAAATGCCATAAATTCCAGATTTATGCTAACAAAATTCACGTGCCTCCGACGCTTCTCAATGTTATTTCTTCCCTGTGGCCTTTCTTTATGTGGGGTATTGACATAATTGGAATGATTGAACCCAAGGCATAAATTGGATATCATTTTATCTTGGTAGCAATAGACTACTTCACCAAATGGGTAGAAGCAGCTTCATATGCTAATGTTACTAAGAAAGTGGCAGTACGCTTTATCAAGAACAATCTTATATGTCGGTATGGTGTGCCAAGCAGGATTATCACTGACAATGACTCGAATCTGAATAACAAGATGATGACAGAACTTTGTGAAGAATTCAAGATTGTCCATCACAATTCATCTCCTTACAGGCCAAATATGAATGGGGTTGTTGAAGTTGTTAATAAAAACATTAAGAAGATCATCCAGAAAATGGTTGTTACTTATAAAGATTGGCATGAGATGCTCCCTTTTGCTTTACATGGGTATCGTACATTCATCCGCATATCAACAGGGGCCATCCCTTTCTCTCTTGTGTATGGAATGGAAGCAGTGCTCCCCGTCGAGGTTGAGATCCCCTCTTTATGTGTGATAATGGAAACCAAGTTGTCAGAGGCTGAATGGGTCCAAAACAGGTTTGACCAGTTAAATTTGATCGAGGAAAAGAGAATTACGGCCTTGTGTCATGGTCAGTTATACCAGAAGAGAATAAAGAAAGATTTTAATAAAAAGGTCAAGCCTCGTGAATTCATAGAAGGCGACCTCGTGCTCAGGAAGAAAATGTCTTTTAACGTTGATTCCAGGGGCAAGTGGACTCCCAATTTTGAAGGCCCAAATATTGTCAAGAAAGCCTTCTCTGGCGGTGCATTGATTCTTTAAACTATGGATAGCGAGGAGTTCCCACGTCCTACGAATGCTGATGCAGTCAATAAATACTTTGCCTAAAGAAATAAAAGAACAACTCGCTAAGTCAAAAACCCGAAAGGACGACTTAGGAAAAAAAGAGCGTCTCGGTAGGATGAAAACCCGAAAGGGCAGTCTAGGAAAAAATTAGAGACATAAACAGAATAAATTTTCCCGGTAGGTTAAAAACCCGCAAGGGCAACTTAGGAAAAAGTTAAGGATTTCTTTGTAAAGTAACTGCGTCAGACAAGACTTGATCCTTTGAAGCAACAATCTTCTTGGACCCTCACCACACTTCAACAAAAGTCGCTGCTCAGGAATTCAAAGTTGTTAAGGGGAATAGTGGTCATTGTATTTCAATGTATCTTTTCCAATATATTTCCATTTTCCAAACTTCGTAATCATCTATGGAGTCTCGCCATTCACAGACTACCATTCTATTAATAAAGTTTGAAGATTTTATCCAATTCTTTGCAATTCTCGTTTTATTCTGCTTACAAAGACTTCATTTATTAATGATGGTAATTTTTAAAACAAAGAGATTTAATAATAAAATTGTATTTGGAAAGAATTTATAAATTACTTTTTACTTTAGATTTTGTGACTCAAGAAAAACAGAAATAGTGACTCCGAGGATGGATGAGCTCTAAATTTTTGGAAGTATATGTTACCTAGGAAATTTCTCTCAGGTTGCTTTCGCTGATATGCGTTTTGATATTCTTTTTGTTTCTCAAATGGTTGGAGATGGTACCAATTGATGTATAGTGTAGAATTGGACTTGTGATCCCTTTTTCCCCAGTCAGGTCTTGGTTCAGTTTTTTCTCACAGGTTGATAATTTTGGTTTCGGGTGTGCATGGTTTGAAATCTCTATCTCGGATTCCCCAGTGAGGTCTTCACTCATATGACAGAAGTTCCTTCTCCCTTTGTATGCTGCAGTGGAATCATTTGGAAAACATCGCCCTTTATAGTAATGAAATTATTGTTCTTGTTTGTTTCCCAGGAAACTAGACAACGGTGATATCTTTTCTAAGAAGTGTTGAAATAGTTGTCAACTTCTTGGGTTTTCTCCCTCCAAGTGTTGGGTTTGATTTAAAATCCCCATAATTTTGATTCTTTGCTGTATTGTTTAACTTCTTAAACCTCCAAGTAAAGCTGAGATAATATTTCTCTCTGAAAGTTGTTATTCCCATGAGGTTTCATGATTTCTCCCCTGAGAAGTTTTTATAATCACCGCTCTTGGTATTGAAGAATGTATTTTGGGCTCCTCTCGACAATGTGGTATTACCTCCCCATTGAGTCAACACGAGATCCCCAGTTGATATCTTGACGATGTTATTTCTATTTTCCTTATTGAAACCAGTATTGTAATCCCTAGTGAAGTCAGTATTATTATCTCCAGTGGAAGTCTAAACATTGAGACTTTGTTTTCTCCATTGAAGTCTGTGTGAGTGTTCCCCGTTGAAGCCTGGAGGAGAATGTTATAGCCTTGTATCTGTACTGATTTACTGTTTTGAGTTGATTATTTTCGGATTATGTTTCTTCCCAGTGAAGTTAAGCCATGAAATAGGAATTTGTTTCCTCAGTTGGCGCTTACTTTCTTGTGAAATTTTCATCTCGGATGTGATTTAGCTGAGTGTTGACTTTACCCAAGTTGGTTTTGTCTGGATATCCTCAGTGTTGTACATCTGCATTGTCAGCATATACATAATAACATTCATACATACATCATGCATAGCTGAATTAAAGTTCATTACCCATTCACATTCATTGATGTTTTGTTGGCATATTACCCTATTTTGCAGAGTTATGTTACCTTCTCTCCAATAAAGTGTCGACCTTAAGCAGAAAGTGTATATTCTTTCAATTTCCCCACTGAGTTATCCCTCGTGGAAGAATTTTGCTTTAGTCTTCTTATTCAGCTTATTTTCTAGATGGAATATGATCCCTTTTTGAGTTTATCTGTCATCAGGTGCTATCTTGGTTGACTATTTCACTCCCGTTTATTTCTAGTTTGAATTTGTGGTTCCCGATAACATTATTATTCTGTTTTCTGCAATCTTTAAGCCCTGATTTGAGAATGTGAATTTATTTTAAGAAGACTTTACCTCCTCAACAGGAATATATCGGCATTTCCCCAGAGAAGTCGTAATTCTTTGCTCAAAGGGTTTTTTATAATAACAACAGATGGAAGGTCTCTTTATTTGAGCAACCTGCACTTCCCCAGTATGTTTGTTAGTTCCCCGAGAATATTTTGTTACTCTAGTGGATGGTAGTCTCGTCATTATGGGAGATAGTTAGTTATTGAGATTTGTTACTCCAATGGATGGTAGTCTCGTTATTATGGGAGATAGTTCGTTTTTGAGATTTGTTGCTCCAATGGACGATAGTCTCGTCATTATGGGAGATAGTTTGTTGTTGAGATTTTGTTACTCCAATGGATGGTAGTCTCGTCATTATGGGAGATAGTTTGTTGTTGAGATTTGTTACTCCAACGGATGGTAGTCTCATCATTATAGGAGATAGTTCGTTGTTGAGATTTGTTACTCCAATGGATAGTAGTCTCGTCATTATGGGAGATAGTTCGTTGTTGAGATTTTGTTACTCCAATGGATGGTAGTCTCGTCATTATGGGAGATATTTCATTATTGAGATTTTGTTACTCCAATGGATGGTAGTCTCGTCATTATGGGAGATAGTTCATTGTTTATATTTGTTACTCCAATGGATGGTAGTCTCGTCATTATGGGAGATAGTTCGTTGTTGATATTTGTTACTCCAATGGATGGTAGTCTCGTCATTATGGGAGATAGTTTGTTGTTGATATTTGTTACTCCAATGGATGGTAGTCTCGTCATTATGGGAGATAGTTTATTATTGAGATTTTGTTACTCCAATGAATGGTAGTCTCGTCATTATGAGAGATAATTCATTGTTGAGATTTGTTACTCCAATGGATGGTAGTCTCGTCATTATGGGAGATAGTTTGTTGTTGAGATTTATTACTCCAATGGATGGTAGTCTCGTCATTATGGGATATAGTTCGTTGTTGATATTTTGTTACTCCGATGAATGATAATCTCGTCATTATGGGAGATAGTTCATCATTGAGATTCACTTTACTCTGAAGAAGTTTGTTTGTTTCTAGTCATAAGTATTAATGCTGTCATTTATGGCTTACCCTAGTATTGTTATTTGCTGGTATTATCCTACTATTTCATCCCTTTGTGAGTCGATGACACCATTTTTTCTATCTTCTTAATGATGGATAGTTTCCATTTGTTGGTCGATCACTGTTATGTTTTATTTTCTCTCCTCAATAGTTGAGTTGATGATGTTTTGTCTCCTTCTTGGGCTTTACCCCAATGGAGTCGAATCTCCTGTTCACTAGTGATTTATTTTCATGGTCTATTTTTCTTTCGATCTTTTATTTTCTATTTCCCCAGTGGTGTTTCGTATCACCCTTGGATCTGTTCGTTTGCATGCAGATTCATATACATTTGCGTAACATCTTAGGGTAAAAAATGTGGCTTGTTTTTATATTTAAGTATCTTCAATCGCGTCGACACGAATATTTTTACTTTCGTATCTCCGGATAGAAGACACTTAAATAAGGGAAAGTATTGTACCCCAATTTCCCCCCCTAATATTCTTCTATCATCTCATATCAAGCCAATCACAACAAGATCACACTAGGGTTTGGTTCTTCTCCCTGTCTCTAGGTTTTCTTATGAGGAATCAACAAGAACCTTGATTTGTATAATGTGATCATCGATGTTTTGTATTGATTAACTTTTAACTAAAAAATACAATGAATGTTTATCCTAATTGATGATCCTATAGGTGAAGGCACAACACATCTCATCAGGTGATTCATAGGTGCATGGGTTTTTTTCCATGCCTGCTTCAACAAAGCTTCATTAAGATTCAAGCTTCATAATTGATAGTACTTCAAATAAACATCATGATAAGGTTTACTATGATTCATCATTCCTCAATTTGTCAAAGAAAGTCAAAGGATGCAAAAGTTGATTGAAGATGTTTGACCTAATTGAACAAGTTCTTGATTCATTGATCACAAGTGCATAATTCCATCAAGTCTTAACATTTGGAAGTGGTTATGGTTGCTATGGTTTCTCATTATCATCTTCAACAACTTCTATTCACATGACAAAATTATTTGTGCAAGAAAGTTTGTCAAAATTGAAAGGGGTTTCCAAGGCATTTTGTTGCTCTAGGAGCTAGGGTTATGAACTTCTAAGGGTTATATATTGTTCATCTTTTGGTATTTTTGAGTAATTCCAAATACATGTTTCTATTTAAAGGGTTATCAACAAATCACTTTAAAATTTTCAAGAAAATTTTATGTGGAAGATGCCTAATGATGAAGAAAGATTACATGTCCTCTAGATATGCCATCAAATTCTCTTATGTGACTTCAAAAGATCATAACTTGGACAATTTTTATCTCTTTGAGCCTATTATTTTTCCACAATGATATTAAGGATGTGAACTTTAACTCTTATTTTATGTGTAAAGTTTGAAAATGGAGGGAAGATGTCCTAAGAATGTAAAAGATTATAGGCCATCTCATGAGTTTTCACCAATTTCACAAGGCCATAACTTTTCAATACTTGGTATTTTTGAGTGATTCAAGTTTCAAAATTCTCTTTGGGAAGTCTAATTTAAGCTAGCATCGTTGATAAAAGCTTAATTTTGGAGGAAAGCCTTGGTTGAACTCAAAACATTATAGGTCATTTTTGAAGAAAAACATAGAATTTTTCGAAGTACAAAAAGTCAGCATCTTTTTCTCAACTTTGACTCATCACAACTTTTAGCTCAAGCATCAAATTGATCTCACTCTTTACACATTGTAAAGCATGTTACCTTGTCTTTCCAATGCATAGAGAATCAGGTCCTAAGATTCTCTAAATCATGCACACCGTGAGTTCAAAGACAACCACTTGAAACTGATTTTTTCCTTCAAGTCAGAATTTGAAATGCACAATTCAACTTCTAATTACTAAATTGTTGCGCGTTTTTACTTCTGATCATGTTTAACAATATTCCAGAAGTGATTAGCACCTTGAAACACAAGTTTTGGTTGAGTTTTGAACAAAATACGAGTCTCACTTTCCATGCTTGCAACTTCACACGAATTCCCTCCAAACTTCATCATTTCACACGCTTGAGCATCCCATTTGCTTCCCTATAAATAGAGGGTTATATTTCACTCATTCTCTCAAGATTTTGATAGTTAATTGACCCCTGTTCAGATCCTACACGAACTCTGAATTTGAATATCTGATTTCTTACTTTCTAACTCAAAAACACCAAAAGCTCCATTTAGTTAGCTTCATTGAATTTCTCTGAAACTAATCATACTCTTACCTTCAAGAATTGTAACCTATACTGATCTAGAAAAGTCCAGTTTTAGAGCCACTTTTTGCTACTTCATTCAGGTAGATTTCTTGGTCAAATCGATCCAAATAAAAGACTAATATACTCTCTGCATCCTTCTGATTCTCATGCTTTTTATAATTTGCAATTTCAATGAGATTTGAGTGAGATATTCCAGAATTTCGTGCTCTCTATTATTTCTGCATTTTCTCAATTTAAGCCTTGCTTAGTTTATAAAAATTTGCCACAATAGTACCATTAGAATCACCTTGAAGAGACTAATCTAATGGTACCGGTCTGGATTGCTAATTTTACTGTTTGTGGAATTCGATTTGAGATTGGCTGGAGGTTGAAGATGATGACATGTCCGTCTTCAACTAATGACGTTTAGCCACGTTATTTTTTTGAAACAGATTTGGTGTTTCACTTTATCATGTACACGTGTTGTGAGCCCTAGGATCTGATTACTTTAGTGAGTCAGACTCCATCCAACGTGCCACATTTTAAGTTATTTTTATTTTATAAAAAATGATTAAGTGTGATATTCAATAAAGTTCATGACATGCACAGCGCGCTAGATCCACTGGATCTGTTTACTAACACGTTTTAACAATGATCAGATGGTCCACATTTTTTTGGTTTGTTATTTTATTTTCTGATTTTTTTAAATTATTTTAAAATTAAAAAAATCATAGAAAATTCATTTCTGGCTAAAAAATTATGAAAAAATTCACAAAAATATTTTTTAATATTCTCTTTTTGATTTTTATTTTTTAATGATTTTATTTTCAAATTTGATATTTCTTATAATTTTTCCTTTATTTTGACTTGTTTCTAATTATTTAAAAAAAAAATTTAATATTTTTAAATTCTAAATTTTTTTGTAAAAATCATTTTCCTTATTTCTGACTTTCTGAAATTTTTCTAGAATTTTATTTTGACTTCTACTATTTTTGATCTTTTTTTCCAGTTATTTGATTGATTTTAATTAATTAAAAAATGCTTTTATGTGTTAAAAATATAAGACAAAGAAAAGGAGGAAGAAAAACTAATATAGAAAAAATGTTTTAACAGAAAAACAGGGGAAGAGTTTTATAGAGAAAATTCTTACGAAAAAAATACAGAAAAAGAAGAAAAATTGGAAGAAGGTTGAGAGCCTTCGTGATCATCATCCTCATCACCGCCTCGCATGCCAAACAGAAACAGAAGATTAGCAAAAAAGCCCTCATCGGAAGCAAACACAAAACAATCACGGTCGGGGGTAAAATAACTTAGCTTTTTCCTTGTTTTTTTTGGATAAACTATTACGATTGGGGTTTATTGGGGTGGATTATGAGGAATTAGGGTTTAATTTTGGGATTGGGGTTTGATCACCATCGTGGATTAAGGTTTAACAAGGTAAGCTATTTTTTTTTGGGGTTGTAAGAAGAGAGAAGAAGGTAAGGTTTTTTTTTGGTTGGAGAAAGAGATAAGAAATGAGAGAAGAGAGATGAGAGATGAAGAGAGATGAAGATAATTGGAAATGAATCGGAAATTGAATAAAATTGGAAAATATAACTCAGTTCTGATCCAATGCATGTGATCCCTTTGATTTACCGTGCACCCTTATTTTATATCCTTTTGACCATTATCACACGATCCTAAAACGCACGCTCACCATACTATCATATGCTCTCCCTCATACTGTCTAAACGGACTCTTCCAACCCTCACTGGGCCAGGCCCGTTACCAATCATACCCCTGCTTTTGTTAGTTTTGCTAAACATATTATGAATCTACCCCTTAGCCAAACGGGCCAAGTCCAATATCTGGACTTGGACCCATACTCGCTGCACCCTCTATTTTGCTGCGCAGTGTAAAAGTACACCCCCTGTCCTTTGGGTCTGAATTCAATATCTAAATTCAGGGCCCATACTGTTTACACCTCCCAATTTTACTACCTTAACCAAATTCACACCCCCTACGTTTTTTAATTTATTTTCTTTATTATTTTATTTTATTACTTTTATATTTTCTATTTTTATATGTTTATAATTTAAATATTTTTATTATTATAAATCAAATATATCATTTTCCAACCCATAAAAAATATTACTTATTTTATTTGTATTAAATTATCTTTTAATCATATATTTTAAATAAGATATTTTTTACAATTAATACTTAAAAAATATCCAACCAAACACCAAATCTTTTTTCGTAAATAAATTAATTCAATAATTAATTTTCGAAAATGAGTACGAAGCATATTTTAATTAACCGCGTACTTGGTCCAAAATCTCCGTTATTTACACAAATCCATAAAATCTCCGCGTACAAGGGGAATTAAAATATATGCGTAATCCATAAAACACACAAATCCTGCGAACTACGAATTGGGACTCTGATTCCTCTCAAGAGGATACGTAGGCATACGACTAAAATCGTGGTGAATTCCCCTAATAAAACATGAAAATCCCATTTCCCAAAAATTGCTCTTCTAAACCTAGTATCCTTGTGAATAGGGTAGATGAGTGTGCCTAACACCTTCCATTCGTCTAGAACCGAGTCAACAACCTAGAATCTCAAACTTATTTAAGGTTATCCTTTATATCCCCTTCCTTAGGATAAAAATTAAGGGTAGCGACTCTTATTTTAAAACTAGTTAGAACAGTCGTCGGGCAAGCGAACTTCGCCCAAGCAGCTCCATGAGAGAAAGGGGCGAAGGGATGGGGCGGAAAACATAGCCCCTTGATTTTTCTATGGCGGGTGATATGTCGCTTAAGCGTCGTCGGGTGACGCATAAGCGAGGAGTTGTCGTCGGGCGAGTGAAGTGCTTTTCCAGGTAAGGGTGATAAAGAGAAAATAGAGCCTATGGAGTTTTGTATGAGGATGGTGTTGTTGCTCCCTTATCGACGGACGAGCCTCAGGAGAGCATCCTGCTTCGCCGCGTGAGCACCAAGCGATGGGAATAAGTAGTATTTTAAAAGTTTCATAACTTAAGTTTCAGAACTCTCTGATTGACGCGTCGTTCGAAGCGTTAGGAAGCTAACGCGGTGAACTATACTCTGGTGGAATAAAAAGAGTCATATGATGTGTTTTTCTAGTACATATGCTTTGATGAATAATATGATTCAATGATTCTTTTGACTTGATGTATGTGTATATGATGAATTGTTAATACTATGATGATGATGATGATGTTTTGTGTTATGTAGTGTGTATTAATATTTATGATGATTATATGAATGATGATGCATTTTGACTAGCAGTGGTCATTTGGTTATTAAGATGTTTTATATGATGCATTCATAGCATATGTTAGGGAATAGCCTAATGATGATTGCGGGATGTTGTTCCAGTGAGTTTTGTAGGACGAATAATCCAGTGATGACCTCAATCCCGTAGTGTAGATTGAGTGCAAATTCTGATGTGTTCTGATTCCAAGAGAGAATCATTCATATTGGTGAGGATATTTGGAGAAAATGATGATGGTGTCATTAGTGAAGTTTTGGTACCACGTGCATAAATCTAAAGAAATTTCATTTCATTATATATGGCATTGCATGATGATTTTATTGACTAATGTTTTGTGAATGTGTGTCTTATAATAATTGCTAATTGATGGTATTACCATGTGTCTGATGTGTATTATGGTGCTTGAAGGTGTGAGTATGACACGAGGTTTCAATGGTGTGTTTCTTTGGTGTTGTATTATAACTACTATATTTACTCCTTATGTTTTTTATAATGATTATTATTTACTCACCCTTGTTTCTTGGGAATGTTGCCTCTATACGTGAGTAACTTGCAGGTAATCAAGAATAGTTTTCTGAGGCTTAGAGGATAGCTGCAGAGTATGTTCTTTATTTACTATAGAATAAATGGGTCTTTCTTTGATATGTAACATCGAGGATGAGATTGTTTGTTTTGAATAATCACGTAGTTTCATTTAATTTGAGATTTGAACTACCCTTGTGATATTTGAGCTGTTTTGATTTGATGAAGTTATTTAAAATTATTTTAATAAAGATGTTTTGAATTATGAATTTACGCTACGAGTAAGTTGAAAAACTATGGTTGTTAATCATAGAGTACTTAACATAATTGATTTTTGAAAACCCGTGTTATAGAGCAGGATGTGTTTTACTATGAAGTCTGTTTCAAGCATTGTGACACTCCTTTGGGTGCATTACTCTGATGTAATTATTGAATTATTTTGTGAATATTCCTTGGGGTTTAGAAGGGTGTTACATTGTGAGTAAAAAATTTATTCTATCAAGAGTGATGTAATATCATTTCAATTTATCCTTGAAAGTAAGATTTTCCCTGATTCATATTTCTAGTTTACTTTCAAAAATATTTGATATTTTATCAAATGATGAAAACCATGAACATTCATTTCCAATTTTTTTTTATTAATAACCATTGTATATTCTTGATCCATATGCTCATAATAACTTTCATGTATTAACTCTTTCACATTTGTATAAGTTTATTCTTATTATGCAAGCATATGTGATTGCTTATTATTTATTTCTCGCACTTACGCTTGAGTTATTTGTGTGCACGATTTTTGTAATATAAGACTCTTGTTATTTTATCTCCTTGGTATGAAAAATGTCTTCATTCTAGTTTTAGTAGTGACATATTTTTGTTGTTATGCTAGGCACATGTCTGTGCGGCATCGGGAGTCCCATAATAAAGCGTTACGTGATCGTGACGCTACAAAAACAACTTGTTTATATTTCTTTTTCTTCTTGTTTATTCTACATGCATTGCATTACATTTGTTGTAATGTTGTTTTGCTCGTTATTTAAATTTTTTCATCATTACATATATATGGGGATATGTGATTGTTGCTCTTCTATGCAAAATAACCTTTGAATAATATATTAGTACGATTATGGAATTATGATACTTCTCATGGTTTGTTATCTTTCTTTTTAATGTTGTCAAAGGGGGAGAAGCATGTGCGAGTTGAAGTATGGAAGCACAAAGTCAGAGGGAGATTTCTAATACAAGAAATGCATCGACGCAAGTTTTGCCATCATAAAAAAGGGGGAGTATTTGAGTACAACTTCTCCATCAAAGGTTTTGGATAATGTCAAAACGGGAAAAGCGGGCACTTTGGTATATTGGACAGTATTCTTTTGTCTTGTGGCACTCCTCTGCATTAGAGGTCTTAGGAATCATTAAAAATCATTTTGAAATTGATCCAAGTCATTAAAAATAAGTTTCTGCATAAATTTCTACCACATATGCCGACACATCCGCTTTTCAGGTCGACACATGTAACCCATTTTTAAAGTCTGTAGGTTCTATAATTTTCAGGTCGACACAAACATTGCATAGGTCGACACATACTGAAGCTTTGATATTTATTGATCAATTTGTCAAATAGCATTGCGTTATCAATAGAATTGTAAGAATTTTCCGAACTGTTTTTTATTATAAATCAAGTGTTGATATAGCGCATAATCACTTTTGATCATAAGTGATTTTGTGTATCAACACAACTTAAGGAACAATTTTGAAATTCACTTGCACACCAAGTGTTTGATAAATTGATTTAACTAGTTCTATTAATATTAACATTGGAAATAACTTTACTAATAACTTGCAATAAACGTTAAATAAGTTATAAAGTGATTCAAGCATATTGATTCTCATATTGTTCTTATTCTGTATTGTGTTTTATTATCAAGCTTGCATATCCGAGTTTTCAATAACGTTCATACACTAGTGCAGAAATGACTTTTTACATCGGGCGAAAATGACTTTTTACATCGGTTCTGGGTCCGATGTAAAGTCAGGAGATATAGTAAATTAGGGACTTTTTACATCGGTTCTGGGTCCGATGTGAAAAAGACAGTTATCACATCGGTTATAAGCTAAGCCTGATTTAAAAAACAATTATAAAATTATTTTTAAAAAAACTGACGCAACATTTTACATCGGTCCCAAGTTAGACCGATGTAAAATACACCCTTTTTACATCGGTTGGGAGGAACGCCCGATGTAAAAGAGTTAGCGTTGATAGTTTTACATCGGTTGCTATTAATGGCCGATGTAGAATGTAAGCAATTTTTTTTGAATAAATTATTTATTTTCTGGATGATTCCCTGTAAAATTAAAATTGGTACCCATTTTTTCATATTTTTCCAATATCACACAGACTAAATTTAGGTCGCTATATATATATGTCATAGCTTTCCAAAATCACATAGACCACATCTAGGTCGATATTTTCATATTTTTCACAACAAACTTACAAAATGAACAATTGTATTGCAAACTTGAATTGTATCACAACAAACAAACTCACAACAAACTTACAAATATATATTCTTCACAAAACATACAAAAATATTCAACTATTTATAAGTCTTTTTCCAAACTTGAATTACCAATATAAAATCCACAAGTAGATGAGTTATAGCTTCGGTAGACAACACCAAAATCACATTGCCTGACAATAAATAATAACAATTAACATCAAAAAAATATATCAAGAAACTCAATACATGTGAAAAAACTCAATACTAACAATTATGTTCAAAAACCACAACTTAGACAATTCTATAAAACTCACCAGATAAAGCTTAATTTTTATATAACTCAAAGAAACATTTTGCCCAACGGAGTCGCAAATCATACAAATCATCTTGTGTTAATTCTGTTGGGTCATCAAATACCTATAATATATAAATATAACAATATAGAGTTATTCTTTAAAAATTCATATTAAGTTGCAAAACAAAAAATAAATAACAACGTAAAGTTATTTTTATTACCTGCATTCAATTCTCTGTTATATTGGCAGAGACAATATCCAACATATTTTTCATCACATAGTACCCACAATCATTAGAGTTATGTTGTTGCCTTATCTACAATTGAATGACATAATTAGTGAATATTTATCATAAATTTAACTATAGAATTACAATTTACATCACACTTACATTGGGATGAAGTCATGTAGACTTTTTTCTATTTTCATTTGCCATTTGATGAATCCCAAAAGAACTAATACAAAACGATAAACATCACATAACTAAATTTACTCGCCAATGAAAAATCACATAACTATTAATTGCCAATGAAAGTCACATAAAAGATAAACTTACTTTTTTTCAGCATTACTTTCAGCAAACTGTAGAATTTCCATCACTCCATGTTCGTACTCGTCACTTAATCGATTAGCTCTCATCCAACTACGATCCATAACTATGTTCACACGGAGGAAGGTATGACGAAGGGTGTGCCCGCGGCTGCGCTACTTCACGGAGATTCCGAGATCACAAGTTGCGCTGCTTCGCGGAGAAAGAAAAATAGAATCAAAGTAGACAATTTCTCTAATGAAAAAGAATGACATATACACAACATGTAATATATTCTTAACTCTATACAAAATATATACTATTTATAACTAATTAGACTTAATAAACTCTCTAAGAATAATAAACTGTTTAGTAATTAAAAAAATAGATATGAACAAAGGAATGGATTCACCAAGCCATTGAGTTAGTATCTAGTATAATCTTCTAATTGATTTTATATGTACTTCCAATTATTTTATAATGTATCTCAGTAGCAAGAAAAACAACAAGAATATATTAAAACATTTTTGTATGTATATCTCTCTTAGAAATCCATAGATATACAATGAAGTTGAACAAAATAGAAAATTTCTTACCGGAATTGTAGTTCGACGGCGGAGGGGGTTTTGAAAAAGACGGAGGGGGTTTCTTACCGAAATCGTCTCGTGAACGGAGGAAAACGGCGGCGGAGGATACGGACGGTGACGGACGAAGGGCGTTCGTAGACGGACGGAGACGAAGACGGAGCGGTGGGCGGAGAGAACGGGCGGTGTTGGCAGACGGGGTTGGCAGGCGGTGGGTACAGATCTCGTTCGTGGGATACTGTTTTGAAGAAGAGTCAATAACAAAATGAATAGCAGCATGGTTTATTTCATAAATATATATTACACTTTTTACATCGGTGGATTCAAATAACCGATGTAATATATATTTCGGTTCTACTTTTTACATCGGTGGAAGTTATGGACCGATGTAATGATTGTTTTTTACATCGGTGGAAGTTAGTGACCGATGTAAGGGTTTTTTGATTTTTTACATCGGTGGAACGCAAGGCCCGATGTAAAGGTTTTTTGATTTTTTATTTACCAATCTGCCACCTAGTTTTTTACATCGGTGGATAGGAAGGCCCGATGTAAGGGTTTTCTATTTTTTTTTCTTTCAATTTGCCACCTAGTTATTTATTTACAATATTGCCACCTTGTTTTTTTATAAAACCTTTTACATCAGTTTATTACTTTGACCGATGTAATAGCCAGTGAAAAAAAAATTAATATTTTTTTATTATTGCAAATAAATACCTGATGTAAAATCTTTTTAATTTCATTTTTTACATCATATATTTTAATATCTGATGTAAAGTCCTTTTCTCAAATGTCATTTTTTTAATAGTGATAAAAGACGATATTTTGAAAAAACTTTTACATTGCTCTTTAATAAAATATCTTTTTCAAAATCGGAATATTTTAGATATTTAAAAAAAAAAAATCTATTTACTCCTTCTAGATACATTGTTGTCATCTAACCGTTTTTATAGATTTGTTTTAAAAAAAAGGATATATGATATTATGATATAATTAGAACAAAAATTAATAGGCAGTTAATAATATTAAATGATAGTTGAGAAGAATTGAGAAGAAAAGGGATACATTAAGAATAAGTCAAAAATGAATTAACTTAATGGTATTCATAGTATTAATAGGAATAAGTTAATGATACTCATAGTATTAATAGGGAGGATATTAATATTTCTGGATTGAAAGTTAAAAATCTAAACGTATCCTATAATATGATTATAAAATAGTGAAGAAAGTTTAATAACATACAAGCATACGAAAGGAGCCGACACTTAAATAATAGTCAAATTAATTCAATAATACACAATGCCAAATGACATATATTATTTTTTTAGAAAAGACAATAAATGAATAACAATATAATAATATTAATTGTTTGACCATTCAAAATTGATATAAAAAAAGTTAATAATATTTTTATGATAAAATATTATCAATTATACTAAAAAAATATTATAAATATTTTTTTGGTAAAAAAATATAGACAATAATAATATGTGAATACAAAAATTTCACTAGAATATTTTGGTTATATAAAAATTGATTCAATAAATTAAATATGATTTTTATTTAAAAAATATCATAAACTAAATGTTAAGTGTTTGTTTATAAGAGTCAAATGCATAATTTTCACTGTAATATAAGCGAATTTCGTTTTACCTCTTTAATTTATTTTTTAAATGTCCTCTATAATATATTTTTTTGAATTATCTCTCTAAACATACAATTTTAATACTAATAATAAATTAATAAAAAAATTTACAAAAAGATAATTTTTGCACTTTAAAACAAAAGACTTAATATTTTAAAAATTCAGAGAGATATTTAAAAAAAAATTAATAAAAAAAAGATAAAACGAAACTCACATATATTACAGAGAAATTATGTATTTAACTTTATTTATAATTATTGTTATTATATAGCATATAAACAATAATAAATAAATATTTTTTTAATTGAATATTAAATGTATAATAATTTGAGATTTGTAATTTTAAATCATTGTTGTTCATACTGAAAAGCGTTTATGAACAAAAAATAAAAATCCTTTTTTTTTAAATGTCATTAATCTACCATTTAAATTGTTTGGTCGGTTTATGTGTTTTTGTAATTTGTTTCATATATTTGTAGTGTTTTTATGTGGGATAATATTGAATTATAATAAATGACTTAATATTTATTTTTCGCAACTTTTTTTATTTTATAATATTAATTTCTCTGATTTTTTTTTAAATTTTATTTTTATCGCATGTGAAGGGTAATAAAGATAAAGATTGTGGCGAGACATAGGTATTTAAAGGAGATTGTGGCTTCGATTAAGAAGAATTTTGAAAAAGTTATTGTTGTTAGAGATAAATTTATGTGATGATTGAGATTGTGGATTAATCTTCCATAATTTCTTTCATTTTTTATTTATTTTTAAAAAATAATATATTTTAATATTTAATGTACACATATTTTTAATATATCCTAAACTAAATGATAAGTATCATATATAATTATTGTTACTATATAATATATAAACAATAATTAATAAATATGTTTTTAATTGAATATTAAATATATAATAATTTGAGATTTGTGATCTTAAAACAATGTTGTGTATACTGAAAAACATTTATGAACAAAAATAAAAATCCTCATTTAAAAGTTATAAATTAATGTAATTATAAGTGTAATTTGTTGGAAATGACCGTTGAGAAGAAAGGAAATACATTAAGAATAAGTTAAAAATACAGATTTTTGAAATATTGAGATTATTTAATTTATATATCGTTATATATATTTTTTAATTATCATTATATTATTTTTATTTACTATTTATAATAATATTGTATGATCCGTCGGAAACATACGGATACGACAACTTAATTTATTTAACTATATATATATTTTTCTATTAAAATATATATCTCTACCGTATTGAAATTACTTAATTTAAATATTTTTTGTATATATTTTTAATTATCATTATATTATATTTATTTACTATTTATAATAACATTGTATTATTCATGCGAACACACGTATCTTTTGCAAATTAATTTTAATAAGTATAAATAGAAGAGTGACTCTTGCTTGTTAAAAATCCTCATTTTCCAAAAAGAGATTTAGACTTCACCAACTATACAAGTAACAAAATGTTCACCACTGAAGAAAATTTCTGCCTATGATTTCACAAGTTTGAATATAAAAAAGAAAACTAAAATGAATGATAGAATGTGTCATGAGTTTTGTAAAGTCAGATACCACAAATTTAGAGGGAGAGGGATAAACCATTGAACCACATTCAAAATCACCTTTAACCCAAATGTATAAAGAAAGATATTCAGAACCACATCAAAATTACAAGGAAAATAATTGATGATTCCCACTCCCTTTTTCTATCCTTGAGTAGTAGCTTTATCTTTTTGTTGAGAAGATTCTGCATAAAATTTAAGAATGTATTTTCTTAATAATATGAGAAAAATATCAACGACATTGAAATGAAAACTAAACATCAATTAGTCTTACTTGCATATGTTGAACAATCTAAGTTGACTTCATTTGTCTTTCTAAAGATGTGAACTTGAAGAGTCATATTTGTTTTAAGAACGAGTTCAAACTTACAAACATCACCGACTTCCAAATTATTGTTCTTTGAGAATTTCATCCATCCACTTGTGACATCAAACCTTGTTTTTCCTTTGATCATCCTAATTTTGTACCGTGCAGGCCAAACTCTTTCATCATCTAACACTCGAAAATAAATGTCTCCTATCTTCTTTTCTAAGTCAAAATGTGTCCTACCAAATTTACAAGGAATTGTCTGCCGAGCAAAATAAAAGGTAAATGTTAATGGATAGAAACTTCATTGATTTCTCTTACAATTATAAACTACTCTAATTATACTTTATTCTATATCCTATCAGTAACTGTGCTATATTCTTCAAATTATCTTACAGTGTTTCTTTGCTACTTACTAAATGAAATGGGCTTTCAACCTTTGTTGTACACATGACAAGAATAAAGGATGGATTAGATGTTTTGAAATCTTTTGCGCATTCAAGTCTTGTATTCACTTGTTTTCCTGCAAAAACATGATGCACATAGTTTGCAATCATTTTTCATGTATTTACTAGACTTAGCAGTCATGAATTGAAGAGAACAAAAGCTAACAAGTTATCTTAACATGTAAAAAGAATGTTGATTATACCTTTGCTATTTTTGGCACAACTAGTGCTTCCAAATTCAAAGGAAGAGTTAGCTTTTCTCTTCTTACTTGTTCTACATTCTTTTTCAGCTTCAACTCTTTTAGGAGGGTACTCTATCTCTACTCTAGTAGTATCAAAGATGTCAACATGAAATTCGGAAAGTCTTTGATATTTAAAAACGAGAAGATGGCCATAACCTAGAGAATAATACTGTGCAAATTCCTTCCAACCTTGTCCAAACCATATTTTGCCATCATTCATCACCAAATTTATTTTCCAGTTTTCTCCATTGGAAGTCTTTAGACATATAACATTTGGTAAACCTTGTCCATGTTTCCTCACAAACTTTATTGGTAACATCTGTCAAATAAGCATAATGAGCACATAAAATGTTGTATAGGGATAATGCAAGCTTCTAACATGATAAAGAAAGAGTAGAAATGAAAGACTTACACAAGGTTTTACAAGCTCTCCTTGTTGACGATTTTCAGTAATGATCATGAAAAACTGGACTACCTTGTTTACCTCAGAATATTCAGTAGCCATGACCTTTGTTGATGAAGTGGTAGGAAGGAAGTATTGTAACCAACTGAAAATATGTTCTTAAGACCTATGCAGGCGGCAGTGGCGGAGTTTGTGATTGGTTTCTCCTAAAATTACAAGTTAATAGGTAGCTTATGTTTTAACCTAAATCTTTTCTTAAAAATAGGACATTCAAATTTAAAAATTCAAAAAATACTAACTAAAAATAAATAAAATAATAAATCTTAATCAACATAACTAATCCTAATAAATATAACTAGAGGTCTATATCATAATGTCTTGCAACAGTGGTTCATACTAGCAGAAGCATTTTAGATTAATTTGGTAGTACTCATTACCCTTTTTTTGAAATTCGAAAAACACTTCATTAACCTATATAATTATGATCCTACTATATTCTGCAAACGTGTAGTACTTTTAGTTCATTTTTCCACTCTATCCCAGGCTCAGTGTTCAATGGAAGAATAAACGGTTCAAGTGTTAATTTAGATACTAACAGATCTGTGCACCTCGAGACCTGCTACACAATATTATTATAAATGATAAATAAATATAATATTATAATGATTAAAAATATAAATTAAATAGTTTTGATATATGAGAAATATATATTTTAAAAGATAAAATAAATAAAATAATTAAATTTTCATCTATCCGTGTGTTTTTACGATTCACACGATATCATTGTAAATAGTAAATAAATATAAAATAATGATATTATATATATATATATATATATATATATATATATATATATATATATATATATATATATATATATATATATATATATAAATTAAGTAGTTTCAATATGTCAGAATCGTATATTCTAATAGAAAAAATCAATATAATAATTAAATTATCATCTACTCATGCGTTTGCACATGTCGTATAATATCGCTATAAATAATAAATAAATATAGTATATTGTTGATTAAAAATAAATATAAAAAATATATAAATTAAGTAATCTCAGTCTGCCGAAAATGTATACTTTAGTAGAAAAACAAATGAAATAATTAAATAGTCGTCTACTCGTACATACGCACGGGTCGTACAATATCATTATAAATAATAAATAAATATACTATAATGATGGTTAAATAATATTACCTCCACTTCTATTTATAAGAGACAAACTTAAAAAATTAGACAAACCAAACAAAATTTTAATTAGTTTTATCAAAAATTTATCATTGTTAAACTTTTAGTAGTATTAATGTTATAATTATACTACTAAAAATTATCATTGTTAAACTTTTAGTAGTATTAATGTTATAATTATACAGTTTAATCCAATGTTGATATAATAAAAATTGGCCAACATTTATTCTCTCTTGACAAGAATAATTATACTAAAAAAATTTAATTTTTGACTTTTCATATACTTTATTCTGAAAAATTAGATGCAAATTAAATTTTCCCCTATTTTTTCTCCACAACTTCCCACCAAATTTTGAAAACCAAAATAAACTTTCCACCAATTTTGATAATGCATTTGTCTTTTCTATATAAAGAGAATTAGTATTTCATTTTAATCATACTGAAAATTTTGCTTTCATCTTCTAGAATTAAGACCATGGAAAATAAAGATGGTGAATAATCTCTTTACAAATTGATTACAATGTGACAGGCTATATACATTGTGATTTTTTTTTATAATTTTGTTTACAATTCACTACTGACACCTTAGTATACATGGTGATACACTTAAGTCTTAATTGTTTTGATTTTTTTAATGGTGATGCACAATAATATATATGGTTATATGTATGGTAGCATATTTATACATATCGTTTTTTTCAGTTTTTTATACTATTATATATTTTGATGATTTATCGGAGACTCGGTGATAAGTGAAAGTTCTAAAAAAATGTGGTTTCCTTCGCAACAAAGATAGAAAGACTATATGTCAAATATTGATTTATTATAGTGATGCTAATAAAAATCTAATTGGATCTAGAGTAGTAAAACGGGTAGCAACATCATATAATGTTCATAGAAGTGTTATTTATCACATATGGAAACAATTAAAGGACACATGTAATGCTTGTCATAACATAACATAAAATTGTGGAAGGAAAATTATTCAATTAGATTTGGAGTTAATGAGTCGAGTTTCATTATCAAAATAGTCAACCTATCGGTCTCTCGCTTATGCTCTAAATATTCCTAAGACATCATTGGTAAGTGTAGCGGTAGAAATGTTTAAGACTAAGTCATTGGATTGACTAGACTTGTACAGATCAAAATAAAAATTGTCACCGCGATTTATTGTTTCCAAAGAAATGGGAAAATGACGAATAATCCAAAAGAGGGGGAAAAGATTCAAGGTAAGGGGGTTGGTTATACAAAGAGAATGTATTAACACCTTAAACATCTACGGTACTCCGTAGAAACCTCTTTGTAAAATATGTATATTTTGGGTATAAAAAATATTGTATAAAAATAGATGGTGGAGGTGAGAAAAGAAGTATTTTTTTTAATGATTTTTGCACCCGCCGCGGTTGCGAACCTTTAGTGCCTACGTACCACCTTCCGTGCAATAGGGATCAGGGTACACGTAGTTCACCTTAAAATTTTAAAACAAATGTGTTGGTTAATTTTATGAGATAAGACATCATCGTCATTGTCCGTGTGGAAAACATACTTATTACTCACAATCATGAGAAAGGAGAATTTGCATCATCTCAAAGTGGAGGATATGACTTGGATTTTAAAACCAACAATGTCTCACTCAACACCCAAGTGGAAAATATCTCTCTTCACAACATATTGTAGAAGTATAGTTGTTTGCATCACTACAAGGATTGACAAAAGTCTAATATTTTAATAAAAGTTTTTTAAAGAAAAAGCCAAAGTGGCAAAATAGTTTGAATGAGATTGATTGACTTTTAGTCTTCTCACAAAAATGTCAAGGTATTGTTAAGTTGATTAAAGTTTATTTACGAAAATGTTTTGAAAATACATGGACTTAAGTCCAAGTTTATTATGAAAGTGGTTCAAGTTTAGAAACAAGAAGAGTTTTCAAAATGAGGGAGAAGGTTTTTGAAATTAAATAAGATGAGATGAGATGATGCATAAGGTAAAAGCTAGAGAGAAGGACCATCTAACCAATAAGAAGCCAACACTTGACATTATGAGTCAAGAGAGAATTCTCATTCTTTAGATTGAAACCAAGAAAACAAAGATACTAGACCTCTTGAGAAGACCAAACTTCAAATGTATTAAGTCTTCACAAAAATTGGGCAGAGTAACGACTATATACAGGTGAATTCCAGATTACAGACAAAGTAAGTAATCACAATAACCTGCACACAAAACAAACAACCCAATGTCTTGAGGTAAACCCCAAGAACTCCAGACAAAATATTAATTAAGGTCACAAGGTCTCCAACATAGGCCAGGGTCTCTAATCCTAAGTCCAATAAGTCCAATACTCCATAATGCCAATGATAGTAACCAAATAGTTCAAGTATCATTAATGTTTTTTATGGTTCATGTTGATTATTAAGTATCTTCAAAAGAAAAGAAAAAGCTCAAGTGAGCAAAATAAAAATGACATAAAAGTAAATGCTCTAGTGAGCAAAATAAAAATGGCATAAAAGTAAATGCTCAGGTGAACAAAGATGAAAATAGCATGAAATGTAAATGTTAAAATAAATGGTGCATAAAGTAAAGGGCATAAGATAAAAGCATAAAATAAAGTCAATTGTTATAAGTTAATGGTTAGTTGGATAACCATCTTGAAACTTGCATTTGGAACTCATTAGAGGATTGGTAGAACTAAAGCCTCTCAACAACAAGTTGCATTTGCTTTTTGTCAAGTATATCATCCATTTAAGAATCCTCAAGACAACATTTAATGATCAATGATGTTTAAGTGATCCGCATTGACCAAAATTAATGAAGATCCATTGGAGGATTGGTAGAACCAAAGCCTCCTAATAATGAATCTCAACGTTATTGGATCAAATGGTTCAAATTAACATACTTGGGTTTGCAAACATAGGTTTGGGCCACGAATGAGCATTTTCTCAAATCGAGACAAAATTTAGCGCTATGTTAAGCAATCGTAAGTGGACTTATGTAGAAGTTGTACTTATTTTGAGGCCGGTCAATAGCAATCTATGTACTTCATGTTTGGATAAATGATATAGAGATCATCATCACATAACATGTAGCACAAATAAAAAAAGAAAGAGATAAGATGAAGAGGGAGGGGGATGATAAGCTAATTTGGATTACTACCTCAAATTTCTTACATCTTTAAATTCAATCACTCATCTAGATGGATTAAAGTACTAAACATATCATTAATCCAAAGCACCAAGAATGAATTGAATAATTCACTCTTTGGTAGATTTGAACTAATGAACATTTATCTAACTTCATCTACACCCAAAGTCCATTGAATTTAAAGAGAAATTGGACATTTAAAATTGCAATCCAAATCAACAATCAAAAGGAGTGAGTAGAAAAAGATAGATGGATCAAAACAGCCTCAAAATAAGGCAGAAAAAGCATTTTGGCATTGTTACAATCGATTGCGCTCAGACAACAATCGATTGCGCTCAGACAACAATCAATTGCATCAGTGCATTTAAAAAAAACGCAAAATTTTCTTGTGACAATCGATTGCACCCTGTTAAAATCAGAAAAAATAGCATTTCAAAAGGCCAAATTCTTGTTCAAATTTTCTATCAAACACCTTATGATCATGGATTCAATTGAGCACGAGAATTCCATCAAATTATGAGAAAAAAAGCACCAATGGAATCACAAAACAATGCTCAATGAATCACACCCAAAGATCAACAAGAGATCACATTGTGAAAGATGAAAAATCCAACTTGCCAAAGGTAGATCTAGAGAATTATCAAAACAACTTCAAGAATTTGCTTCAATTCAGCCCCAAGAATCAATTGCCCAAGCTTGGACATAGAGAATTGATGAAGAAAAAGTGTTTGGATGAAGGTTTAGCTAAAATATTAGTAAGCTTCAATGAAAAGCTTACTAACTTTTTTTGAAAATGGAGCTTTGAGTGAATTTGGTAGATGGAGAGAATTGAGAGATTTTTTAGCAAGGTAGATTTGACTATCAAAAGTTTGTGATTTGAATGAAATGATGGCTCTATTTATAGAGTTTAGACTTGGGATTAATGGTGATTTGGTAATTAATTCTTGGAGCCAAAATTTGAATTAATGACATCTTTTTCAAAAAAAATGAAATTTTGGAGCCAAAATTTGAATTAATGATATATATTTCAAAAAATGAAAAATTGGCACCAAAATTTGAATTAATGATATGTATTTCAAAAATGAAGAAAAATTGGAGCCAAAATTGACAAGCTTGAAATTGATGATTTTTTTTCAAATTTTGACTCTGTGCAATCGATTGCACTCTGGGCTCAATCGATTGCATCCGTGTATTTTTTCAAAAATGACGCAAAATGCACTTTGTGCAATCGATTGCACCCTAAGAGCAGTCGATTGTACAGTGAAAAAAATGAAAAAAATTAATTATTTTTTCTTTGTAAATAGAGATTTTAGGAAAATAATACCGGAAAACCTTATTTGTGAGATGCTTTGACTCGGTACCTACAAAACACAAATATTCCAAGACAAATATTTTTTGTATTTTGATTAGAAGTTAGGCAACAACACATATACAAAATACACAACTAAGGTGCTTGGAGATTCCTCAAGAGCAAACTTAAAGATAGGAGATATAAAAAGAGGGAAAAACCAACCCTAATGTGATATTGTTGGATTGTGATGGTATGAAATGATAGAGGAATCTTAGGGGCAAACGTTGGGGTACAACAGCTGCCCTTATTTAAGTTTCTTCTATCCGGAGATGCGAAGGTTAAAAATCTTCGTGTCGACGCGATTGAAGATACTTAAATATAAAATACGCCTTATTTTTTGCCCTAAGATGCCATGCAATGCTTATGATTATGAATGCAGATGGACAAATCTAAAGAGACGCAAGACACCACTGGGGATGTAGCGAAGGAAACGAGAATAAAAAAGAAACCCAACCAGGAAAAAAAATCATTGGTGAACAAAAGACCCACTCTATTGGGGTAAAGCCCAAAGAGGAGACAAGGTAACATCAACTCAAATATTGAGGAAATAGTAGAGGATAAAAGCGATCGACAGATAACTGTGAACTACCCACTCAATAATTAAAGGTAGAAGATCAACAAGATATTGATTAACAGATAAAGGTAAAAGATCAAAGTATACACCAACTTTCACTAAAGGAGAAACTATCAACATTCACTAAAGGTAGAAAAGTAAAGGATAACACTAACATTCACTGAAGGTGAACTACCAACATTCACTGAATGGTAGAGAGAAAATAATAACACCAACGTTCACTGAAGGTGAACTACTAACGTTCACTAAAGGTAGAGAGAAAACAATAATCACCAACATTCACTGAAGGTAAGTGAAATTCTGGCAACGGATACTTAATGTCACAGTGAATGTTATGACACCGTATCTGACAAATTGTACACACACCAAACAGTAATTTAAAAGACAGTAAATAACACAATCAATTGTTAACCCAGTTCAGTGTATAACAACACCTACTCTGTGGGCTACCAAGCCAGGGAGGAAATTCACTATAAGAGGTATTAATTTAGGAATAAACCAACCAGTTTATCTCCTTCACTTAAGACCTACCCAATGCAACTTTAATCTAAGTTCTACTTAAACCTGAGTTCCTACTCACTCCCCCTCAATCACAGCAATGATACTAATCTACTGATTAATAATCTTATGAAGAAATTCTTCAATACACACGCTTGATTTTGCTTTAAAGCTTTAATCAAGAGACATAACACTCGTGCTTCAAAGCTTTGAGTGATAAACAACCCTTACAACCAAATCCTACTCCAAGTCACTTATCAAACTGATAATTGCTTGGCTCACAGTAGTTACTAAAACTATCACAACTATATAATGCCTTATTGATCTTCTGTCAAAAACGCTACTCACCATTAGGATACATGAGACATATATATGCAGTCTATTCTTCATTTAGGGCTTCCATAAAAATAGCTAGGGTTAACTAAAGTTAACCTAAATACTTGGTCTTGGACTTTCATCATAACATATTAGGGTTAAGCAAGGTTAACCTAATATCCACGTGAGCATCTGATCTAGTCAATAAACTCCAACTCATAATAGCACACCAGATTCCTGAAAATTCTCAGGAACAATAAATCTGCACAATAACTTGATATGTACAAGATGTCTTAACATTGGTTATGACATCTTGTATCCTGCTCACCGATTTTGATAGAATTCAGAACATATGATCATAGCTTAATCATCATGATATTCACTCATACTGAGTTGTTCCTGTAGAACATTCCTTCTGCAGAATTTACTTTTATCCCAGAATGTTATGACATCAGTCATGACATTCACAAATCTGGTTTTACCAAAAATTAATGCCAACAAACAAACACTTACAAACTCCCCCTTTGGCAAATTTTTGGCTAAAACCCCTAAACAATCAGAGATTAGAATGCAGCAGAATTTTTAATAACAGCTAATCTACTATCTAATTCTACCAAAATTACCACAATTACTTCTCCCCCTTTTTAGCCATAAAGAGGCCAAAGAATCTAGAACTTCAAGTTATACAGTCATTAAAAAGAAATCCAAAATACACAGAAACAGAGAGAAGGTATCAAATAGCAGCAAGTTCCAGCATCAATCTTTATAACTCAGCAAACACAGACCTTCAGGTACTGTCATCCCCTGAGGAGGCACAATTTTCAGCAGCATCTTCTGGTGAGGTTCTTGCAGAACCATCATGTTGTTCTTCATCAGCACCTTCTTCCCACATTTGTTCTTCATTCTCCTCCTGTTCCAGACTGGTAATCAGCTCTTCAAGAGTCCTTTTTCTTGCATCAAGTTCTCTGCAGGTCTCTTTTAGAACATCTATAACATCAGCTTTCTTGGAATGAGCTTTGACATTTGATGTCTCAACATATATCATAACAATGTTAGGGACATGTGTTCCTTGAAACAGCTTATAGTGAAAACCAAGTGCAGGGGCTCTTTTGCACACGGAGTCCTTCTCAACCAGAATATCAGGATACTGATAAATGATTATACCACACAGGAGAGAGGGAAAAGCAATAGGGTCTTTAATAGCACAGCTCTCAGCATGTTTCAATGTTTGATCAAAGATGTAGTTGCCATAATCAAAGTTTGTTCTGGTTCCAACAGCATAGATAAATCTTCCCAAACCTGTGGAAATGGTGGATTTGTGGTTGGTGGGAACCCAGTTAGCTGCACCAATTTTGTGCAGTATGGCAAACTTCATACTCAGCTTGCTTGCAGTTAGATTCTCTTTCAAGGGCCAGTGCTTGACTTGCTTGGCAGTGATGGTTTGACAAACCTGGTTGTCAGTAACTTCAAGCTCAGGTTGAGCATCATCAGGCCTTCCTAGGTATTTGTTTATCACAGTAAGAGAGAAATTTACCTTCCTTCCTCTCACATAAACACTCTTAAAATCAGCTGACTTTCCATCAGCATAACCACCAGACAAATTTACTATGAATTCTTTGAAAAGAATCTCATAGCAGTTGGAAAACTTGACCATTGTTTTCATCAGGCCAGCAGCCTTGATGAGATCCATGACTTCCTTACACTCAATAGCACTTCTGTTCAGCTCCCTCTCTAAGGAAATCCTTTTCAGAAACACATACTTCCACCTGCTTGCATTTTCTGGATGGTGAAAGGAGATGTTGTCAATGGCAACTTCAGGAACCTTAGGCAGTTTGCTAGAAGAGGGTTTCTTCCTGAGAGGAATGTCTGGAACATTTCTCTCAACATCAAAATCAAAGTCTGATTCCTCATCAGATTCAGAGGGTTCAGGAGCCTTTCTTTTCTTGGCTATAGGTTGTCTCAAGGGTTTTGAGAGACTACCAACAGATACCCTAGCTTTTACCTTACCCTTCCCTTTCGAAGTTCCAGCTTTTTGATCCTTTTCAGCTTATTCTCTAGCCTTGTTCTCAGGCCTAGATTTCTCATGAACAACTTCAGTAGCCTTCTCTTTGGAGGGGCTTTGGGCAGCACTCTGCTTTTCTTTTATACTCATTATCCTTCTAGCTATGCTAGGGTTGATATTAGCAATTAAATCATTGTCAGAGAATTCTTCATCAACATCAATGACAGGAGGTTCAACAACCTTGTCAGTAGGGGTCTGGTGATCATCAGGTTTCTCTGGAGATTTCTCAATATTGTCATCAGGTGTCTCAACATTCTGAGTGACATTGGGATAACTTGCTAAATTAGGGCTAGCAGTTTCTTGGTTCAATGGTACAGATATACCAGGAACATAGTGATTCTCATTAAGAATCCTAGTGACTAGTCTGGCAATAGCTTGATGCACATAAGCAGAACCTTCCCTATTAGTTATCTCTGGAGGAACAGAGGATGATGGTTGAGAAGATTTACCAGATGGTGAAGCTTGTGATCTTCTTGCATGTCTGGTTCGCAGCTTCTTGACCTTAGTAGGATCAGCTGCCATTTCACGAAGTGGAGTTATCTCAAGAACATCAGCATCCATGCAGTTTACGATTGCCCTAGGTTTGGTGTCAGTGGATGAGGAAGATGCAGTTGCCTTTGATGAAGATGATGACACAGATTGTTGAGACATATTGAGAGATTGAGAAAACAAGTGACAGCGTGTGTGAAATCTTCTTTTGAGGGAATGGAGAGTGATGCAGCAAAATGAGAAGAGGGAGATATAAGTATGTTTATTCCTCTTCTTAAACTTTTGGAAAGAAAGAGGGAAACAAATGATTAGCCCAATCAGAATAGACTTGATTAAAATATCTCTTTCAACCCTTGTATTAAGCAAAATTAATTGCTACATCTCTTCATATTGGCAAATACCCAGCTTGCCCCTTAAATTCTCAAACTGACTAGCATCAAGTGCCTTGGTAAAAATGTCAGCCAGTTGTAGTTCAGTGGCAACATGTTCCAGCTTAATCATCTTTTACTCCACAAGATCTCTGATGAAGTGATGTCTAATGTCAATATGCTTAGTCCTACTGTGCTGTATAGGATTCTTGGATATGTTAATAGTACTCAAATTGTCATTGTACAATGTCATGACATCTTGTGTGACATTATACTCAGTCAGCATTTGTTTCATCCAGATCATTTGAGAACAGTTGCTACCAGCTGCTATGTATTCAGCTTCAGCAGTAGATAGAGACACACAATTTTGTTTCTTGCTGAACCAAGAGACAAGATTATTTCCCAAAAAGAAGCATCCTCCAGAGGTGCTCTTTCTATCATCAGCACTACTAGCCCAAACAGCATCACAATAACCAGACAGAATTGGTTCACATCCATGAGAGTACAACATGCCATAATTGTAAGTTCCACTCACATACTTCAGAATTCTTTTCACCTGGTTGATGTGACTTACTTTGGGTTCAGCCTGGTATCTTGCACATACTCCAACTGCAAAGACAATGTCAGGTCTGCTGGCTATTAGGTATAGCAGACTTCCTATCATGCTTCTGTACAAGCTTTGGTTCACATTTGTTCCACTTGTGTCTTTGGACAACTTTAAATGAGTAGGTGCAGGAGTCCTTTTATGACTGGCATTCTCCATCCCAAACTTCTTGAAAATATTCTTTGCATACTTGCTTTGAGACAGAAAAATTGAGTCTTCCATTTGTGTGACTTGTAGTCCAAGAAAGTAGGTCAATTCTCCCATGAGGCTCATTTCAAATTCAGCTTGCATTTGGTTAGAAAAATGTTTAACCATTTTATCTGACATTCCTTCAAACACTATGTCATCAACATAAATTTGAGCTACCATTATCTTTCCTCCTTCATTCTTGACAAAAAGAGTTTTATCCAAACCTCATTTCCTGTATCCTTTGTTAGTGAGGAACTTTGTCTACCTTTCATACCAAGCTCTAGGAGCTTGTTTCAGGCCATATAATGCTTTCCTCAATTTGTAGACATGATCAGGACAGTTTGGATCCATAAATCCTTTAGGCTGTTCCACATACACTTCCTCATTTAAGTACCCATTTAGGAAGGCACTCTTCACATCCATCTGAAACAGCTTCAACTTAAAGAGACAAGCAACTCCCAAGAGAAGTCCGATTGATTCCAGTCTAGCTAAAAAAGCAAAAGTCTCATCAAAATCAACCCCTTCAACTTGAGTGTATCCTTGAGCAACAAGCCTTGCCTTATTCCTGGTGACAACTCCTTCAGCATCTGACTTGTTCTTGTAGATCCACTTTGTGCCAATGATGTTTGTTCCTTCTGGTCTAGGAACTAACTCCCATACTTCATGTTGCTTGAACTGGTTCAATTCATCTTGCATTGCTCCAATCCAGTATTCATCAGTCAAAGCATCTTTAACATTTTTTGGTTCAATCTTAGACACAAAACAAGAGTTTGTGATGATTTCTCTAGATCTTGTAGTGACTCCACTGTTAGGATCTCCTATGATGAGTTCCTTAGTATGATCTTTCTAAATTCTTATGGAAGGATCTTTGTTGGCTTCCTTTGATTCAGACTCTGATGGAGTAGGATTAGGCACATCATCCTTTTTAGACACTTGTGTTGAAGTCTCAAAGAATGTCTCAACATCATATGGGACATTTGTTTCCTCATGGTGATCATCAATTATGAAATTTATAGACTCCATCATAACTTTGGTCCTGGAATTGAACACCCTATATGCTCTGCTGTTGATAGAGTATCCTAGGAATATTCCTTCATCACTTTTAGGGTCCATCTTTCTCCTTTGTTCACGATCTGTCAGAATATAGCATTTGCTTCCAAAGACATGGAAGTACTTCACTGTAGGCTTTCTTCCTTTCCATAGTTCATAAAGGGTGGATGATGTTCCCTTTCTCAAGGTGACCCTATTGTGGACATAACAGGTTGTATTCATAGCATCAGCCTAAAAATGAATAAGAAGCTTCTTGGCATGTATCATTGCTCTGGCAGATTCCTGTATAGTCCTGTTTTTTCTTTCCACAACTCCATTTTGTTGAGGAGTTATAGGTGAAGAGAACTCATGGTTGATTCCTTCTGAGGAACATAACTCATCAAACTTACTATTTTCAAATTCCTTACCATGATCACTTCTGATTCTGACAATGCATCCTTCTTTTTCTCTTTGAATTCTTTTGCACAATTCTTTAAAAACATCAAATACATCAGACTTTTCCTTAATGAAGTTTATCCATGTGAATCTGGAAAAATCATCCACAACAACATATGCATATCTCTTTCCACCAAGACTTTCCACCTGCATGGGACCCATCAGATCCATATGAAAAAGTTCTAGCGCCTTAGAGGTGGTCAGATGTCTTGTCTTTGGATGTGACTTTCTAGTTTTCTTTCCAACCTGACATTCACCACAGACTCTCCCTTCATCAATCTGAAGCCTTGGAATCCCTCTAACAACCTCCATGGATATGATTTTTTTCATCCTTCTAAGATGTAAATGACCAAGTTTTTGGTGCCACAGTTTCACTTCCTTTTCTTCTTTGGCTATAGAGCATACAGAAGAGTAGTTAGTGTTATTAGACTCCCATAAGTAACGGTTGTCTTTTGATCTGACTCCTCTCATTATAACTTCTTGTTTTTCATTAGTTACAAGACATTCATACTTGGTGAAGTTGACCTTGAATCCTAGATCACATAATTGATTGATACTTATGAGATTAGCAGTCAAACCATTTACCAGCAACACTTCATTTAGGTTTGGAACTCCAGGGCAGTCCAAGTTTCCAACTCCTTTGATTTCTCCTCTAGCACCATCTCCAAAAGTGACATAACTAGTAGTATGAGGTTTGACATCATTCAGCAAATTCTTGATTCCAGTCATGTGTTTAGAGCATCCACTGTCAAAGTACCAGTCTTCCTTGGCAGAAACTCTAAGGGAGGTGTGAGCTATCAGGGCTGCAGTCTTTTTCTTCCACTGTTGAGTATATGGTGCCTTGTTAGTCTTAGGTTTGACATATGGGGTCTGATTAGGATATCCATATAATCTGAAGCAGAATGGCTTTATGTGACCAAACCTTCCATAATAATGACATCTCCATCTTTGATACTTTTTCTTCATATTTCTCTATTCTTGATGTTGAGTCCTATGTTGTGACATCTACTTTGACATTTGTTTATCAGGCCTAGTCTTCTTCTTGTCAACAACAGATTTCTTTGCAGCCACAAATCCTAGACCAGACATGTTTCCTGCATTTTGTCCAGCCTGAAGGATTTCTTCCAACTTGTCAGTTCCATTTGTTAACATCTTGACAGACTTAGTCATCTGATCAAGATTGGAGTTCAACATTAGAACTTCACCTTCGAGATGGCTTATAGTAGCAGTGTCTGCCTTCTCTCATCCTCCAACTTCACTATGAGCTTTTTCTGTTTCTCATTTTGCTGACAGACTTCAGCACTTCTGATACATAGCTTCTTGTAGGAGTCAGCAAGTTCTTCAAATGTCACTTCCTCATCACTAGAATCATTATCAGAGTTACAGATACCAGTTAGTGCAGTAACTAGTTTAGCTGATTCTTCTTCAGAGTTACTTTCTGAGTCACCATCAGACCAAGTAACAGATATTCCTTTCTTTTGTTTCTTAAGAAAGGTAAGACATTCAGCTCGAATGTGCCCATATCCTTCACATCCATGGCATTGGATTCCTCTTCTTTGATTTCCCTTTTCTTCAGACTATGTTCTTTTGCTGGAGTCATAGGATCTGCTAATGTCAGAGGAAATGTTCTTGACATTTGACCTTGACTTTGGGTCCATTCTCTTGATGAGTTTGTTGAACTGCCTTCCAAGCATAGCTATAGCTTCTGAAATATTCTCTTCATCACTCTCCTTGCTTTCATCTTCAGTATTGGATACAAGGGCTATGCTCTTGTTTTTCTTGTCAACATTGTCACTGATCCCCATCTCAAATGTCTGAAGTGACCCAATGAGTTCATCAATCTTCAAGTTACAGATATCCCGAGCTTCCTCTATAGAAGTCACTTTCATTGCAAACCTTTTAGGCAAGGATCTGAGAATCTTTCTCACCAGCTTTTCTTCTGACATCTTTTCTCCCAATGCTCCTCAGGTGTTGGCAATTTCCAAGATGTTCATGTGAAACTCATGAATGGTCTCATCCTCCATCATCCTTAGATTCTCAAATTTGGTAGTGAGCATCTGAAGTCTTGACATTTTTACTTTGGATGTACCCTCATGGGTGGTTTTGAGAGTGTCCCAAACATCCTTGGCCAGTTCACATTGATGTACTAGTATGAATATGTTTCTATCAATTCCATTGAACAAGGCATTCAATGCTTTAGAGTTACCCAGGGCTAACTCATCTTCTTCTTTGCTCCATTCTTCCCCAGGTTTCAAACTAGTCGTCCCATCTTTCCCAGTTATGGTGGGATGGTTCCATCCTTTGTCAGCAACTCTCCAAGCCTTTTTGTCCAGTGACTTCAAGAAGGCAATCATACGAGGTTTCCAGTATTCATAGTTTGATCCATCCAGAATAGGTGGTCTGTTCCCAAATCCTCCTTCCTTGTACATAGCGCCAGAAAATAATATCTCTAGATCTCACCCAGAAAGACAGGCAGGGTGCCTGCTCTGATACCAATTGAAATTCTGGCAACAGATACTTAATGTCACAGTGAATGTTATGACACCGTATCTGACAAATTGTACACACACCAAACAGTAATTTAAAAGACAGTAAAGAACACAATCAATTGTTAACCCAGTTCAGTGTATAAAAACACCTACTCTGGGGGCTACCAAGTCAGGGAGGAAATTCACTATAAGAGGTATTAATTTAGGAATAAACCAACCAGTTTATCTCCTTCACTTAAGACCTACCCAATGCAACTTCAATCTAAGTTCTACTTAAACCTGAGTTCCTACTCACTCCCCCTCAATCACAGCAGTGATACTAATCTACTGATTAATAAGATTATGAAGACATTCTTCAATACACACGCTTGATTTTGCTTCAAAGCTTTAATCAAGAGACACAACACTCGTGCTTCAAAGCTTTGAGTGATAAACAACCCTTACAACCAAATCCTACTCCAAGTCACTTATCAAACTGATAATTGCTTGGCTCACAGTAGTTACTAAAACTATCACAACTATATAATGCCTTATTGATCTTCTGTCAAAAGCGCTACTCACCATTAGGATACATGAGACATATATATGCAGTCTATTCTTCATTTAGGACTTCCATAAAAATAGCTAGGGTTAACTAAAGTCAACCTAAAGACTTGGTCTTGGACTTTCATCATAACAGATTAGGGTTAAGCAAGGTTAACCTAATATCCACATGAGCATCTGATCTAGTCAATAAACTCCAACTCATAATAGCACACCAGATTCCTGAAAATTCTCAGGAACAATAAATCTTCACAACAACTTGATATGTACAGGATGTCTTAACATTGGTTATGACATCGTGTATCCTGCTCACTGATTTTGATAGAATTCAGAACATATGATCATAGCTTAATCATCATGATATTCACTCATACTGAGTTGTTCCTGTAGAACATTCCTTCTGCAGAATTTACCTTTATCCCAGAATGTTATGACATCAGTCATGACATTCGCAAATCTGGTTTTACCAAAAATTAATGCCAACAAACAAAACTTACAAACTCCCCCTTTGGCAAATTTTTGGCTAAAACCCCTAAACAATCAGAGATTAGAATGCAGCAGAATTTTTAATAACAGCTAATCTAATATCTAATTCTACCAAAATTACCACAATTACTTCTCCCCCTTTTTAGCCTTAAAGAGGCCAAAGAATCTAGAACTTCAAGTTATACAGTCATTAAAAAGAAATCCAAAATACACAGAAACAGAGAGAAGGTATCAAATAGCAGCAAGTTCCAGCATCAATCTTTATAACTCAGCAAACACAGACCTTCAGGTACTGTCATCCCCTGAGGAGGCACAATTTTCAGCAGCATCTTCTGGTGAGCTTCTTGCAGAACCATCATGCTGTTCTTCATCAGCACCTTCTTCCCTCATTTGTTCTTCATTCTCCTCCTGTTCCAGACTGGTAATCAGCTCTTCAAGAGTCCTTTTTCTTGCATCAAGTTCTCTGCAGGTCTCTTTTAGAACAGCTATAACATCCGCTTTCTTGGAATGAGCTTTGACATTTGATGTCTCAGCATATGTCATAACAATGTCAGGGACATGTGTTCCCTGAAACAGCTTATAGTGAAAACCAAGTGCAGGGGCTCTTTTGCACACAGAGTCCTTCTCAACCAGAATATCAGGATACTGATCAATGATTATACCACACAGGAGAGAGGGAAAAGCAATAGGGTCTTTAATAGCACAACTCTCAGCATGTTTCAATGTTTGATCAAAGATGTAGTTGCCATAATCAATGTTTGTTCTAGTTCCAACAACATAGATAAATCTTCCCAAACCTGTGGAAATGGTGGATTTGTGGTTGGTAGGAACCCAGTTAGCTGCACCAATTTTGTGCAGTATGGCAAACTTCATACTCAGCTTGCTTGCAGTTAGATTCCCTTTCAAGGGTCAGTGCTTGACTTGTTTGGCAGTGATGGTTTGACAAACCTGGTTGTCAGTAACTTCAAGCTCAAGTTGAGCATCATCAGGCCTTCCTAGGTATTTTTTTATCACAGTAGGAGAGAAATTTACCTTCCTTCCTCTCACATAAACACTCTTAAAATCAGCTGACTTTCCATCAGCACAACCACCAGACAAATTTACTATGAATTCTTTGACAAGAATCTCATAGCAGTTGGAAAACTTGACCACTGTTTTCATCAGGCCAGCAGCCTTGATGAGATCCATGACTTCCTTACACTCAATAGCACTTCTGTTCAGCTCCCTCTCTAAGGCAATCCTTTTCAGAAACACATACTTCCACCTGCTTGCATTTTCTGGATGGTGAAAGGAGATGTTGTCAATGGCAACTTCAGGAACCTTAGGCAGTTTGCTAGAAGAGGGTTTCTTTCTGAGAGGAATGTCTGGAACATTTCTCTTAACATCAAAATTAAAGTTTGATTCCTCATCAGATTCAGAGGGTTCATGAGCCTTTCTTTTCTTGGCTATAGGTTGTCTCAAGGGTTTTGAGAGACTACCAACAGATACCCTAGCTTTTACCTTACCCTTCCCTTTCGAAGTTCCAGCTTTTTGATCCTTCTCAGCTTCTTCTCTAGCCTTGTTCTCAGGCCTAGCTTTATCATGAACAACTTCAGTAGCCTTCTCTTTGGAGGGGCTTTGGGCAACACTATGGTTTTCTTTTCTACTCATCATCCTTCTAGCTATGCTAGGGTTGATATTAGCAATTAAATCATTGTCAGAGAATTCTTCACCAACATCAATGACAGGAGGTTCAACAGCCTTGTCAGTAGGGGTATGGTGATCATCAGGTTTCTCTAGAGATTTCTCAATGTTGTCATCAGGTGTCTCAACATTCTGAGTGACATTGGGATCACTTGCTGAATTAGGGCTAGCAGTTTCTTGGTTCAATGGTACAGATATACCAGGAACAAAGTGATTCTCATTAAGAATCCTAGTGACTAGTCTGGCAATAGCTTATTGCACATAAGCAGAACCTTCCCAATTAGCTATCTCTGGAGGAACAAAGGATGATGGTTGAGAAGATTTACCAGATGGAGAAGCTTGTGATCTTCTTGCATGTCTGGTTCGCAGCTTCTTGACCTTAGTAGGATCAGCTGCCATTTCACGAAGTGGATTTATCTCAAGAACATCAGCATCCATGCAGTTTACGATTACTCTAGGTTCGGTGTCAGTGGGTGAGGAAGATGCAGTTTCCTTTGATGAAGATGATGACATAGATTGTTGAGACATCTTGAGAGATTGAGAAAACAAGTGACAACGTGTGTGAAATCTTCTTTTGAGGGAATGGAGAGTGATGCAGCAAAATGAGAAGAGGGAGATATAAGTATGTCTATTCCTCTTCTTAAACTTTTGGAAAGAAAGAGGGAAACAAATGATTAGCCCAATCAGAATAGACTTGATTAAAATATATCTTTCAACCCTTATATTAAGCAAACTTAATTGCTACATCTCTTCATATTGGCAAATACCCATCTTGCCCCTTAAATTTTCAAACTGACTAGCATCAAGTGCCTTGGTAAAAATGTCATCCAGTTGTAGTTCAGTGGCAACATGTTCCAGCTTAATCACCTTTTCCTCCACAAGATCTCTGATGAAGTGATGTCTAATGTCAATATGCTTAGTCCTACTATGCTGTATAGGATTCTTGGATATGTTAATAGTACTCAAATTGTCACAGTACAATGTTATGACATCTTGTGTGACATTATACTCAGTTAGCATCTGTTTCATCCAGATCATTTGAGAACAGCTGCTACCAGCTGCTATGTATTCAGCTTCAGCAGTAGATAGAGACACATAATTTTGTTTCTTGCTGAACCAAGAGAAAAGATTATTTCCCAAAAAGAAGCATCCTCCAGAGGTTCTCTTTCTATCATCAGCACTACCAGCCCAATCAGCATCACAATAACCAGACAGAATTGGTTCACATCCATGAGAGTACAACATGCCATAATTATAAGTTCCACTCACATACTTCAGAATTCTTTTCACCTGGTTGATGTGACTTACTTTGGGTTCAGCCTGGTATCTTGCACATACTCCAACTGCAAAGGCAATGTCAGGTCTGTTGGCTGTTAGGTATAGCAGACTTCCTATCATGCTTCTGTACAATCTTTGTTCCACTTGTGTCTTTGGACAACTTTAAATGAGTAGGTGCAGGAGTCCTTTTATGACTGGCATTCTCCATCCCAAACTTCTTGACATAATTCTTTGCATACTTGCTTTGAGACAGAAAAATTGAGTCTTCCATCTGTGTGACTTGTAGTCCAAGAAAGTAGGTCAATTCTCCCATGAGGCTCATTTCAATTTCAGCTTGCATTTGGTTAGCAAAATGTTTAACCATTTTATCTGACATTCCTCCAAATACTATGTCATCAACATAAATTTGAGCTACCATTATCTTTCCTCCTTCATTCTTGACAAAAAGAGTTTTATCCAAACCTCCTTTCCTGTATCCTTTGTCAGTGAGGAACTTTGTCAACCTTTCATACCGAGCTCTAGGAGCTTGTTTCAGGCCATATAATGCTTTCCTCAATTTGTAGACATGATCAGGACAGTTTGGATCCACAAATCCTTTAGGTTGTTCCACATACACTTCCTCATTTAAGTACCCATTTAGGAAGGCACTCTTCACATCCATCTGAAACAGCTTGAACTTAAAGAGACAAGCAACTCCCAAGAGAAGTATGATTGATTCCAGTCTGGCTATATGAGCAAAAGTCTCATCAAAATCAACCCCTTCAACTTGAGTGTATCCTTGAGCAACAAGCCTTGCCTTATTCCTGGTGGCAACTCCTTCAGCATCTGACTTGTTCTTGTAGATCCACTTTGTGCCAATGATGTTTGTTCCTTCTGGTCTAGGAACTAACTCCCATACTTCATGTTGCTTGAACTGGTTCAATTCATCTTGCATCGCTCCAATCCAGTATTCATCAGTCAAAGCCTCTTTAACATTTTTTGGTTCAATCTTAGACACAAAACAAGAGTTTGTGATGATTTCTCTAGATCTTGTAGTGACTCCACTGTTAGGATCTCCTATGATGAGTTCCTTAGTATGATCTTTCTAAATTCTGATGGAAGGATCTTTGTTGGCTTCCTTTGATTCAGACTCTGATGGAGTAGGATTAGGCACATCATCCTTTTTAGACACTTGTGTTGAAGTCTCAAAGAATGTCTCAACATCATATGGAACATTTGTTTCCTCATGGTGATCATCAATTATGACATTTATAGACTCCATCATAACTTTGGTCCTGGAATTGAACACCCTATATGCTCTGCTGTTGATAGAGTATCCTAGGAATATTCCTTCATCACTTTTAGGGTCCATATTTCTCCTTTGTTCATGATCTGTCAGAATATAGCATTTGCTTCCAAAGACATAGAAGTACTTCACTGTAGGCTTTCTTTCTTTCCATAGTTCATAAAGAGTGGATGATGTTCCCTTTCTCAAGGTGACCCTGTTGTGGACATAACAGGCTGTATTCATAGCTTCAGCCCAAAAATGAATAGGAAGCTTCTTGGCATGTATCATTGCTCTGGCAGATTCCTGTATAGTCATGTTTTTTATGTCCACAACTCCATTTTGTTGAGGAGTTATAGGTTAAGAGAACTCATGGTTGATTCCTTCTGAGGAACATAACTCATCAAACTTACTATTTTCAAATTCCTTACCATGATCACTTCTGATTCTGACAATGCATCCTTCTTTTTCTCTTTAAATTCTTTTGCACAATTCTTTAAAAACATCAAATACATCAGACTTTTCCCTAATGAAGTTTATCCATGTGAATCTGGAAAAATCACCCACAACAACATAGGCATATCTCTTTCCACCAAGACTTTCCACCTGCATGGGACCCATCAGATCCATATGAAGAAGTTCTAGCGCCTTAGAGGTGGTCAGATGTCTTGTCTTTGGATGTGACATTCTAGTTTGCTTTCCAACCTGGCATTCACCACAGACTCTCCCTTCATCAATATGAAGCCTTGGAATCCCTCTAACAGCCTCCATGGATATGATCTTTTTCATCCCTCTAAGATGTAAATGACCAAGTTTTTGGTGCCACAGTTTCACTTCCTTTTCTTCTTTGGATATAGAGCATACAGAAGAGTAGTTAGTGTTCTTAGACTCCCATAAGTAACAGTTGTCTTTTAATCTGACTCCTCTCATTACAACTTCTTATTTTTCATTAGTTACAAGACATTCATACTTGGTGAAGTTGACCTTGAATCCTAGATCACATAATTGACTGATACTTATGAGATTAATAGTCAAACCATTTACCAGTAACACTTCATTTAGGTTTGGAACTCCAGGGCAGTCCAAGTTTCCAACTCCTTTGATTTCTCCTCTAGCACCATCTCCAAAAGTGACATACCTAGTAGTATGAGGTTTGACATCATTCAACAGATTCTTAATTCCATTCATGTGTTTAGAGCATCCACTGTCAAAGTACCAGTCTTCCTTGGCAGAAACTCTAAGGGAGGCGTGAGCTATCAGGGCTGCAGTCTTTTTCTTCCACTGTTGAGTATATGGTGCCTTGTTAGTCTTAGGTTTGACATATGGGGTATGATTAGGATATCCATATAATCTGAAGCAGAATGGCTTTATGTGACCAAACCTTCCACAATAATGACATCTCCATCTTTGATACTTTTTATTCATATTTCTATGTTCTTGATGTTGAGTCCTATGTTGTGACATATGCTTTGGCATTTAATTATCAAGCCTAGTCTTCTTCTTATCAACAACAGATTTCTTTGCAGCCACAAATCCTAGACCAGACATGTTTCCTGCATTTTGTCCAGCCTGAAGGATTTCTTCCAACTTGTCAGTTCCATTTGTTAACATCTTGACAGACTTAGTCATCTGATCAAGTTTGGAGTTCAACATTAGAACTTCACCTTCGAGATGGCTTATAGTAGCAGTGTCTGCCTTCTTCTCAGCCTCCAACTTCACTATGAGCTTTTTCTGTTTCTCATTTTGCTGACAAACTTCAGCACTTCTGATACATAGCTTCTTGTAGGAGTTAACAAGTTCTTCAAATGTCACTTCCTCATCACTAGAATCATTATCAGAGTTACAGATACCAGTTAGTGCAGTAACTAGTTTAGCTGATTCTTCATCAGAGTTACTTTCTGAGTCACCATCAGACCAAGTAACATATATTTCTTTCTTTTGTTTCTTAAGAAAGGTAGGACATTCAGCTCGAATGTGCCCATATCCTTCACATCCATGGTATTGGATTCCTCTACTTTGATTTCCCTTTTCTTCAGACTTGGTTCTTATGCTGGAGTCATAGGATCTGCTAATGTCAGAGGAAATGTTCTTGACATTTGACCTTGACTTTGGGTCCATTCTCTTGATGAGTTTGTTGAACTGCCTTCCAAGCATAGCTATAGCTTCTGAAATATTCTCTTCATCACTCTCCTTGCTTTCATATTCAGTATTGGATACAAGGGCTATGCTCTTGTTTTTCTTGTCAACATTGTCACTGATCCCCATCTCAAATGTATGAAGTGACCCAATGAGTTAATCAACCTTCAAGTTGCAGATATCCTGAGCTTCCTCTATAGCAGTCACTTTCATTGCAAACCTTTTAGGCAAGGATCTGAGAATCTTTCTCACCAGCTTTTCTTCTGACATCTTTTCTCCCAATGATCCTGAGGTGTTGGCAATTTCCAAGATGTTCATGTGAAACTCATGAATGGTCTCATCCTCCATCATCCTTAGATTCTCAAATTTGGTAGTGAGCATCTGAAGTCTTAACATTTTTACTTTGGATGTACCCTCATGGGTGGTTTTGAGAGTGTCCCAAACATCCTTGGCCAGTTCACATTGATGTACTAGTATGAATATGTTTCTATCAATTCCATTGAACAAGGCATCCAATGCTTTAGAGTTACCCAGAGCTAACTCATCTTCTTCTTTGCTCCATTCTTCCTCAGGTTTCAGACTAGTCGTCCCATCTTTCCCAGTTATGGTGGGATGGTTCCATCCTTTGTCAGCAGCTCTCCAAGCCTTTTTGTCCAGTGACTTCAAGGCAATCATACGAGGTTTACAGTAGTCATATTTTGATCCATCTAGAATAGGTGGTCTGTTCCCAAATCCTCCTTCCTTGTCCATAGCGCCAGAAAATAATATCCCTAGATCTCACCCAGAAAGACAGGCAGGGTGCCTGCTCTGATGCCAATTGAAATTCTGGCAACAGATACTTAATGTCACAGTGAATGTTATGACACCGTATCTGACAAATTGTACACACACCAAACAATAATTTAAAAGACAGTAAAGAACACAATCAATTGTTAACCCAGTTCAGTGTATAACAACACCTACTCTGGGGGCTACCAAGCCAGGGAGGAAATTCACTATAAGAGGTATTAATTTAGGAATAAACCAACCAGTTTATCTCCTTCACTTAAGACCTACCCAATGCAACTTCAATCTAAGTTCTACTTAAACCTGAGTTCCTACTCACTCCCCCTCAATCACAGCAGTGATACTAATCTACTGATTAATAAGATTATGAAGACATTCTTCAATACACACGCTTGATTTTGCTTCAAAGCTTTAATCAAGAGACACAACACTCGTGCTTCAAAGCTTTGAGTGATAAACAACCCTTACAACCAAATCCTACTCCAAGTCACTTATCAAACTGATAATTGCTTGGCTCACAGTAGTTACTAAAACTATCACAACTATACAATGCCTTATTGATCTTCTGTCAAAAGCGCTACTTACCATTAGGATACATGAGACATATATATGCAGTCTATTCTTCATTTAGGGCTTCCATAAAAATAGCTAGGGTTAACTAAAGTTAACCTAAAGACTTGGTCTTGGACTTTCATCATAACAGATTAGGGTTAAGCAAGGTTAACCTAATATCCACGTGAGCGTCTGATCTAGTCAATAAACTCCAACTCAGAATAGCACACCAGATTCCTGAAAAATCTCAGGAACAATAAATCTGCACAACAACTTGATCTGTACAAGATATCTTAACATTGGTTATGACATCATGTATCCTGCTCACTGATTTTGGTAGAATTCAGAACATATGATCATAGCTTAATCATCATGATATTCACTCATACTGAGTTGTTCCTGTAGAACATTCCTTCTGCAGAATTTACCTTTATCCCAGAATGTTATGACATCAGTCATGACATTCGCAAATCTGGTTTTACCAAAAATTAATGCCAACAAACAAACACTTACAGTAAGCTACCAACATTCACTGATGGTAGAAGAAAAATAATAACACCGACGTTCACTGACGGTGAACTACCAACATTCACTGAAGGTAGAAAGAAAAGAACATAACACCAACGTTCACTGATGGTGAAATAACAACGGTCACTGAAGGTAGAAAGGGAATACAACACCGATGTTCACTGACAGTGAGCTACCAATGTTTATTGAAGGTAGAGAGAGAAAAATAATCACCAACATTCACTGACGGTGAGCTACAAACGTTCACTAAAGGTAGAGAGAAAACAATAATCACTAACGTTCACTGCTGGTGTACTACCAACCTTCACTGACGGTAGAAAGATAATACAACACCAATGTTGACTGACGGTGAGCTACCAACAATCACTGAAGGTATAAAGAGAAAAATATAACACCAACATTCACTGATGGTGAACTACCAACGTTCACTGAAGGTAGAAAGAGAATACAACACCGACGTTCACTGACGGTGAGCTACCAACATTCACTGAAGGTAGAGAGAGAAGAATAATCACCAACGCTCACTGATGGTGAACTACCAACATTCACTGATGGTAGAAAGATAATACAACACCGACGTTCACTGGCGGTGAGCTACCAACATTCACTGAAGGTAGAAATAGAATATAACATCGACGTTCACTGAAGGTAGAGAGAAGAATAATCACCAACGTTCACTGAAGGTGAACTACCAATGTTCACTGAAGGTAGAAAAAAGAATATATTAACAATAACAAGTTTCACAAAATCATGACGTTTCACCTAGAATGGGTCTCAACTTCTTCTTTAACCTGCCTGGAAAGGGTAACATATAAGCTGTCTCAAATAAAGAGACTGCCACTTGTAAATATTTCCATAACAAATTGTCTCTATCATATTGAAAAGACTTGTCATCCATTGGAGTGATTTGACAATGAACCGCAAACTATTCGCTCAGAGGGAAGATAGCAAAAAAGTAACGTCGACTTTTTACGGGGAAGTACAAGTTGCTCAAATAAAGAGACCTGCTACTTGTTGTTATGGGAAGGATTGTAAAAATGACTTCATGGGGAAAGAAATATGGCTTCCTGGGGAGTGAATCATGACTTCCTGGGGAATGAATCATGACTTCCTGGGGAATTAAATACAACTTCCCGTGGAATTCCAACATATTCCTACTGAGGAGGTAAAAGTCTTCTCATGCCAAAATAAATGCACATTCTCAAACCAAGGCTCGAAGCTTACAGAGATCATAATAGTACTGTTGTTGGGAAACAAATATTCAAACTAGAAATAAACTGGAATAAAACAGGCAACTGTAATACATCCTTTGAGAAATAAACTCAAGAGGGAAATCCAATCCATCCAGACAAAGAGCTGTACAGGAAGGCTGAAGCAAAAATCTTCATCGAGGGATAACTCAGTGGGGAAATTGAAAGAATATACATTTTCTACTTAAGGTTGGAACTCTATTGGAGAGAGAACAATGCAACTCTATAAAACAGGGTAATATGCTAACAGAAAATTAATGAATGCAAATGAGCAATGATTTTCTAAATTCAACTATGCATGATGTATGTATGAATGTACGAGTTTTATTATGTATATGCTGACAAAACAGACATATGACACTGGGAATAACCAGATAAAACCAACTCGGGTAACGTCAATACTCGGATAAATCACATCCAAGACGAAGATTCCATAAGAAAGTAAGCACCAACTGAGGAACAGAACCATATTTCACGGCTTAACTTCACTGGGGAGGAACATAATCCAGAAATAATCACATCATAGCAACAAATTAGTACAAATACAGGGATATAACATCCTCCTCCAGGCTTCACCAGGGAATATCATGCAGACTTCAACGGGGAAAAGAAATGTTTCACGGTTCATACTTCTACTGGGAATTGCAATACTGATTTCAAATAAGGAAGATGAAAACCATATCGTCAAAATATCAACTGAGGATCTCGTGTTGACTTCTTTGGGAAAATATCATACAAACTTCACTAGGGGAGATAGTGCCTCATCATCGAGATACCAATTGGAGACCTCGTGCTGACTTCATTGGGGAAGACAACACCATATTGTCGAGGGGAAATCAAGACACATTCTTCAATTTTGAGATTGAGTATTGCACCAACCTCTCTGGAGAAAGTATGAAGCCTCGTGGAGATAACAACTTAGGGAGTTATGAAGTCAAACATTTCAGTAAAAAAATCAAACTTATGGGGATTTTAAATCAAACCTAGCACTTGACGGGTGAAAACCCAAAAAAATTGATAATCATCTCAACACTTCTTCAATAAGACATTTCCCTTTCCTGACTGTTGCAACTGGTTTTTAAATTAGAGTCGCCACCCTTAATTTTTATCATAATGGAATGAAATATAAAGGAATAACCCTAAAGTTCAAAGATTCTAGATTTAGACTTGGTTCTAGACGAGGGGAATGTGTTAGGCACCCCTTATCTACCTTGTTCGCAAGGATACTAGGTTCAAAAGCGCAATGTTTAGGAAATAAGATTTTTATTATTAATAGGGGGAAAAGTTTGAATTTTAGATAGGGGGACTCGCCACGATTTTAGTCGTATGCCTATGTATCCTCTTTAGGCGGAATCAGAGTCCCATTTTGTAGTTCGCGGTTTTGTTTGTGTTTTTTATAGATTGCGTAAAATTGCTTTCGAATTTATTCTTGAACCTTGTCTGGTTTGAAAATTGTGTGAGCGTAGACGCGGTTCGCAGTTAATTTCGATAACAATTCTCCTTAATCCTTTTTCGAAAATGTTCTTGAATTTGATTATGTTAGTAGAAAAATGGCTTATTGTTGGTTAGCTGTTTTAGATCGTAGAGCGGGGGAGTCTGATATAGTCTCTTCATCACGTGATCATATATTGGCCTTATGTCACTCGCGGATAGTTAATTGGGTAAGTTTCATGAACTTTAATCGTTTTATTTTGAATAATAAATCGATAGACGATGTGTCGACCAATTTAATTACTCAAAGATGGACATTTTATTATTTATAAAATATTTGAATGAATTTGATTGTTAAAATTACTTTATGTACAAGTTTATGTTTTGATTTCTTTTTGGTTAATCAATAAATAATAATAAAAAATGATTAACCCACCAAATAAAAAAACTAATTAGATCAAATGACTATGTTTGTGGTATTTATTATTAATTAAATGAAAATAAAAATAAAATGAAATGTTTTATGTCCCCACGTAGAACGTGAGATTCTAAGACTAAACACATATTATAATGTTATAATCAAAATGGACAATTGGAGTAATTAATCATGAAAAAAAAAGTTTATATACTAACAATCTTATTTTAATGTTATGGTTTAAAAAAAACATTATAAACAAGTAAAGTTAGGTACAACAAGTCACCAACATATCCACCTTTAAATATATAATTACAAAGAAATTAAAACAAAACAAATGCGGAGCTATAGTAGTGAAGGGCATCCGTAACATTAACGTAAAAGATCAATTTTTAAGACTTTTTCCACTTAATAGCCCCGGCCAACCAGGACGTGACACGCGGCATTTTCCCTTTTTCCTTAAAAAATGATTAAACGATAGATTAAGTGAAAGAATGGAGAGATAAGATAGTACTTTCACTTTACCCAAACCTAATCAGTAACACCTTTATTCTGATCAGTTAAATAAAATAACCGTTTTTTTATTATTAAACTTTCTTTATAATATGTTTTAATCATGATTGAAAATAGTAAATTTAATAACAGTAGTTATAATAAAAATAATATTAATAATAATAGTGATAATGTTGTAATCAAACTTTTTTTCGAAAACAAATCCAAAAAAATTGTAATGGGCCACACTATTTCATTGGGCTTTTTAAACCAAAAAAAAATTGCTTAACACTTTTCCATCTAAATAGGCCTTATGAAAAAATATTTGTTCACACTTTTAAAATAAAACACCTCCCTTAACTTGCAATGGACCCTTTCTTAAAAATCTAATGGGCCATCAGATATTAATGGTCAATTATAAACCAACAAACCCCTCTTCCATGCTTTATATCTCCGTAGAAACAAAAATTAAACAACACATTTTTATTTAAAAAAAACCCTAAATATAATATAAGGGTAGGGAAATTTTGGGATATGACAGTTTCCCATATTTAATTATCTTTGATTAAATAGTGCGAGAATACGCATGTCTCGCACGTTTGATAAGTTTATTAAATATTGGAAGACCCTAAGATTTGTCCAAGATATTATAAGGATACGATGTACAGTATTCCCATGAGTAGGAAGAATAGGCATAGATGATAATGTATCATCATACCGACGTTTGGAGCAAAGTTTTGATAGAATTTAGACACGATGACGCGGTTAACTCGTCAGTATCTTAGAGATTGTAGGATTTTGCATATTTACCATAACCTAGAAGGTAAAATAATACATGTTTTGAAAAGCTGACTTACTAATGCTTGGAGACTAATATAGTAAGTTTGTGACGCATATTATATTCATCGCAACTCAGGGGATGAATAAAATGGAGCTTGATAATACATTGTTGCTTAGAGACTAAGTAATGAGTCAAAGATTTTTCGCATACCGTCCATAGCCTAGAGGATAGATAATACGGGCTTGAAACCAGATATTTGGAATTTGGAAAGTCTATGTTGGTTGTGTCTTCCCTCAACCAAGATCCAATAACCAAATGAAATAAGCTAGGTTTGAAGCGATGGAACCCAAAATTCACTAATGACGTCGGTTGTGTCATCCCTTAACCACAACTATCAACATGAGAAAAATAAACACCAAATTCATGATGAAGTTGGCTATGTCGCCATCAACCACAAATATCAACGTGAAGAACACCAAATTCATGATGAAGTCGGTTGTGTTGTCCTCAACCACAACTATCAACATGAAGCAAATAAACACCAAATTCACGATGAAGTTGGTTGTGTCGCCCTCAACCATAACTATTAACGTGAAGAACACCAAATTCATGATGAAGTCGATTGTGTCGTCCTCAACCACAACTATCAACATGAGAAAAATAAACACCAAATTCATAATGAAGTTGGTTGTGTCACCCTCAACCATAACTATCAACGTGAAGAACACCAAATTCATGATAAAGTCGGTTGTGTCGTCCTCAACCACAACTATCAACATGAAGAAAAATAAACACCAAATTCACAATGAAGTTGGTTGTGTCGCCCTCAACAATAACTATCAACGTGAAGAACACTAAATTCATGATGAAGTTGGTTGTGTTGTCCTCAACCACAACTATCAACATGAAGCAAAATAGACATCAAATTCACGATGAAGTTGGTTGTGTCACCCTCAACCACAACTATTAACATGAAGAACACCATATCCATGATGAAGTCGATTGTGTCGTCCTCAACCATAACTATCAACATGAGAAAAAAATAAGCACCAAATTCACGATGAAGTCGGTTGTGTCGCCCTCAACCACAACTATCAACATGAAGAACACCAAATTCATGATGAAGTCGGTTGTGTCGTCCTCAACCACAACTATCAACATGAAGAAAATAAACACCAAATTTGCTTAAAGTTTGAACTATAAAGTTTGCACAAATAATCTTGCTAATGATGAGCCCCAAGAAAATTTGTAATTCTAACTAAAGTAGCTCTGCAAGATGCATTACATGCATAATGCCTTAAATTGATGTACTATCCAAGTGTGACGTATGCCCTAAATGTTTAAAATGTGTATGTATGAAAATGCTTATGTGCTTATGCCCCAAACATATGTGTATGCCCCAAATGATTGTATATGCCCCACATGCTTGTATATGCCTCAAATGTATGTATATGCTCTAAACTTTTTGCAAATGTTTTCGATAATTCTCCTTTGTTAAATCATCAGGTTCTCGTAATCACCAACTCCTCAATATTGTTTGTTACCAATTGTTGCATCTCCAAGTTGATTTGAATTTGGTGAAAAGTGTCAGCAAGATCTTAGAAGTCTGTATCATAGGCGCGGGCGTAGGCATGGACATAGACGTGGACTTTGGCATGGATATTTACATACTCGTGGAGGTAGGCATGGGCATAAAAGTAGGCGTCGATGCTCTTCCGATAATTTTCTAACCAGAATAAACTTTGATGCTTTATCATATGCTCTTTGGTGTTTCCGTATGTTAGATGCACCAAATGTTATGAATGACCTTGAGATTTTGATTTGGTTATGCGTACGTCATGCTTGATATTAGGTTGTTTAAAGGTAAATATGTTACCGAGATTTCCAAGGAATCTGAGATCCTGTTGAAATACCTTCTGCCGAGGTCTTTTGGAAAATCAACTACTATGATCGACCAAGAGAATCTACTGTCGAGATTCATTTGTGAATATACCTTCTACCGAGGTTTTCTAGATAATCAACTACCATGATCAACCAGGGGAATCTAATGTTGAGATTCAATTGCAAATTACCTTCTTCCGAGGTCTTCTAGATAATCAGCTGTTGTGATCAACCAAGAGAATCTACTGCTGATATTCATTTGTAAATTACCTTCTACCAAGGATTTCTAGATAATCAACTATCGTGATCAACCAGGAGAATCTACTGTCGAGATTCGTTTGTAAACTACCTTCTGCCGAGGTCTTATGGATAATCAACTGCCATGATTAAGCAGGGGAATCTACTGCCGAGATTCAATTATGATCTACCTTCTGCCACGGTCTTTCGAATAATCAAATGTCGTGATTAACTAGGAGATTCTACTGTCGAGATTCAATTTGAATTACCTTCTGTAGAGGTCTCCCGGATAATCAACTATCGTGATCAACCATGAGAATCTACTACCGAGATTCAATGGTGAGCTACCTTCTGCTGCGGTCTTCCGGATAATCAACTTGTCATGGTCAACCAGGAGAATCTACTGTCGTGATTCAATGGTGAGCTACCTTATGCCGAGGTCTTCTGGATAATCAACTGTTGTGATCAACCAGAGGAATTTACCGCCGAGATTAAACTTGAATTACCTTCTTCCGAGGTCTTTCAGATAATTAAATGCCGTGATCAACCAGGAGAATCTACTGCCGAGATTCAATTTGAATTACCTTATGCCGAGGTCTTTTGGATAATCAACTATTGTGATCAACCAGGAGAATCTACTACCGAGATTTAATTTAAATTACCTTCTGCCGAGGTCTTCTAAATAACCAATTGCCGTGATCAACCAAGAGAGTCTACTGCCGAGATTCAATTTGAATTACCTTCCATCGAGGTCTTCTAGATAATCAACTACCATGATCAACCAGGGGAATCTACTATCGAGATTCGTTTGTGAGCTACCTTCTGTCGAGGTCTTCCGGATAATCAAATACCATGATCAACCAGGGGAATCTACTACCGAGATTCAAATGAAATATACCTTCTTTCGAGGTCTTCTGGATAATCAACTGTCGTGATCAACCAGGGGAATCTACTGCTGAGATTCAATTGAATTGATAGCTTGATTGATATTGATGATTGTCTTCATATAAAAATGAGTTTTTATGCTATGCGTGTAAATTTGATTGATGCATGTAATGATTAATTGGTGCATGAAATGTAACAGTTGACTTGGATATGCGTAAATGGATGTTTGTATTTTGAAATGCGAATGTGTAATTGGGATTTTTGTTAGATCCATGTTGTAGGAAGTCATTGGCCGAATGAGATGATAAGCTTAGCTTGCTTATGGATTGAAGTAAACTAATGAATGCATGACAATGATTTATGCAGAATTATGCTTTATGATTGTGAGTTGAATGCTCTTTTTTTTGTGCCCCTGTGATGGGTCGTGGATGATTAGAGCGCATAGGTTTGCTTATGCAACAAGGTTTCTTGTCACATGATGGTAGAGTGTTGTGCTTGCATGACTTCCTGATAATCGTTTTTGAACTTGAAGATTTATGACGTAGAAGAAAAGACCCACTAGAGGTTGTAAAGTTAATAACAATATTTAATAATATTGATAATGTTGTAATCAAACACTTTTTCAAAAACAAATCCAAATAAACTTGTAATGGGCCATACGGTTTCATTGGGCTTTTTAAACAAAAAACTAATTGCTTAACACTTTTCCATATAAATGGGCTTTATGAAAAAAAGATTTGTTCACACTTTTAAAACAAAACACCTCCCTTAACTTGCAATGGACCCTTTCTTAAAAATCTAATGGGCCATCAGATATTGATGGTCCATTTTAAATCAACAAACCCCTCTTCCATGCTTTATACCCCCATAGAAACAAAAATTAAAGAATAAGTTTTTATTTAAAAAAAGAACCCTAAATATAATATAAGGATAGGGAAAATTTGGAGCATGACACAAGTGATGGGGCAACACAATCAGATAGACCACTTCTCATATCTTCTTTAAGATCTGTTACGAACCAACACTGGTTATTGGAGTGACTTACAAAAAGACATGATCTTGTTAGAAGGTGTGGCAAGTGATCTAGAGGGGGGGGGGGGTGAATAGATCACCTCTTTATTTTTAAAGGATTTAAAATCTTTTATCAAAGTTTGTTAAAAGCTGCAGAAAAGTAAGGTCCTGAATCAACTTCCGTCTATTTTGAACCGACTACTAGAAAACTGGACATGTGAAAAACTTGCTGGCTTTTATTAGATGAAATGGATGAATATACAACACATATTACTTAACGTTTTTAATGCACTTATCACTATAGTAGTGTTTCCAATGAATTAAAACTTGTTAGGAATTTTGTCAAACGGTTGGCGTATGCTTGTTTGATGATTTAATAATGGTGATTTGATGAAAGTATTTGAACCACTATTTTATCATTAAACAGAAAACTCAGCAAGCCAATTGAATCACAAAATTATGGAAAATGTAAAGAGATGGAGAGAAAGAAAGAACAATATGCAGGAAATTTGGTAAGGAAGTTCCCCACTGTCGTCCTCGCGCGTGGGTACGTATCCCTCTCAATTTTAGAATTGAAACTGAGAACTCTTATAACAATTTTTTGAATGTTTGAATATAAGGTTACACTACACAGGCAGAAAGAAATCATTATGATCTTCTTCTTCTTTTAAGAACCTCCACTTGATATGAGCCTTATCAAGATTCCCTGCAAGATCTACAATTGATCCTCCGCTTTCACGACCTGTTTGCAAAAATCCCTCTGATTTCCAAACCCTTCGCTATGGCCGAATCTGACTTGTGCGATCATGACTAATAAGCCCTCAAGAACACACCCGTTCTTGAAGGACAAACCTCTTGGTTTTTCCTCGAAGCCCCCTTCACAATATTCAACCCAACTGAGATCCCTTGAATGCACAACTGAACTTTATCTCTTGGTCTCTTGACCCAATTGAACAAAGATGATTGATTTTCGTTGTTGTTGTTGAAAGTAGATGATTGAGAAGATGACGAAGATGAAGTATCTTTCAGGCTTCTTGCTGCTCACAATTGATGCACACAATTGTAATGATGTGTCGTGACTTTTGCTGCTGAAAACACTTGCTTATATATGTAATAGAAAATGGTTAGAGACAGAAAAATGTATTATGAGTCGATGCATGTTAGCATGAGTCGAATCATGTTAGTTATGAAATACAGGATGAGTCAATACATGTTGTTATGAGTCGATGCAAGAAGATATTATAAAATATTACAGAACCAACTATTTTACATGAGTCGATGCATAACACGTATGTGTTGATACATACTGATTGAACTTTTAATTTTTGAACACAAAACGTGTCATGAGTTGATGCATGATGTTATGTATCGATACATACAAGTTCAAAAATGTTTTCCAGGGACATCAACATATCATGCATCGATGCATGAAGTTTTGTATCGATGCATAAAATTTTAAGGTTGTATTACAGGGGCATCAATATGTTATGTATCGATGCTCGAGGTTATGTATCGATGCATAATAGTTGAAGATAGAATTCCAGGGGAATCAACATGTTATGAGTCGATGCATAACATGGATGTGTCGACTCATACTGAACCTGAATCATGTTTATGATTCTTTGCTTGAGTATGTGTCGATGCAAAACAGTTTATGTCGACTCATAACAATGTTTTATGTGTAAAACACATTTTTAACTCATTTTAAACATGTTATACTATATTTTTATAATACACACATGTAGATAAAATTTATTGATTATTTTACATATATTTGCTATCATTCAAAACCAATTATGAAGGGGTTGCTCACAGATCTCCCTCTTGGAAATCAAGTGCTTTCCTCCTCTTGTCATGGTAACTATTATGGAGACTCGGTGAAGCTTTCATATCAACATAAGGGTGTCATAACTCAAATTGTATAACAACTCTTCATTGTTCTCGGCAACCCATCCCCCATTTGTTGTTTTTTTGTGATTTTTTTTAATGTATCTCGTTATAATTATTTTATTACATTTATTTCTTATTTTTTATAAAATGACAAATATATGGTTCTGATTTTATTTCTCATGATAAAAAAAATATATAATTAGAGTATTATTTCTTTTGTTGTTTTGTAATATATTTTCATAATTTCGATTTATTTCTTCACATGAGAAAAAAATGCAAAATATTATATTAGAATTTAATTTATTTTAGTTTTTAGTTGTTTGGTCGATTCTTGATGCCATGTCCCCTTCGGAATTCCATTATACGATTAAACTTTGTTTGGATCGTTTTAATGTCGAATTAGAAGTATGTTTTCCTCTTGGACTCTTTTTTCTTTTGTAATTAAAACAAAATTTCGTTTCTTAATCAAAAATTCGAAAATATTTAATCATTATTCAAACTCATTTCAAAACTCGCAAAACACTCAACCAATCAAAACCCCCCAAAAGGGCATGTTATCTCCGTTCTACCGCAATACAGGTCGTTCCTATTGCTAGAATGTGTGCATTAACGTTGCTCACTAAAAAAAACACCAACAAACCAACATTATCTAGAAGAACTACGGTGTTCTTATTCCTTCACTGGATATGTAGGTAAAGGGTGGCGAGACCCTCACGGACGCACTAATAAGAAACCATTTATTTCCCATTAGCAAGTATAGTTATAGATGATTACACCCTTAGAATAAAACAAACAAAATGGACCCCGTTGAGTACAACGGATGTGAGGGATGCTAATATCTTCCCCTTGCATAATCGACTTCCTTACTCTCTCTCTCTTGGTCACAAGACCATCTTATCCATCCTCTTGTGGTTTTCTCGATATTTCTCTTCCTTCAGGATAAATAAAGTTCGGTGGTGGCTCTGTGTTTTTTAGCGGTAGCTTCACCTATATGGAGATCAAAGTCTCTTAACACCTTTAAGATTTGAACACTAAGTGCAAGAAGAACAGTCTTCTTCAATGCACACACTTGCTTCCAACAAGCCTGGACAACAAAGTTACAATAAATAATCTGAATTTTGATAAGAGTTTGAAATTATTATGGTCATTATATCAATCGCTTGATAGATATTCTTATTAAATGATAATATTTCAATTACTCAAGATTTAAATTTCTCAAGAATTTCTATTTTAAATGATATGAAATTATGCAGAAAGTTCTTGAATGAAAGATAGAAACTTGAAATAGAGATCTTGAGAATTATGCAAAGTTTGATTGAAAAAGGTGATTTTTGAATATGAAGAATCAAGTACTTATATGTTCATAACACCCCTTTGAAACATCATAACTTTATCCAAAATAATCATGAACAATTTCAAAGATTAAATGAAAAGATTCCATGAAGTGGTGTATGAAGAGGTGTGCAAAAAGTTATTGTTTTTCCAAAATGTACAACAAGAAATCGATTGCACCTTAGCAGCAATCGATTGTACAAGGGGTTAATTTTTGAAAATCTTTCAGTGTTCAATCGATTGCACATCAGAAGCAATCGATTTTCACAGGTAAAACAGAATAAATTTGAATATTTTAATGGAACACTCAGTAAGCAATTGATTGAACATGAATGCAAATCGATTGCGCAGAGTAAAAATTGAATTTTTTTCTTAAGAATTTTTTGATATGGTATAAACATGTTATTCAATAATGTTTTATCTTTTGAGCATCTAAGACTTAAGTATTTGGTAAGGATTGTCATTATACCTTCTTAAAATTCCAATTGCTTGAATCAAAGTCTTTATCATGATTCTTTTAGCTTGACTAACATCTTTTCCTTCTTGCCATAATGATTTGTCTTCATCAAAACAAAGTTCTTCATTGAGAATCTTGATTTCACACTAAGTTTGTGTGTCTTGAATGGTCCTTGCAACCTTAACCTTAGAGTAACCTTCAAAAATACACGTTCTCCTTCTTCAAATTCCAAGGGTCTTCTCCGCCTATCTGCATAATTCTTTTGACGGTCAGGTGTTCTCCTTATATTTTCTTGGATCATATTGATCTTCTTCGCCGTTTCTTGAATTATCTCAGGTCCAAGAATTCCTTTCTCACCTACTTCTGACCAACATAAGGGTGATCGACACTCCCTTCCATACAAAGCTTTGTATGCTGTCATTCCTATACTAGCATAGTAACTTTTGTTATATGAAAATTCCACCAATGGTAAGTGATTTTTCCTATTTCCACCACTTTCTAGGATACACACCCTTAACATGTCTTCAATAATTTGGATGGTTCTCTCTATTTGTCCATCAGATTGAGGATGATTAGCATTACTCAAATTCAAATTTGTTCCCATTTCATTATGAAATGCCTTCCAAAACCTCGAGGTAAATTTTAGATCTCTATCAGACACAATATTGGATGGCACACCATGTAGTCGCACAATCTCTTCCACCAAAAGTCTTGTGAGGTTAACAACCTTGTATGTCGCCTTAACGGGTAAGAAATAGGTTAACTTGGTCAATCGCTCCATAATCACCCATATGGAATCATAACCATCATGTGTACGAGGTAATCCAACAATGAAATCTATGGATATGCTATCCCACTTCCACGTAGGGATTTCTAATGGTTGCAACATACCGCCTGGTCTATGATGTTCTACATTTACCTGTTGACAAACCATACACTGTTCTTCATACTTTGCAATATCTCTCTTCATACTGGGCCACACAAAATTCTTCTTCAGGTCTTAATACATCTTTGTCAAACCAGAATGAATAGTAAACTTACTCTTATGGGCTTCACCCAAAATCAACCTTCTCAACTCAACATCATTGGGTACACATATCCTTTTCTTGAAGAGAAGAATTCCATCATATGCACGAATAAAATTAGGGAACCTTCATTAGTTTGCAATTTTGCGTCAGACCATTGTGTCTGTTGAATCCTCTCTCACAATTCATTTTCAATACACAGTTTACTAATTAACGCGCTCGTCGGTGTCCACTCAAACTGCATGTCCAGGTTCTGAAATCTCTCCATCAGATCGTATTCTAGTACCATAAGTTCAACGATACAAATCTCTTTTCTACTCAAGGCATCTGCCACTTTATTAGCCTTCTCGGGATGATAATTCAACTCAAAGTCATAATCCTTAAGATATTCCATCTATCTTGTAAGACCCTAATTTTTATTTATTATATTATATATTTATTTTATTAATTATTATATGATATAGTAATTAATTAATTGATGGTTTTGGTGAAATATAGGATTTATTAATTAATTGTGTGATTTTGTGCATAATTGATTTAATTGACTTAATTGAATTATGTGATTTATTTTTTTGATGGAAATAATATAAAAGTAATAGAATTAGTAATTGGGCCTAGATTGAGAGTGTGAATAGAAAGTGTGAGAGTGGGTTAAATAAGCTCAATAGAATTGTTACGAAATTATGGGATTTAATAAAAATAAGAGAAAGAGATAAGATAAGGTTAGAAGATAGAAAGAGAAAAAAGAGCAAAGGAGAGAAGTGGAGAAGAAGAGGAGAAAATCTAAGAAGAAAAACTCAAGATCTCGAGAATCAAGGTAATGGTATGTTCTCACATGGTTATTAGGATAGTATTATAATGTATTAAGAGGTAGAAACATGTTTAGGTTGAAATCTCTATTTTTTATGATTTTGAAATTGTTAGATTTTGATAAACAATTTTTAAATATAATGAATAATGGTGTTTTCATGAAAAGTTGATTTTTTTTCTAATTTTATTGGTGTTAATTTCGTGTGATTAGATACATATAATTTTGTAAAACGATATTCGGATGGCGATATATTTGCTTCAATAACAGAGGAGGACATATACAGTACCGATTTCCGTCATTTATGTATATAATTATCTCGTTAATATGTAGCCAATTGATAATGTAGCGTTAAGATTTTTTTTTTTTGAATAACCATGTATTAAAAAAAAATTCGCAAATAACCGCGTTTCGGAAAAAATTACGCAAATAACCATATTTCAGATGACTCCCCAAAGGAGGAGCCATCTGAATTGGCGCATGCACCCATTTTTTAAGGGGAGGCGCCATCTCACTTGGCACCTATGTGCTTAGGGCATGCCCTAAGCCAAGTGAGATGTCGTCTAAGTGTTATTTTAGGGCAAAATTTGATTTTTTTTGTCCGGTGCGTTGCGTGTTGGATACAGGATCAACAAAATGGACTTTTTATTAAAAAAAATAATTACATCCAACTGTATTACATTAAAATAACAGATAAAAAAACAGATAAAAAAAACAGATAAAAAAAAACAGGAAAAAAAAACAGATAAATCAGTGGTCCCCCGGAACCCGGTAATAACCCCCGGTTCCGCATCCCCGTCCTCGTCTTTCTCGTGCTGGGTGTCGTCGTGTTTCCTGCTGCGGCAGGGTCGATGGCCTAGCGAAGTCAATGCGGTCCGGATCCATAAAATCAGTCAGATCTCCATATCTAGAAGATCCACTTTGGTACAGTCGGTTACCCATACCCTCAAAGTTTGGTCGTGTTTGCGGTGGGTGGGGTTCCATAGTGGGTATGTAGCATTGATCGTCTGAGTACGGTGGGTAGAAAAGAAATGGATCTTGGGGTGTTTGGTATTGAGGATGTTGGGTGGTTTGGTGATATTGTGGTTGATGGTAGGCTGGGTCGGTTTGTTCGTAATCTTCCGACATTCCCATATCAGGGCTAAGGCTGGATGTTGAGGGGCCCATTTTGGGATATACGGAAGACTGAAATTGTGTGTGGGGTATGCGGGTGTGCTGGTATTGTGATTAGTATTGTGGTTGGGTGTGAGGCATATCGGGGTATTTGTAGTGTGGTGGTGATTGTGGTTGGTTGTGTGGCATTTGAGTGTAATTGTGTTGTGGTGGGAATTGTGGTTGGGTGTTTGTGGGTCTGTTTCTTCTTGGGGGTTGGTGGGAGGTTGATGGGTTTTGGGTTTGTTGTTGGGGAAACGAGGGTTGTGCCCATTGTGTGCGTGGGTCAACCAAGTACCTTGGATGAGACACGTGCATTTCAAGGTTACTAACCGACCTGTACCAAGACAAATATTGATTCATGTGTTGCATATTACCTTGATTAAGGAAAATCGGGAATTGCAAGACATAGCAGTGACGCCTCTGCCACATCTTACACCATTCCGGAGCGAAGTCTTTCCAGTTGGTAAGACCCCACTGGGCGTCGACCCTTTTAAGATGCCATGGGGACAAACAAGTTGGATCACTTGGTATCTCTTGATGCATTCCGAACTGCATCTTCACACGGTCGCTGTGGTGCATCTCCATAATGTTGAACCGATTGATTGCAGTCTTCATGGTCCAAGTTGCTGCATCCTCCGGGTTTGGATCATGGCCCAAACCCAAATATAGTCTCCAGACGAACTGCGATAAAATTTAAATCAGGTTAGCGCAAAATTAATGTATAAATAATTTAAATGAAGAAAAGTTAAAAGCTACGACGTACGTCATCTGGGCCTAAGTGATCCAACAGATTGTGATATAGTGCGACATTGAATCTTGGATTCTTGCCGTAATCTATACCCCTCACGCAGTACCTAAAGGAAATGAAAAACATTTTATTCTTAGCATATATTTGGTGAAGAGATGAATAGTAATAAATGATATAACTTGATGACTTACTTTGTTGCGTACGGGAAACTGAAAGTGTTGTTGTTGACGGGGTTTAAGGACTCCATCCTCCACCAACCCCAGGCTTGTAGTAAAAAAGTGCACCCATAAAATGTACATTTTTCCTTGACTGCATTTTTGCACAAGGAACTGTATAGGTGGGCTAAAACTGCAGAACCCCAACTATATTTTCTTGTTTTTTCAAAATTTCTTAGTAAATGTAAATACATAAAATTTACACTATTTCCCGTACTTTCGGGAAATAAAAAGGTACCAAATAGTATCATAAGATAAGTTCTGGCTTTTACTACCCTGTCTTGCTCGGAGGAATTTTCGTTTAATTCCAAACTTGCATAATGACTTTTCAGCTCAGTGAGTAGTATTCCCTGACCTCTCGCACCACCACCTTCTACCATATCCCTGCCCAACAGTTCTTCACACTGAGAGTTGGGTTATTGAACCGACCCGTTCACGGCCTTATCGTCGACAGGGAGACCTAGTAGCATGTACACATCCTCTAGCGTGATGGTACATTCACCTATTGGTAGGTGAAATGTATGGGTCTCTGGTCTCCACCTTTCCAACGTTGCAAGAATGAACTTCGAGTCAATGGTGCAGTTGGAGATCTTTATGACATGTCCAAAACCTGCGTATTCCAGATATGGTACGATAAATGGGTCGGGAGCCAGGTAGTTGTGAGAACGGATTCTGAATCTTTTTGTGTCCTGAGTTCATAATGTAAAAGGTGTAAGATTAAGTAAGACGAACAAAGCATTATCTGAAGTATGAAAAATGTATAACCAAAATAGAAACTTACAAATGCGGAAATGTTTTCCCTTGTGCCTCTGAGTATCTCCCATTGTTAGAAGAGCCATTGTTTAAAATGCTTGAGATTATGAAAGACTTAGGAAGAGATAGAGAGTATGAAAGACTTAGAAAGTGTAAGAGATTATGAAAGATTTCGTAGCAGAGAGTGAGACTTGTGTGGGTGTGAGAGATGTATGATATGGTATGTATTTATAGGCAAAAAACATTCATATAGTGGTTGCTGGTGCTTGCATGCATGCGAAGTGTCACTCTTGTAGGCTAGGTGGCAGCCTAGGGGGTTACATATATACATGCATGTACAAAAAATGAAAGGTGTCACTCTTGTAGGCTAGGTGGCAGCCTAAGGATGTATCACGATTGGACAATAAGGTAGGCGCCATTGGACTTGGCGAAAGAGTACAAAAATGAATGGTGTCGTCATCCCAATTGGCGAATAAGAGGTGTCCTTTGTTGCAGGCTAGGCTCAGGCTACGTGACAGCCTTTGGGATGCCTTGCCTGAACGCATGTAACCCCATTGGAGGTGATGGAAGGAGACTTACAACATACAGTATAGGTGCAGAGTAGGCGCAGGCTAGGTGGCAGCCTAGGGGGTTACATATCTGTATGCATGTATCACGATTGGACAGTAAGGGAGGCGCCATTGGACTTGGCGAAAGAGTACAAAAATGAATGGTGTCGCCATCCCAATTGGCGAATAAGAGGTGTCCTTTGTTGCAGGCTAGGCTCAGGCTACGTGACAACCTTTGGGATGCCTTGCCTGAATGCATGTAACCCCATTGGAGGTGATGGGAGGAGACTTACAACATACAGTATAGGTGCAGAGTAGGCGCAGGCTAGGTGGCAACCTAGGGGTTACATATTTGCATGCATATATCACAATTGGACAGTAAGGGAGGCGCCATTGGACTTGGCGAAAGAGTACAAAATTGAATGGTGTCGCCATCCCAATTGGCGAATAAGAGGTGTCTTTTGTTGCAGGCTAGGCTCAGGCTACGTGACAGGCTTTGGGATGCCTTTCCTGAATGCATGTAACCCCATTAGAGGTGATGGGAGGAGACTTACAACATACAGTATAGGTGCAGAGTAGGCGCAGGCTAGGTGGCATCCTAGGGGGTTACATATCTGCATGCATGTATCACGATTGGACAGTAAGGAAGGCGCCATTGGACTTGGCGAAAGAGTACAAAAATGAATGGTGTCGCCACCCCAATTGGAGAATAAGAGGTGTCCTTGGTTGCAGGCTAGGCTCAGGCTACGTGACAGCCTTTGGGATGCCCTGCATGTAACACTATTGGCAGCCTTGGGGGTTGCATCCTTACTTAATTGAAATTTTTAGTCTTACGTTTATCATAACATTGATTCACTTAATCTGTCAAATCTTCCAACCTTCAAACGTTCTTACAATCAAACCTTTAAACCTTCAAACAATCAAACATATAAACTTTCGAATAACTCATAAAGTTCAAACATTCCAACCTTCAAACCTTACAGCATTCAAACCTTCATACAATCAATAAACTTCAAACATTCCAACCTTCGAATCACTCATAAAATTCAAACATTCCAACCTTCAAACCTTCAAACAGTTCTACGCAATGGCCTCTGCACCACAATTTGTCGTCAAAGCACATTTCAACGGCGAGACATACATTTGTCCCACCGCTGGGTTTTTGTTTAGAGACACAGACAACATCCGATTTCTCTTAAACGGGAAAGCCAATTTCTCATACTTCAAAAAGCGATTGGAGGCCAAACTTGAACGAGGCCCGGTGTCCCAGATATTTTATCAGAATCCAGTTTTTTTTGGAAACAACCAAGTAATTTTTTATAAGGTTGAAGTTCAAGATGACGAGGATCTCCAGAATATGTTTTCCAGCCATGTCTATTCTGGGTACGACTCTATTGAGTTGTACGTTATGCTGCGAGAGCCTCAGGTGACACAAGAGGTTGATCCTTTGGAGAATGAACAAGCTGAGGTAGATGCAGTTGATGATGAAGAAGAAGATGACGAGTTAGAGTTTGATGAAATGGTGAATGATGATTCCGACGATGATGGCATCCCTAGTATTCCTGCAAACGAAATCTACACACCACCTCCACACATGACAAACTTCAACATGGGCGGAGATGAACCTTCTACTGACTTATTTTTCAATCCGTATATGCAGTCGGATGAAAATTTAAAAGAGAAGGACAAGTTTCGTAACAGAGAGGAATGCATCAGGGCCATTAAAAAATTTCACATGCTCAATGTTGTACCCCAAAATTTGCCCTCCCATATTCTTCAAGGTTTGCTAAAATCATGCTTCAAAATCTCCCAAGGGTTGCACAGTCCAATTGCCTCCTAACAGTCAAAAATTAGGGTTTTGGTGCTGGCAAAGAAGTTGAAGTTTTCAAGGGCCCAATCAAGTCCCACATGCCTATATACATTGTCAAGCATTCATATGCCAAGTTTCAAGACTCACAGCATCAAATTGCACAGTCAAAAACCCTAATTGCCTCACAGTCAACTGCAGGGGAAAAATGGTCATTTGACAGTCAAAAGTCAAAAATTTTGGTCAACATCTTATTTTGAAGCCACAAACATCATTTTATCAATTCTTGATCATGATTCTCAAAGCATGGCTCAAAAAGTCTCAAGATGCAAAAGTTTCTATTTTTGGACAGTTGAAAAAGTCAACTGCAAATTGACCAGGGCATAACTTCCACATGGTTTATCAGAAAAATTCCATCCAAAGCTCATTTTGAAGAGAATGACATTTCCTACAACTCATCTTCACACTTCAAGTCCAAGAAATGCTCTCACAAAAAGTTATCAATCTCAACATTATAGGTCATTTTCAAAAGTCAACAAAAAGGCACTTTAAGTCAAAGACCATAACTTGAGATTGGTAAATCAAAATGACATGGGACCAAAGACATTGGTTAGAGGACTTCAAGACATTTCCAAAATGTCCAAGAACATGATCAAAGCTTAAACATTGAGCAAGATATGCCTTGTGGAAGTTGGGAAATTTTTGGGAATTTTGAAAAGTCAACTTTGCTTCAAATGCCTCAAAAATGCTAATGGGCCTCAATTTCTTCCATGAACCATTACCCAAAGGCCATGCACGACCCATTGACCTCCAAGGGACTTATTTTCTCATTTTTGATTAATTATTTGAATTTTTATTATTATTAATTCACTTAATTAAAATTAAATATGAAAAAATATCAAATAACACCTTTCAAATCTTTTTGTGCAGAGATTTCTTCCATTATGAATCAAATATTTCGTGCATCACTCAAAAGGGAAAGATTCTATATGATTGGCAATAGTTTCATGGCAAAAAGATTGAAATTGATCTCATAGAAAATCAAATCTCCAAATCATCAATGCATGGATTATAGGCTGGTTTTCTTAACCTAATTCACTCATATACATATGCACAATTGAAACCTAAAGCATTAGACACAAGAGGCTGCGCAGAAAACCAGGAACAAACTTGCAACTTTCACCTAAAAAACTTGAAACTGTTTTCACACCTAGAGGACGATTCAAGGCTTGTAAAGTATTCCAATACACTCCTGATACTACTAGGAAGCATTTGCAATCAAATCCAGGCCTCCATACCCAAAGAAGTGGTAGAACGATGTCTTACTTTTCATGAAATTATCCATTATCGTGTTTTGATTTTCAAGCAATGTTCATGCATTTTGTTGATTGATTCTTACTCACAATGATGTTCTGAAACTAATAGCACCATTTAATTGAACTAATGACGCCTATATCAAAATACACCATTAACATCTTTTAGGGTTTCAGAAACTTTGAAAGAGGGGTTTCTTCATCTGGAAAAATTGGACAACCAAACTGGTACCAATGGATTCGTGATACCCAAATGAAGCTAACTCACCCCTCGCGCCTTTTTTATGTTTGCCTATATCCTATTCGCTATTTTTCAGGTTGAGTTTAGTGGGGGTTTAAAACCCCCTCTATTTGCTTGTATTTACAGAAAAAAGAGGAAGACGAAGATGGCGTGTCTGAGCGTGATTGGAGGTTTTGAATACTGGCGCGTTTTTTAATTGCCTCAGCGTAATTTTGTTTTTTTACATATATTATTCGTGCTCCATTTAACTAACAAAGAAACGCGTTAGTTCAACTGGTTGATGCGCTGGCTTGCAGGTACTGGGACCTGGGTTCGATTCCCAGGTCCCCCATATTTCTTAATAATTTTGGTTGTAACGTGTTCAGGTGAGATTTCTCTCCAGTGGTCCACCATGTGCGCGTATGATTATGCCTGCCAAGTGTCCAGGGGCTTCAATCTAGTGGTCAGAATGGGAAGATCATCATGCACGCTAGTCAACCCTTCCACACATAATTCCAGAAAGTCAAGCAGGGCCTGATTCAATGGGCCAAATTACTCCAATAAAACCTCCAAATTGGGTCTGAATACCCCCATTGTTTGTATTTTCTTTCTCTCCTTTTCTTTTCTTTTAATTATTTTAATTATTTTCTTTTAATTCACAAAGTATAATTTTCATAATAAAACCAGAAAAATCAAAAACATGTTTATTGTTATTAACATCTAATTCATTATTATATTTTTGTAAACAAATTTTAAATAATTAATTTAGGTTAATTTAGGTTTTAAAATTTTAATGTTTTTTCTTAAATAACTAAAAAATATAGAAATTAGGTTTTTTAGCATTTTTTTATTAATAAATAATTTCTTATTATTATTATTATTATTAATTATTTTGTAAATACCCATGTAATTAATTAATTAGTGTAAATTAGGTTAAAACTTGAATATTTTTCTTAAATAATTAAAAACAACTTAGAACTAGGGTTTTATTTAACTTCAAATTTTAATTAATTTTCTTTATTTCATAAATACTAAAAAACATAAAAAAACAATTTCTTTTCTTATTAAATAATTAATTAGCCTTTTTAATTTCATTTAATTTCTCAAAAGGGTCCAACGCCCTCGAACATTCGATTCTAATTTCGTTTCGCGCGTTTGTCTTTATTTTTCGTTTTAAATATTATGTAACTGTTCAAGCCTTGTAATAGTAATTAGGAATTTATTTATTTTCCGTATTTTATTAAAAAACGGGTCTTTGTTAATTTGACGATGTATAGACCCGCGCCTTGTAATAGCGTATGACCTTATTTTCCGCACTTTAATTTCCGCACCCTTAAAACTGCTAAACTTTGCATGAAAGAATGAATGGCCTAAAATAAAAACAAGCGTAGATCACCCAATGCATGATCAAGATAAAACATAACTGAAAATAACACACAAATTCACACACCACTCTTAGGGTACGCCTCACCGTTGCCTTGCCCTCGAAACGTGGTCGTCGAGTATAGGACGTTTTAGTAAGTCCTTATGTCCATGCTCAATGGCATAAGGGTAGCTTCTAAGGTGTCCTACTGTTGCTCTGGTGACCATACTGTCCCTACAAACGAATTGACCTGAATACCTCCAACGGTGGTGCTACCTACCCCTCAATGGTGGGATGGCACTACCTTAGGGACATTTACACAGCCTAATTCCTTAGGGTAGGTAGATGACTCATAGATACTTGCTCTAAAAAACAAATCAAAAACTCTTTTCACACTGACACTTTTCAAAAAGCATTCAAAACGATTTTTTAAACACTCTTGAGGACTGATACAAGAGTCGGTCTGAAACTTTTAAACGAAACTTTTTCAAACCCACTCACGATTGAAAAGCAAACAAACATTTTGAAAACACAAATGAGCAAGTATCTAAGAGCCCATGGATAACCATGGATAGAAAGGGTGCTAACACCTTCCCTTTCTATAAATCTACCTCCCGAACCGAGAAACTATCTCATAAGGAATTTTGCTGTGCTTTTGTCCTGTCCATGTTGGAGAAAATAAAAGACGGTGGCGACTCTTGCTTCCGCGACATTTCGCGAACCAGCTTTAAACAGTCAGTTCCAGATCCACCGGTTACAGAACTGGCGACTCTACTGGGGAATTATTCATAAAAGTGAGGTGTACCTTAGGACTAAGATCACTTGTGTTTTCGATTGCTTTGAATTGTTTGCTTTATTATTGTGGGTACTGTCTTGGGAGTTCTATAGATCCTAACCCAGATCTGGGGATACCTTCTTAGGAAGTAGCAACAAGGCTGTGAGGGAACTGTGCGGGGTATACCGACATGGTTGAAGCAGTCTGCTACATTGATGTGGCACTTTGGTGTGTACCGGTAACCCTTGAGTTCAGTCAAGGAGAGTACGGGGCCTCCGCATGGTGTCGTGAAGCATTAACTGACCTTAGGAACCTTAATTGAACCATCTTGGCCTCTTTAGGGTAGTGAGATAACTGACTTTGGTGCAGTCCGAGGTTGGTTGATACTCGATACTACACTCAATTGAGGGTTGTTTTCTTGGAATATTTCGGTCGCCAGTTCAGTGGCTAAATCGAAACGATGAACAATGAAAGCAATCCAATGATATCGGGACCCTTAGAACCCGGTTACTTCTGATAGGACAGGTTGAGCCCACCAACTTCAAGAGGGTAATACCCAGACCCCATGCTGGCCTAAACTCTAAGGGCTGTGGTGTGACTTGTGTGCCTTACCATGTTTGCTTTTGTGAATACTTGTGGTGTGTTTAATCATAGCATCATAACATCATACAGCATCATACGCATTGACTAACCATTTCAGGGGTTCGAATCTTCATCTTTGTTCTTGTTTTGTAGGACATGGAAACTGTTCGCAGAAAGACAATTCAGATCAGCCTTGTAAGGATCCCTCCTCAGCTTAAGGAGCTTATATCCAGGATTCCCGAGAGCTCTTCTTTCAGTGAGAGGTATGGAAGACTCATCAGCTTGGTCAACACCAACATTGAGGAAGATATGATAAAGGTCATGTTCCAGTTCTTTGACCCTCTGCACCACTATTTTACTTTCCTGGATTATCAACTGGTGCCTACATTGGAAGAGTTCTCCCGGCTTCTGAAGATCCCTATCCTTAGTCAACTACCCTACAACGGTACGGAAAAGGAACCCAAGCTTGAAGAGATTGCTAAAGCACTACGCCTACAATCATCTGACCTCAAGGGACATTGGGAAGTTAGAAGTGGCATCAAAGGGTTCTTAGCCAGGTTTCTGTTTGAGAAGGCCCAAGAATGTTGGAACTCCCTTGACCTACAAGCTTTTGAAGAAGTTATGGCCCTCCTTGTCTATGGATTGGTTTTGTTCCCGAATCCCGATCAGCTTATAGATATCAGTGCTGTCCAGATCTTCATGTCCAGGAATCCTATACCTACATTGCTTGGGGACATCCTTCACTCATGTTACACTCGAACCATGAGAAAAAGAGGTGTTCTTATGTGTTGTACTCATCTCCTGGGAAGGTGGTTTATTTCGCACCTTCCACAATCAGTTTTGAAGAACGAGCGGGGTTTGAGATGGTCACAACGATTGATGACTCTTACACATGCTGATATACATTGGTGCTCTCGGTCCAGAGAGGATGTCACTATCATTGATCGTTGCGGGGAGTACCCTAATGTTCCTTTACTTGGAATCAGAGGAGGTATTACTTACAACCCGTGTCTGGCTTGGAGACAATTTGGTTTTGCCCGGAGGGACGGCCCTCATGACATGTTAATTCCTGACATAGTTTTTGACTTCGACAACGATGCACAAGGACTTCGCCAGAGATTTATCAGAGCTTGGAGGATGCCCAACAAGATAGACAGCAAAACACTGGGGCACAGGAACTCCATCCCGTTGGAGCCTTATCTCATGTGGGTACGAGCCCGCTCCCAGAAGTTAGTGATGCCATATCCTCATGTTCTCCCTGTGATCAAAGAGCCAGTATTGGAAGGAGAGGTGTCCTACACCATTCAACATCCTGACATGCCTACATCCTGGGAAGAAATGCAGAAGAGTTGGATCCAGCTTAAGGAAGAACGGAATTCTCTTGAGTCCAGTCTACATGCCAGTGAGAAGAAGGTCTTGGAGCTCACCCGCCTACTACACGAGGAGAGGAATCTCAACACCTACATTGCTCTAAAGAGGATGCGTAGTGTCTTCTGGGATTGATTTGCTTTTGTAATATTTTGCCCATGAGGCTTTGATGTACTGAACAATTATTTCTTAATGATAACATGTGTTCCTTTTTTGTCTACAACAAATTTGAACTTTCGAACCCTTGAATGCATTGCATAAACACATATCATGCATCATGTGCATAGCAGGTACTCTTCTTTTCAGGTTGCTTAATGTTCTTCGCTTTTTATTTCAGCATCATGAACCCTGAATCATCTACTGAGCAGTCTATCAAGGCCCTTCAGGCTCAGAACGACCAATTTCAAGAGCTGATTATGGGTTTGGCCCAAGGTCAAGAGGAGCTGAAGGCTCTGCTGGTTAAGAAGAAGAATAAGAAGAGAACTGTTCTATTCAACACGGGCCGGAGATTCGGTAACACACTGCAGAATAAGGAAGCTGGTTCTTCTGTAGGCAAAGGCAGTCCCCAGGGGGGAAGGGTTCCAAGTCCGGTGGTCTCTGACAATGAGACTGATTTTAATGAGGAGCAGTATCCTCCAGCTGAAGACAGATACAAGCAGTTGGAAGACCGTCTGAATGCTATGGAAATTCAACAAGTGCCTGGTTTGGATTTCGGAGACTTGGGTTTATCTTCTGGTGTGGTCATCCCGCACAAGTTTAAAGCACCATATTTCGTATAGTATGACGGGGCGTCCTTCCCTAAGCTGCACCTCAGATCTTATGTGCGGAAAATTCAGCCGTATACTGTGGACAAGAACTTGTGGATCCACTTCTTCCAGGAGAGTCTTTCAGGGACTCATCTCGAATGGTTCTATCAGCTGGATGGAACCAAGATTCGTAACTGGGAGGAGTTGGCTATTGCTTTTTACAAGCAGTATCAATATAATGCCGACCTCGCTCCTACACGTACCCAACTCCAGGGTATGTTGCTAGGATCGGGAGAAGGTTTTAAAGAGTATGCGCAGAAGTGGAGGGATCTGGCTGGCAGGGTGCAGCCACCATTAACCGACCGTGAATTAGTGGATATGTTCTCGGGAACCCTATCCGGGCCGTTCTTTAATCATCTTATTGGCAATTCATCTGCAGGATTCACAGACCTTATTCTGACTGGGGAAAGGATAGAGGCTGGTATGAAATCGGGTAAGATTCAGAAAGGTGCATCCTCAAGTGCTGAGAAGAAACATTTTAAGAAGGAGGCCAGTGCTGTGTATGGGCCTAGAAGGCAAGACAAACCAGAGCTCCGCCAAGCTGTCAACGCGGTGGTAATTGCAAAGCCTGCTGCCGCTCCTCGGCAACTTAATCAACCAAGGGGTGAGAGACCCAGAAGAGAATTCACTCGGCTGAGTATGACCTTGTCACAAATCTTGCCGCAATTACTATCGACCAACTTGGTGACCGTCAGGGAGGCTCCGAAGGTTGTGAATGCTGCCTCTCCCAAGTATAATCCAAATGCCCGCTGTGCTTATCACTCCGATAGACCGGGGCATTCTACTGATGACTGCTGGGCCCTGAGGAATAAGGTGCAAGACCTTATTGATACGAAGGAAATACAATTTGAGGCGCCTGAGAGGCCAAATGTGGTGACTGCTCCTATGCCCCAGCATGGAGTGAATGCTGTTGATGAAGATTTGTATGCAGTTTCTGTGAATGATGTGGTTACCCCTTTATTAACTGTTAAGAGGAACCTGTTGCTGGCCGGTTTATTTCCGGGTTGTGGCAAGGGTTGCCTTCTGTGTGCCGTTGCCCCTGCTGGTTATCCGTTGCTGAAGTCAGGCATCCAAAGCCTGATGGACAGCAAAGAGATTTTGTTCAAGAAGACCGCTGTTCCTTTTGTTCCCGCTGAAGAAGTATCTGTCGTTACAATTTTCAACAATCCAATCAAGGCTCCCCCGAGGAAGCCAGTTAAAATCATGTCTGTTGCACCCATTATTATTACTATTCCGGGGCCCCTCCCCTATGAATCTGACAAGGCTGTCCCATGGCACTATGGGGCAGATGTATACGTACTTGGAGTGAAGCAGGAGTTCAACACCGGTACCAGCATCAGCAATATCATCGGTCCAGCTAAAGTTACCCGCAGTGGTAGGCTCTTCTCGCCTGACATTGCACCACCATTTATCCGAAGACCTCTCATTATAACATCTGCAAGTGCGCCTGTTTCCACTACTGATCCAGTTGCTTCCCCTGCTGCCGAGTCATCTAATACTCGGGGCAAAGGGATTGATGATGAGCCTGCCCAGATGGAGGCACCAAAGTCTGTGAATGTTGAAGCCTCCCAGCAAGAGATGGAGGAAATTCTTAAGATAATCAAGAAGAGTGACTTCAATGTCGTTGAACAGCTGGGGCATACCCCCTCCAAGATCTCTATGCTCTCATTGCTGCTGTGCTCAGAGGCCCATGCCAAGGCCCTGATTTCATTTCTGAAGACGGCCCACGTACCACAAGAGACCTCTGCAGATCAATTCACTGACTGTGTGGCCAATTTGACCGCCGACAATGATTTGGGTTTCTCGGATGCTGATCTTACCGCTAAAGGGAAAAACCACAATGATGCCCTGCATGTCTCCATAGAATGCAGGGGCACTACTCTTGCTCACGTGTTGGTGGATACCGGTTCTTCCCTGAATGTATTGCCCAAGAAGGCCTTGGACAGGCTAGATTGTGAGGGCCTGGAGTTGAAACCTAGCAACATTATTGTTAGAGCCTTTGACGGATCAAAGAGGATGGTTCATGGTGAAGTAGATATTCATGTTCGTGTTGGTTCCCAAGTATTTGACTCAACATTCTATGTGATGGACATTCGTCCATCTTATTCCTGTTTGCTGGGTCGACCTTGGATTCACAAAGCTGAGGCAGTGACCTCCACTCTACACCAAAAGCTCAAATACCCTGTCAGAGGGAAGATTGTTACTGTGCAGGGGGAGGAAGAATATATGGTTAGTCATCTGAGTTCCTTCCGGTATATTGAGATGGACGGGGAGTTTATTGAAACCCCCTTTCAACATTTTGAGGAGGTACCTCCAACATTGGCAGCATCAGAAGCAGTGGTCGAAGAAGACTTTCCTTTGAAGATGGCTTCCTTGAAGGACGCCCGGGCTGTAATCGAGAAAGGTGAATGTGCTAACTGGGGCAGGCTCCCTGATTTCACTCCTAAATTTGACAAGTTTGGACTGGGTTTTACTGCAGAGGCTCAGAGGGCTGTGCGCAAAGCTAGGATCGGAAGACCTCCTGTGCTCATCACCAATCCAGGAGTGAATGCTATTGGGGATGAAGACGAAGTGGAAGAATCAGAGTTCGATAGCTGGATCTACCCGACGACTGACAGTGGATTGATCATTTGGACCGCAAAAGATCACATACCTGTTAATTTTGTTACACAGTAATGAATTCCTTTGTTTTTCTAATTTGTAATAAACAATAAACTGAAACTTTATGGCCCGGTGTCTTACCCGGGGCACCGTTGGCTTCATTTGTGAGGGCTTATAACTGTCATTTCCATATATCATGAATAAAGACCTTGGACGTTTTTTCGCATTTCAAATCTTATGCTCCCTTTCTGTCTTTCCTTCTTTATATTGCAAAACAGCTATATTTACACACACTCACCTATACAGGTTCCAATCCACTCTGGATCTCACTGGTAACGACTCTGCTACTGCCAGTTATGACTTCGAAAATCCGATCAACTTAGCCGAAGACGAAGGTGAAGATGATTGCGAAGTGCCTGGCGAGCTTGCAAGACTGTTAATCCAGGAAGAGAGGGCAATTCAACCACATGAAGAGCCAGTGGAAACGATAAATCTGGGTACTGAGACAGATAGAAAGGAGGTTAAGATTGGTGCCAATCTGGAGCTCAGCGTGAAGCAACGGTTGATTCAGATGTTACATGATTATGTGGAAATCTTCGCCTGGTCCTACGAAGACATGCCTGGGTTGGATACCGACATTGTGGTCCATCACTTGCCTACCAAGGAAGACTGCTCTCCGGTTAAGCAAAAGGTCCTCCGTATGCGTCCAGAGATGTCCGAGAAGATCAAAGCTGAGGTTATGAAGCAGTTCGATGCCGGGTTTCTAGCAGTGACTTCTTACCCTCAGTGGGTTGCCAACATGGTGCCAGTACCGAAGAAGGATGGTAAGGTCAGGATGTGTGTTGACTACAGGGATCTGAACAGGGCGAGCCCCAAGGATGACTTCCCCTTGCCTCACATTGACGTTCTGGTTGACAATACTGCTCAGCACAAGGTGTTCTCCTTCATGGACGGTTTTTCAGGTTATAATCAGATCAAGATGGCCCTTGAGGATATGGAAAAGACTACCTTTGTTACTCAGTGGGGCACCTTCTGCTATAAGGTCATGCCATTCGGGTTGAAAAATGCTGGGGCAACCTACCAACGTGCCATGGTTTCTTTATTTCATGACATGATCCATCATGAGATAGAAGTGTATGTCGACGATATGATTGCAAGGTCCCAAACTGAGGAGGAGCATCTTGATCATCTGCAAAAGCTGTTTGACCGTCTGAAATTATACAAGTTGAGATTGAACCCGAACAAGTGCACCTTCGGGGTAAGATCTGGAAAATTGCTAGGCTTCGTCGTAAGTGACAAGGGTATTCAAGTGGACCCCGCCAAGGTTAAAGCCATTCAAGAGATGCCAGTTCCCAAGACAGAGAAAGAGGTCAGAGGCTTTCTAGGACGTCTGAATTACATTGCCCGATTCATCTCGCACCTAACTGCTACTTGTGAACCAATCTTCAAGCTACTGAAGAAAGATCAGGTAGTACGTTGGAATGATGAATGTCAGGCCGCTTTTGACAGAATCAAAGAGTATCTCCAAGAACCACCCATTCTTATGCCACCGGTTGAAGGGAGACCTCTAATACTATACCTGACAGTACTTGACAGCTCAATGGGGTGTGTGCTGGGGCAGCATGACGAGTCTGGCCGAAAAGAGCACGCCATTTATTACCTTAGCAAAAAGTTTACCGACTGTGAGACCCAATACTCACTGCTCGAGAAAACTTGCTGCGCTTTGGTATGGGCTGCTCGCCGGCTGAGACAGTATATGCTGACTCACACTACCTTGTTGATTTCAAAGATGGATCCGATAAAGTACATATTTGAAAAGCCTGCTCTGTCTGGGAGAATAGCAAGATGGAAAATGATCTTGACAGAATACGACATCCAGTACACGACTCAGAAAGCTATCAAAGGAAGTGTATTGGCATACCATTTGGCACACCAAGCAGTAGATGACTATCAGTCAATGAACTTCGAGTTTCCAGATGAGAGCATCATGATTGTGACTGATTGTGAAGTACCTGGACCGGATGAAGGACCTGAGGAAGGATCCCGATGGTCTATGCACTTTGACGGAGCCTCCAACGCTTTGGGTAACGGTATCGGCGCTGTGATCATATCCCCTCAAGGCACTCATACTCCACTCACTACCCGGCTATGTTTCAACTGCACCAACAACATGGCGGAGTATGAGGCATGCATAATGGGTCTTCAAGCTGCGATTGACTTAAGGATCAAGTTTCTAAGTGTCTTCGGAGATTCCGCTCTCGTGATCAATCAGATCAAAGGAGAGTGGGATACGAAACATCCGAATCTTATTCCTTACAGAGAATATGTGTTGACATTGACCCCAATTTCACAGAGATAACTTTTGAGCATTTCCCAAGAGAGGAGAACCAATTGGAGGACGCGTTAGCTACGATGTCTTCTATGTTCAAAGTCAAATGGGACAATGAGGCTCCCCGGGTCATTATCTGGAAACTGGACGAACCGGCATACTGTTGTGATCTTGAGGCTGAGGTGGTAACTGAAAAACCCTGGTATCATGAGGTGAAGAGGTATCTGGAAGCTCAAGAATACCCCGAAGGTGCATCCGTCAATGACAAAAAGTTTCTGAGAAGGTTCGCAGCGAAGTTCTTCCTCAGCAATGGTATTCTATACAAGCGAAACCATGATTCGACCTTACTGCGTTGTGTGGATAAGACTGAAGCAGAAAGGATCATGGCAGAGCTACATGAAGGTACCTTCGGAACACATTCCAGTGGACACACCATGGCAAAGAAGATCCTTCGGGCAGGATATTTCTGGTCCACAATGGAAGCTGACTGTTACCAACATTCTCGGACATGTCATAAATGCCAAATTTATGCAGATAAGGTGCATGTTCCTCCGGTTCCCCTGAATGTCTTGACAGCACCTTGGCCGTTTGCAATGTGGGGCATAGATATGATCGGCGAGATTAAACCTACAACATCCAATGGGCATCGTTTCATCCTGGTAGCGATCGATTACTTTACAAAATGGGTTGAAGCGGCTTCCTATGCTACAGTAACCAAGAATTTTGTGGCACGGTTCATTCAGCATAACCTGATCTGTCGGTACGGCGTCCCAGAGAGAATCATTACGGACAACGGTACCAATCTCAATAACAAGATGATCACTGAGCTCTACGAGCAATTCAAGATACAGCACCACAACTCTTTTCCTTACCGGCCGAAGATGAATGGGGCTGTAGAAGCAGCTAATAAGAATATCAAAAAGATTGTGCAGAAGATGACAGTGACCTACAAAGATTGGTACGAGATGTTACCGTTCGCTCTTCATGGGTACCGTACCTCAGCAAGGACGTCAACCGGGGCAACTCCTTTCTCCTTGGTCTACGGTATAGAGGCAGTCTTACCAATTGAAGTGCAGATACCCTCTCTCCGGATAATGAAGGATTCAGATCTGAGCAAAGATGACTGGATCCAGACTCGACTTAATCAATTAAACCTAATTGACGAAAAGAGACTCACTGCTATTTGTCATGGTCAAACGTACCAAAAACGGATGATCAGGGCATTTAACAAGAAGGTCAGACCACAAGAGTATCAAGTTGGAGATCTGGTAATCAAACGCATCATCCTTCCTCAGAGTGATCCCAGGGGCAAATGGACCCCTACGTACGAAGGGCCATTTGTGGTTAAACGTGTGTTCTCAGGAGGAGCCATGATTCTGACCACAATGGATGGTGACGACCTTCCTCACCCTGCCAATGTAGACATAGTAAAAAGATACTACGCATGATAAAAGACCCGCTAGGTTGACATACCTAGGCAAAAATTAGGGCTTCCCGGCGAACCAAAAGGGTTCGGGCAAAATGAGGGATGAAATGAAAAAAATCTGTACACCCGGCAAGTCGAAAACCTGAAAAGGCGACTTGGGCAAAAATGGGTATCCCGGTGGACTGAAAACCCGAAAGGGCGGTCCAGGAAAAAGTTAGGGATTAAAGCGTAATACTATGTCTCGTTGGATTACCTTGCATCCAGAATCCGGTATCAACTATCAAGTTCAAACGGCATCTGTTGTACCCCAAAATTTTCCCTCCCATATTCTTCAAGAAATTGCCAAGTCAAAGCTTCAAAATTCTCCAAGGGTTGCACAGTGCAAGAGCCTCCTGAACAGTCAAAATTAGGGTTTGTGTTCTGATCAAGAAAATGAAGTTTCCAAAGGTCCAATCAAGTCTCATATGCCTACAAATATGGTCAAGCATCCTCATATCAAGTTTCAAGGCTTTCAGCACAAAATTGCACAGTCAAAAACCCTAATTGCACTACAGTCAACTGTAGGGGCAAAATGGTCATTTGACAGTCAAAAGTTCAAATTTTTGATCAACATATCATTTTGAAGCCACAAACATCATTTGATCAATGCTTGATCATGATTCTCAAAGCTTGGCTCAAAAATCATCAAAATGCAAAAGTTTCCTTATTTGGACAGCTGAAAAAGTCAACTGAAATTGACCAGGGCATAACTTTCACATGGATTATCAGAAAAATCCCATCCAAAGCTCATTTTGAAGAGAAAGACATTTCCTACAACTCATCTTCATACTTCAAGTCCAAGAAATGCTCTCACAAAAAGTTATCAATTTCAACATTATAGGTCATTTTTAAAAGTCAACAAAAAGGGACTTTAAGTCAAAGGCCATAACTTGAGATTGGTAAATCAAAATGACATGGGACCAAAAGCATTGGTTCGAGGACTCAAAGACCTTTCTAAAATGTCCAAGAACATGAGAAAATCTTAAAAATTGAGCAAGTTATGCCTTGTAGAAGTTGGGAAATTTTTGGATATTTTGAAAAGTCAACATTGATTCAAATGACCTAAAATTGCTAATGGGCCCATTTTTCTTCCATAATTCTTCATCCATGGCATGTGCACGACCACTTGGCCCAAAGGGAAGTTTTTATTCATTATTTATTTATTTATTTGGATTTTTATTAATAATAATTCATTTAAATTAAATTAAATACATGAAAAATGCTAACCTAAGTTTTCCAATCTTTTTGTACATGTTTTATCCTCAAGATTTCGTGCATATTCAAATAGGGAAAGATTTGGAGAGATTGGAGTTGATTTGTATCAAAAAGCACATGGAAAGATTGAAAAAATAATGATGGAAAATCAAATCTCAAAATCCATGAATGAAAGAGATTTTGATCAGAATTGTTAACCTAATTCACTCAATACATAAGCCTAAACACAACCCTAATGCTTTGGACCATTGAAGCTGCGCAGAAATCATTCACCAACTTGAAAAAATTTGTCTAAAAATTCAAATCTGAAAACTAACTTGTAGGTGGTTTCAAGCCACGATTTCCATTCCATTAGCTTCCTTGAAGGTTACATGACATATTCCAATCATTCCCCAAGCCCCATACTCAAGAAAATGCAAGATCACCATTGAAGTTGGTAAAGAAAATTCTTGAATCGGTTTCTGACATTCATGCATTGTTAACGTGTTTTATTGTTATATTTGTGCTTATAATAAGGTTTGCAAGCTAATCACATGTTTTAATTGAAGTTTTATGCATTATATGCCAAGATACCATGTTCGTTTTCTAGGGTTTACAGGATTGGAAATTAGGGGTTTTTGAATGAGAAAAAATTAGAACCCTTGAGTACCACCATCGACACGAGCATGTCTGGACGAAGAAGAAGCCACCATCGCGCCTAATTTATGGAGCCCCTAGGGCTAATCGCTATTTTCTGATATACTATCTTAGGCAACGCGTGAAAACCGTTGCCCATGTTTCTTTTGTTTCAGGAAAATAAAAACCACGCGAGGAAGACGATAACGTGTGAAGCGCTGATTGGAAGGTTTAAATTTCGCGCGTTTTGAACCACTAACCATTGTTTTCTTATTATATTATTCTTAGTTTATTTAATATACAAAACGCATGAATTGGCTCAGTGGCGCGCGTGTTGACTGGTGATGTTCAGGACCTGGGTTTGATCCCAGATCCCCACCCTTTCCATATATTATTTTGCAATTCATATTCCCATGCAGGCTCAACATCAAAGCATACCATACACTGCCAAATCAAGCGTGCCACATCCATCTCAAGATCAATCAGAAGGCCATGGATTGGAGAACACAATGCACCTGAGTCAACCATCTCACATGCCAACGCAAAAGTCAGAAGGGCCAAGACATAATGGGCCTAATCACATGGACTTTACCTCCCAATGTGGGACTGAACCCCCTAGGGTTTGCTTTCTCTATTCTTTTCTTATATTTTTCTTTTCTTTATTTTAATTAATTTCATTTATTTCTTTGATTTATTTATTTTCATAAAATCACAAAATATCATAAAAAATCAGAAAAGAATTAAAATGATAAATATTTTTTATTTCTAGCATTTTTATAAATAAATGTGCATGTAATTAAATTTAGTGTAAATTAGGTTTTAATTTTAATATTTTCATAATAAATTTAAAAAACATAGAATTAGGTTTGATTAATTTGCATCTTTTTATTTTTCCTTTCATAATAATTAAAATAACTAAATATTTATTTTTTATGATTAAATTGCATATAAAAAAAATTAGGGTTAAATTAGGTTAAAATTTAATATTTTCTTAATAAATTAAAAGCCACTAGAATTAGGGTTTGCATCTTATTTTAATTTTAACTAATTCTTTCTTTTTTCTATTAAATCCTAAAATACTAAAAAATACCAAAAAACAAGTTCTTTCTTTTTCTTAAATAATTAATTCCATGTAATTTAATTTTGCAAAAGGGTCCAACGCCCTCGCTTCGTTCTTAATTTCTTATCAATTCGCATATTTATTTCTTTTCCGTTTAAATATTTATGTATCTCTCCCGAAGCCTTGTAAATAATTGCTCGCACTTTTAATTCCTTATCTTTTCTTTTATTTATTTATTTTCTGTCAAATCGGGTTCGAGAAACTTTTGGCGATGTGGACCCGCGCCTTTTGTAATAGCTTAGAATTTTTACTTTCCCGCATCTTTTTAATTGTTAAATAATGGCATGAAAGACTGTATGGACAAAAATAAAAACAAGCGTAGAACACCGATAACATGACAAGATAAATGCAAATGAAAACGACACACAAATCGCACACACCACCCCTAGGGTACGCCTCACTGTTGCCTTGCCTCGAAAGGTGATCGTCGAGTAGAGGATGTTTTAGTAAGTCCTCATGATCCGGGAACCTGGCATGAGGGTAGCTTCTAAGGTATCTTCCTATTGCTCAGGTGATCACCATGTCCCGAACCTTCGAATTGACCCGAACACCTCCAACGGTGGTGCTACCTACCTCTCAATGGTGGGATGGCACTACTTTAAAGGACATTTACACAGACGAATTCCTTAGGGTAGGTAGACGACTCTAGATACTTGCTCTAAATTCAAAAACAAATTCAAAAAATACTTTTCACACCGACACCTTTTCAAAAGCTTTCGAAAGCAATTTTTCAAACACTCTTGAGGACCGATACAAGAGTCGAACTGGAATTTTCAAAGAAACTTTTTTAAAACCCACAGTTGAAAAGCAAACAAACCATTTTTGAAAACACGAATGAGCAAGTATCTAAGAGCCCATGGATAACCATGGATAGAAAGGGTGCTAATACCTTCCCTTTCTATAATCTACCTCCCGAACCGAGAGCAACCTCTTTAAGGAATTTTTCTGTGCTTTTGTCCTTTCCATTTGGAGAAAATAAAAGACGGTGGTGACTCTTGCTTACCGCGACATTTCGCGAACCAGCGTTAAACAGTCAGTTCCAGATCCACCGATCACAGAACTGGCGACTCTGCTGGGGAATATCTTATAAAGTGAGGTGTACCTTAGGACTAAGATCACTGTGTTTTCAATTGTATTGACTTGTCTGCTTTAAATTTGTGGGTTGCATGGGAGTTACATAGATCCTATCCCGGATCTGGGGATACCCTGTTTAGGTAGCATAAGCTGTGAGGGACCTGTCCGGCGTATACCGACATGGGTGAAGCAGTGGCTACGTTGGTGTGGCGCCTTGGTCTGTACCGATATCCCTCATGTTGAAACGGGGAGAATATGGGTCTTCCAAGGAGTCATTAAGCACCAACAACCTTAGAACCTTAAATGACACAACTTGGCCATTAGAACAGTAGCAGTATGCTACGCCCATTGAGGCTAAACTCTCGTGATGGTTCTGGCCGCAAGAAAAGATTGCGATGCTGGAGTTATGATCGATTGAGGGTAGTCAATGATATTGGGATCCTCTAAGAACCCGGTTACTTTTGATTAGGACAGGTATGAACCAACAAACTGAAAGAGGGTAGTACCTAGACCTCATGCTGGCCTTAAACTCTAAGGGCTCTTTTGTGTGACTTGTGTGCCTTCGTACTTGACTATTTGTATGCTTGTTGTCTGACACTTGAGCTTCTTGCAGGTTTTGTTTGTAGGCCTTAATTAGGACTCATAACAAGGTTTACCGAGTTTCTTGCAGGTTTTGTTTATAGTCCTTAATTAGGGCTCATAACAGAGTGTACTGAGTTCCTTGCAGACTAGTTTCTTGCAGGTTTTGTTTATAGTCCTTGATGGGGACTCATAACAGGGTTTACTCACATTACCCCATGCATACCATAACATCATACCATTGCATACATCCTAACCCATTTCAAGGGTCTCAAGGGCTTGTGATGCAGGTCATGATGAACCAACTGTCCAGCAAGGGGCAAAGAGGATTTATTTTCCTCTAGACAAAGTTGTCAGGGGCTATGACCCACTAGATATGGTGAGCTTTGACACTTGAAGAAGGTTCCCCCCAACCGAGGCTGTTTGGAAATCAAAGCCAGACAGGATGACTAAAGTCAGGGGCTATGACCCACTGGATATGGTGAGTCTTTGACCCTTGAAGAAGAATTCTCAATAACATGGGTTTCCTTCAATCAAGCTACCGGACCCAAGTTCTAACAAATTTTCTTGTTTATCCCGCGAGGTCCTTGAAAACATTGCATGCATGTCATACACATCATTACATAACAGGTATCTTTGTTGCAGGTCACTTACCTTTCTCGCTGTTTATTTCAGTCAGTGGCTTCCCAACAAGATAACCAGGACCTCCTCGCTCAAGAGACTCAGTTCAGGGGAATCCTCCTGAATCTATCCAAGGGGCAGGAGGAGCTAAGGACACTTCTCATGGAGACCTTTGTTAGAAACAGTGCTGAGGGTGAAAGGCTGAAACACCTACAAGCTGAGGTGGATGCATTGAAAGCCAAGATGCTGGGGCAGGTGACTGCTATTCAAGGGTTAGCTCAAAGACAGGATGAGCTCAGGTTTCTCGTCAACCAATTGCTTCAGAGTAACCAACTGGGGCAAAAGTCTAAGGGTAAAAAGCCAGTCATCGTTCGACCATCTTTGAGACAAAGAGGCAAGGAGAAAGCTCCCCAAATGGCTCCAGTGTCACAAATTCAACATCACAACCAACAAAAGAGCGAGAGGAGGCAGTTCACTCGGCTCAGCATGACCTTATCCCAGATATTGCCACAGTTGCTGGAGACCAAGCTGGTAACTCTAAAAGAGGCTCCGAAGTTTCAAAACACAACGTCACCAAAGTATAACCCCAACGCTCGCTGCGCTTATCATTCTGATAGCCCGGGGCATGACACAAACGAATGTTGGGCTCTGAAGAACAAGATCCAGGACCTGATTGATGAAGGGGCATTAGAGTTCACACAAGATGGTCAGGCTGAATTTTTCTACCATCCCTCCAAGGCTCACCTTTTGAAGTGACAAGCTCTGAGACTAGGAAGCTTTTGTTCATTCGAATGTTCAAGTTGTGTTGTGCTTTGATTGTTCAAATATCTATTCATGTTAAACATTGTTATTCCATTAATGCATCGCATATGTCTGTTTTGAAGCAATATATTCGTATTCACTATACGCAAATTATTTTCATATTTTTTTTCTGATGTCAACTCTCGATTAATAATTCTAAGCCTCTTGAGGGAGGATGACGAAAACGATACCGCGATTATTACAGTATGCTTTTGAACGGACCCCGCTGATGAGGTACAAGCATTGTTTCAATCCCTAAACACTGGAGTTATAAGGATGATAATCCCTCGTTAACCCCTCTGAGCCAAAGAAGTAGGAGTTTTTCTTTTCGAAATTTAAAAACCCTTAATCATAACCTGGGGCAGGGTAGTTCTCTCAGTCGATCCAAGTGCATAACGAATGGCACCAAAGAGATCCTTACAAAACAAAGAAAGACAGTGATGGTTCAGAACGATCATAAGGACAGGCAGTCATTATCAAAAAATCATAAATGAAAACCCATTAAGTCTAAACCCATGAAGGAGACTTACAAAACTGGGGCATCCCGCTGACTGTAATTCCAAAAAAAAAAGGGAAACAGTTCAGGCAAAAAAAGAAAGGGATAACAAAATCAATAAAGAGAAAGAGGTCTTATAAACCCTCAAAAGGAATGACTGCCTATTCAAATAAACGTTCAATATCCGAATCATCACTGGAAAATCAGAGCAAAGACTCAAACAAGGTCTAACGTATGATCAACTGAGTTTAGGTTTGGAGAACATCACGAAGAGCGGGTGGGTACAAATAAAATTTGAGCCTTTATCCTTTGTTTCTTAAACCGTGAACCAGGCCACGTGATAACCCTTAAAAGTCCTAGCTGAAGCATGGGTTAGTTCGAAATCATACTGTACGAAAGGTATCCTGACTCCTTAAGGCCTACCATAAAGAAGGAGATGACATCACGTTTTACAAACATTCATTTGTTTTATGAAAAATAATGCATTTTCAAAATCTTCAAGACAGACATAAGCTTTACATTTTTAACATAACTTTGTTTGCATATGACCTTTTGTTTGAACAGCATAGAAGTTCGCACAACGAATGCCTAATGAACAGAAGTACCTCCAATCAAAGGGCAGACATGACCATGGTCCATCATCTGGGGCAATCCAATCAAGATTCAGAGAATCTCTCAAAACGCCTAATAGACTGGGGCAAATCTCCGTCTGAGTCACTTGGGGCACTCCAACAACGAATCTTGCCTGATTAAACATCTTCTGGCGGCATGACAACACGCTTCTAACAGGGGCACCTCCATACATTCTGAGAACATGGACCTAGTCGAAAAAATACTACGCAAAATCAAAGACCCGCTAGGTTGACATACCTAGGCAAAAATAAGGGCTTCCCGGCGAACCAAAAGGGTTCGGGCAAAATGAGGGATGAAATGAAAAAAAAATCTGTACACCCGGCAAGTCGAAAACCTGAAAAGGCGGCTTGGGCAAAAATGGGTATCCCGGTGGACTGAAAACCCGAAAGGGCGGTCCAGGCAAAAGTTAGGGATTAAAGCGTACGACTATGTCTCGTCATCTTGTCATTTGCCTACCTGAAGAAGGTTTGACCCTCAACAACTATCAGCACGTCACAGGTCTTCATCTCCCACCTCAGAAACAGGGGCAATGATGAGCTGTCCAAGCGATCTAATTGTTCCATCCTCCAAGGTACCAAGGTAGGTTCGGCTAAAGAACATAACCGGCATATCTTAACTCCCCAGAGAGTGAGTCAGCAAGTCAGTGCACTCTTCCTCAAGCAAAGTTATCAAACCTTAAGGAAGTTGAGTATCCTCCAGCAGATCTCAACATTCCCCAGCAGCATATGTATTCTTAACAAGCATCCCCGGCAATCTTGGTCTAAAGATTGTTCCCCGGCGGCATATCAACGTTCAAAGGAATCACTTCCCCAACATATCGAAACTTCCCCAGGAGAATCCAATTCCCCCAGGAAAATTGGAATTCATCTCCCCAAGCAGTAAGCTTATCCCTAGTAGATTCTGGAAGCTTATCCCGCGCAGAACACGAACGCGTCGTCCGACTTTATTCAAAGAGTTATTTCCTTAACAGGATATAACTGGGTTATCCTCAGCCAAAAGCCACGGAAATGTCGCCGTCAATACAGTTCTTTCTTATCCCCAGCGAAGTCTATTAACACTTCCAACACAACAAAGATATCCTCAGCAAGTTATTATCAACAATTCAACAAAGTACCTCGCTCCCCACAGAGTATTGCTCCCCAGCAAGATCACTAGAGTATTTCTCCCCGCAGAATCTTCCACTCGCCAAGTCATTCCTCAACGGAGTCATCTTCTCCTACCGGTATTCTTGCAACTATCAGCCCCAGCGGAAGCAAAATCTATTCTTCAATATCAGCCCGGGAGTGACTTCCCGGCACCCGTCAAGGATTTACTTTCCTAGACGAAAGCATACATAAACATCACATACATCATTATAGCATGCATAGACGCATCATATCATACGAATCTCATTTATGTTGAGAACATCATTGCTTGATCCATATCATGCATGGCATATGACTGACCTTTACCTTTCAGGAAAGATGCAGTTAAATTCTCAATCATATTTCAAGACCTAGACCGGTTCAGTTAATCGACTCCAAAGATTTCTTATCCAGTCCAAGGCCTTCTCTAGTCCAGCTAAATCGACTCCCAACAGATTTTTCTGATGAAGACTCAGTAGAAGTTATCAGGTTTTTCTTTGAGATTATAATTTCCTGTTGGTTCTCTCCCCGACGGTGCGTGAGATGTAATTCCCTTTTAGGTTATGATTTCCTTTGGTTCTCTCCCCGACGGTGCGTGAGATGTAATTCCTTTTTAGGTTATAATTTCCTATGGTTCTCTCCCCGACGGTGCGTGAGATGTAATTCCTTTTAGGTTATAATTTCCTTTGGTCCTCTCCCCGACGGTGCGTGAGATGTAATTCCCTTTTAGGTTATGATTTCCTTTGGTTCTCTCCCTGACGGTGCGTGAGATGTAATTCCTTTTTAGGTTATAATTTCCTATGGTTCTCTCCCCGACGGTGCGTGAGATGTAATTCCTTTTAGGTTATAATTTCCTTTGGTCCTCTCCCCGACGGTACGTGAGATGTAATTCCCTTTTAGGTTATGATTTCCTGTGGTCCTCTCCCCGACGGTGCGTGAGATGTAATTCCCTTTTAGGTTATGATTTCCTTTGGTCCTCTCCCCGACGGTGCGTGAGATGTAATTCCCTTTTAGGTTATGATTTCCTGTGGTCCTCTCCCCGACGGTGCGTGAGATGTAATTCCCTTTTAGGTTATGATTTCCTGTGGTCCTCTCCCCGACGGTGCGTGAGATGTAATTCCCTTTTAGGTTATGATTTCCTTTGGTCCTCTCCCCGATGGTGCGTGAGATGTAATTCCCTTTTAGGTTATGATTCCCTATGGTCCTCTCCCCGACGGTGCGTGAGATGTAATTCCCTTTTAGGTTATGATTTCCTGTGGTCCTCTCCCCGACGGTGCGTGAGATGTAATTCCCTTTCAGATTATAATTTCCTTTGGTCCTCTCCCCGACGGTGCATGAGATGTAATTCCCTTTCAGATTATAATCGCCTACGGTTCTCTTCCCGATACTGCGAAGATGGTAATTCCTACCAAGATTTTCTCAACAAGCGTTGTTGAAGTTAAAGTCACCCAAGGTTCTCTCACCATTCATGCTGAGGTAGTAACCATCCCTGGTTCATTCATCATCTTTTGAAGCTCCAGATCTAACTCCTGTAACCAATCAGGACACATCTATACCAAGCATCTGAAAACCAGCTCCTGCAACGTGTCAGGTACTCTTTTTTCTTTTGCAGGTAGGCAGGTTCTCGCTAAGGAATCTCTTACGCGATCAACATCTAGATGGCATCTATAAGCCCATCATCCTATCCAGCAATCTCTAAATGGCATCTATAAGCCCATTTCCATCACATTGCTACTATGTGAGCGCAAATTTCTGGGCACTCTAGTGTTCAATCCTCTTCTACCCTCGGATTACGAAAGGCACGTCAGCCAATCTGCATCCTCAGGTCTAAGAAGATTGAACAGGGGCAACTGTTGTACCCCAAAATTTGCCCTCCCATATTCTTCAAAAAATTGCCAAGTCAAAGCTTCAAAATTCTCCAAGGGTTGCACAGTGCAAGAGCCTCCTGAACAGTCAAAATTAGGGTTTGTGTTCTGATCAAGAAAATGAAGTTTCCAAAGGTCCAATCAAGTCTCATATGCCTACAAATATGGTCAAGCATCCTCATATCAAGTTTCAAGGCTTTCAGCACAAAATTGCACAGTCAAAAACCCTAATTGCACTACAGTCAACTGTAGGGGCAAAATGGTCATTTGACAGTCAAAAGTTCAAATTTTTGATCAACATATCATTTTGAAGCCACAAACATCATTTGATCAATGCTTGATCATGATTCTCAAAGCTTGGCTCAAAAATCATCAAAATGCAAAAGTTTCCTTATTTGGACAGTTGAAAAAGTCAACTGAAATTGACCAGGGCATAACTTTCACATGGATTATCAGAAAAATCCCATCCAAAGCTCATTTTGAAGAGAAAGACATTTCCTACAACTCATCTTCATACTTCAAGTCCAAGAAATGCTCTCACAAAAAGTTATCAATTTCAACATTATAGGTCATTTTCAAAAGTCAACAAAAAGGGACTTTAAGTCAAAGGCCATAACTTGAGATTGGTAAATCAAAATGACATGGGACCAAAAGCATTGGTTAGACGACTCAAAGACCTTTCCAAAATGTCCAAGAACATGAGAAAAGCTTAAAAATTGAGCAAGTTATGCCTTGTAGAAGTTGGGAAATTTTTGGATATTTTGAAAAGTCAACATTGATTCAAATGACCTAAAATTGCTAATGGGCCCATTTTTCTTCCATAATTCTTCATCCATGGCATGTGCACGACCACTTGGCCCAAAGGGAAGTTTTTATTCATTATTTATTTATTTATTTGGATTTTTATTAATAATAATTCATTTAAATTAAATTAAATACATGAAAAATGCTAACCTAAGTTTTCCAATCTTTTTGTACATGTTTTATCCTCAAGATTTCGTGCATATTCAAATAGGGAAAGATTTGGAGAGATTGGAGTTGATTTGTATCAAAAAGCACATGGAAAGATTGAAAAAATAATGATGGAAAATCAAATCTCAAAATCCATGAATGAAAGAGATTTTGATCAGAATTGTTAACCTAATTCACTCAATACATAAGCCTAAACACAACCCTAATGCTTTGGACCATTGAAGCTGCGCAGAAATCATTCACCAACTTGAAAAAATTTGTCTAAAAATTCAAATCTGAAAACTAACTTGTAGGTGGTTTCAAGCCACAATTTCCATTCCATTAGCTTCCTTGAAGGTTACAGGACATATTCCAATCATTCCCCAAGCCCCATACTCAAGAAAACGCAAGATCACCATTGAAGTTGGTAAAGAAAATTCTTGAATCGGTTTCTGACATTCATGCATTGTTAACGTGTTTTATTGTTATATTTGTGCTTATAATAAGGTTTGCAAGCTAATCACATGTTTTAATTGAAGTTTTATGCATTATATGCCAAGATACCATGTTCGTTTTCTAGGGTTTACAGGATTGGAAATTAGGGGTTTTTGAATGAGAAAAAATTAGAACCCCTGAGTACCACCATTGACACGAGCATGTCTGGACGAAGAAGAAGCCACCATCACGCCTAATTTATGGAGCCCCTAGGGCTAATCGCTATTTTATGATATACTATCTTAGGCAACGCGTGAAAATCGTTGCCCATGTTTCTTTTGTTTCAGGAAAATAAAAACCACGCGAGGAAGACGATAACGTGTGAAACGCTGATTGGAAGGTTTAAATTTCGCGCGTTTTGAACCACTAACCATTGTTTTCTTATTATATTATTCTTAGTTTATTTAATATACAAAACGCATGAATTGGCTCAGTGGCGCGCGTGTTGACTGGTGATGTTCAGGACCTGGGTTCGATCCCAGGTCCCCACCCTTTCCATATATTATTTTGCAATTCATATTCCCATGCAGGCTCAACATCAAAGCATACCATACACTGCCAAATCAAGCGTGCCACATCCATCTCAAGATCAATCAGAAGGCCATGGATTGGAGAACACAATGCACCTGAGTCAACCATCTCACATGCCAACGCAAAAGTCAGAAGGGCCAAGACATAATGGGCCTAATCACATGGACTTTACCTCCCAATGTGGGACTGAACCCCCTAGGGTTTGCTTTCTCTATTCTTTTCTTATATTTTTCTTTTCTTTATTTTAATTAATTTCATTTATTTCTTTGATTTATTTATTTTCATAAAATCACAAAATATCATAAAAAATCAGAAAAGAATTAAAATGATAAATATTTTTTATTTCTAGCATTTTTATAAATAAATGTGCATGTAATTAAATTTAGTGTAAATTAGGTTTTAATTTTAATATTTTCATAATAAATTTAAAAAACATAGAATTAGGTTTGATTAATTTGCATCTTTTTATTTTTCCTTTCATAATAATTAAAATAACTAAATATTTATTTTTTATGATTAAATTGCATATAAAAAAAATTAGGGTTAAATTAGGTTAAAATTTAATATTTTCTTAATAAATTAAAAGCCACTAGAATTAGGGTTTGCATCTTATTTTAATTTTAACTAATTCTTTCTTTTTTCTATTAAATCCTAAAATACTAAAAAATACCAAAAAACAAGTTCTTTCTTTTTCTTAAATAATTAATTCCATGTAATTTAATTTTGCAAAAGGGTCCAACGCCCTCGCTTCGTTCTTAATTTCTTATCAATTCGCATATTTATTTCTTTTCCGTTTAAATATTTATGTATCTCTCCCGAAGCCTTGTAAATAATTGCTCGCACTTTTAATTCCTTATCTTTTCTTTTATTTATTTATTTTCTGTCAAATCGGGTTCGAGAAACTTTTGGCGATGTGGACCCGCGCCTTTTGTAATAGCTTAGAATTTTTACTTTCCCGCATCTTTTTAACTGTTAAATAATGGCATGAAAGACTGTATGGACAAAAATAAAAACAAGCGTAGAACACCGATAACATGACAAGATAAATGCAAATGAAAACGACACACAAATCGCACACACCACCCCTAGGGTACGCCTCACTGTTGCCTTGCCTCGAAAGGTGATCGTCGAGTAGAGGATGTTTTAGTAAGTCCTCATGATCCGGGAACCTGGCATGAGGGTAGCTTCTAAGGTATCTTCCTATTGCTCTGGTGATCACCATGTCCCGAACCTTCGAATTGACCCGAACACCTCCAACGGTGGTGCTACCTACCTCTCAATGGTGGGATGACACTACTTTAAAGGACATTTACACAGACGAATTCCTTAGGGTAGGTAGACGACTCTAGATACTTGCTCTAAATTCAAAAACAAATTCAAAAAATACTTTTCACACCGACACCTTTTCAAAAGCTTTCGAAAGCAATTTTTCAAACACTCTTGAGGACCGATACAAGAGTCGAACTGGAATTTTCAAAGAAACTTTTTTAAAACCCACAGTTGAAAAGCAAACAAACCATTTTTGAAAACACGAATGAGCAAGTATCTAAGAGCTCATGGATAACCATGGATAGAAAGGGTGCTAATACCTTACCTTTCTATAATCTACCTCCCGAACCGAGATCAACCTCTTTAAGGAATTTTTCTGTGCTTTTGTCCTTTCCATTTGGAGAAAATAAAAGACGGTGGCGACTCTTGCTTACCGCGACATTTCGCGAACCAGCATTAAACAGTCAGTTCCAGATCCACCGATCACAACATCGATCAATCAGCTTCATCGTCAACCGAGCAGCCAAGTGATGAGACGCTCGAAGATATAAAGGCAATAGCAGAGTTGGAACCCAGTGGGATTATTCTTTTCACATAGCTGTTTTGTTTTCCCTTTGTACAAATTGTATACACTCTTTTGTTCGGCGACGTTCTCTTACTAGGACTTCAACCTCTTGTACATAAACGCCTATTTACGGACAAATTCAAAAATCAATACAAATACACTTTTCAGACCAATTGCCAATTGTTTTTCCTTTTTTCTGTTTTGTTTTGCGAAGAACGTCCAAAGTTCAATTTTTGATATATGCATTTGACACTAATTGCTAACTCATAAATATTTGCATACGAAATAAAGGATTAATTACAAGTAACATTAGAAACAGGGGCAATAATGAGTTGTCTAAGCGATCCAATTGCTCTGTCCACCAAGGTACCAAGGTAGGTTCGACTAAAGAAGGCAACCAAGATATCTTAACTCCCCAGAGAGTGAGCCAGCAAGTCAATACATTCTCCCCAAGCAAAGTTATACTGTCAGCCTCAAGGAAGTTGGGTATCCTCCAGCATATCTCAACATTCCCCAGCGCAACATACGAATATTCTTAACAAGCATCCCCGGCAGTCTTGATCTAAGATTGTTCCCCGGCGGTATACCAGACATTCAGTGGAGAACTTCCCCAATACATCTCAAAAATTTCCCAGGAGAGTCCAGTCTAAAGATTTCCCCAGGAAAGCTGAATCATCTCCCCAGCAGGAAGCTTATCCCCAGTAGATTCTGGAAGCTCCCCCCTGCAAAGCACGAACACGTCTCCCGGCTTTATTCAAAGGTTATTTCCTTACCAAGATATAACTGGGTTATCCTCAGCCAAAAGCCACGGAAAGATCATCCTCGGCGAAGTCTTCCTACCCCCAGCGGAGTCTATTAATTCCTTCAACATAACACATCAACGGTATCCCCAGCGGAGTTATCGTCAAACATCTCAGCAAAGTATCTCTCTTCCCACAGAGTATTGTTCCCCAGCAAGATCGCTAGAGTAATTTTCTCCCCGCAAAGTAATTCATTCGCCAAGTTTATTCCCCAACGAAGTTATCTTCTCCTACCGGTATTCTTGCAACCATCATCCCCAGCGGAAACAACAAAGCACTATTCTTCAACATCAGCCCAGGATGTGACTTCCCGGCACCCGTCAAGGATTTACTTTCCTAGACAAAAACATACATTCATAAACATCATATCTTCATATATTATAGCATGCACATACGCATCATATTACCCCAATCTCATTTATTTTTTGAGAACATCATGACATCATGCATGTCATACATTATGACATTGCATACAACTAACTCGTTACTTTTTCAGGAAAAGAACGATCAACAGATAAAAGTATTTACCTTTTGAAGTAGAAGACGTCCAAGATTCCTTCATCGTCCCGTTGAGGTAGTAATCGCCCAAGGTTCTCTCATCGTCCCGTTGAGGTAGTAATCGCCCAAAGGTTCTCTCATCGTCCCGTTGAGGTAGTAATCGTCCAAGGTTCTCTCATCGTCCCGTTGAGGTAGTAATCGCCCAAAGGTTCTCTCATCGTCCCGTTGAGGTAGTAATCGTCCAAGGTTCTCTCATCATCCCGTTGAGGTAGTAATCGTCCAAGGTTCTCTCATCGTCCCGTTGAGATAGTAATCGTCCAAGGTTCTCTCATCGTCCCGTTGAGGTAGTAACTGTCCATGATTCATTCATCACATCATTATCAACAAAAACCTTTTGAAGTGCCAGACCCGATTCCTGTATCTTGCCAGGGTGCGTCTGAAGAGTTCGAGGATCCGATTCCTGTATCTTGCCAGGGTGTATCCGTTGACGACTAACAGTACCAGACCCGATTCCTGTATCTTGCCAGGGTGCGTCTGAAGAGTTCGAGGATCTGATGTCTGTATCTTTCCAGGGTGTATCCATTGACGACTAACAGTACCAGACCCGATTCCTGTATCTTGCCAGGGTGCGTCTGAAGAGTTTGAGGATCCGATTCCTGTATCTTGCCAGGGTGTATCCGTTGACGACTAACATTACCAGACTCGATTCCTGTATCCTGCCAGGGTGCGTCTGAAGAGTTCGAGGATCCGATTCCTGTATCTTGCCAGGGTGTATCCGTTGATGACTAACAGTACCAGACCCAATTCCTGTATCTTGCCAGGGTGCGTCTGAAGAGTTCGAGGATCCGATGCCTGTATCTTGCCAGGGTGTATCCGTTGACGACTAACAGTACCAGACCCGATTCCGGTATCTTGCCAGGGTGCGTCTGAAGAGTTTGAGGATCCGATTCCTGTATCTTGCCAGGGTGTATCCGTTGACGACTAACATTACCAGACTCGATTCCTGTATCCTGCCAGGGCACGTCTGAAGAGTTCGAAGATCCGATTCCTGTATCTCGCCAGGGTGTATCTGTTGACGACTATATTCTCCAGACTCGATTCCTGTATCTCTCCAGGGCACTTCTGAAGAGTTTAAAGATTCGATACCTGTATCCAGCCAGGGCACATCTACGCAAAGAGTTTGAAGGCCAATTCCTGTAACAGGCCAGGTATTTACTTTCTTTCTCAGGTACGCAAGTTCTCGCTAAGGAATCTCTTACGCGATCGACAACCTCCCGATGGCATCTATAAGCCCATCTCTCCCATCCGTCAGTCTCCAAATGGCATCTATAAGCCCATTCCCTACATCACAATGCTGACACTCTACTATGTGAGTGCAAATTTCTGGGCACTCTAGTGTTCAATCATCTTCCACCTTCGGATTACGAAAGGCATGACAACCAATCTACATCCTCAGGTTTAAGAAGATTGAACAGGGGCAACTGTTGTACCCCAAAATTTGCCCTCCCATATTCTTCAAGGTTTGCTAAAATCATGCTTCAAAATCTCCCAAGGGTTGCACAGTCCAATTGCCTCCTAACAGTCAAAAATTAGGGTTTTGGTGCTGGCAAAGAAGTTGAAGTTTTCAAGGGCCCAATCAAGTCCCACATGCCTATATACATTGTCAAGTACTCATATGCCAAGTTTCAAGACTCACAACATCAAATTGCACAATCAAAAACCCTAATTGCCTCACAGTCAACTGCAGGGGCAAAATGGTCATTTGATAGTCAAAAGTCAAAATTTTTGGTCAACATCTTATTTTGAAGCCACAAACATCATTTGATCAATTCTTGATCATGATTCTCAAAGCATGGCTCAAAAAGTCTCAAGATGCAAAAGTTTCTATTTTTGGACAGTTGAAAAAGTCAACTGCAAATTGACCAGGGCATAACTTCCACATGGTTTATCAGAAAAATTCCATCCAAAGCTCATTTTGAAGAGAATGACATTTCCTACAACTCATATTCACACTTCAAGTCCAAGAAATGCTCTCACAAAAAGTTATCAATCTCAACATTATAGGTCATTTTCAAAAGTCAACAAAAAGGCACTTTAAGTCAAAGACCATAACTTGAGATTGGTAAATCAAAATGACATGGGACCAAAGACATTGGTTATGGGACTTCAAGACCTTTCCAAAATGTCCAAGAACATGATCAAAGCTTAAACATTGAGCAAGATATGCCTTGTGGAAGTTGGGAAATTTTTGGGAATTTTGAAAAGTCAACTTTGCTTCAAATGCCTCAAAAATGCTAATGGGCCTCAATTTCTTCCATGAACCATTACCCAAAGGCCATGCACGACCCATTGACCTCCAAGGGAGTTATTTTCTCATTTTTGATTAATTATTTGAATTTTTATTATTATTAATTCACTTAATTAAAATTAAATATGAAAAAATAGCAAATAACACCTTTCAAATCTTTTTGTGCAGAGATTTCTTCCATTATGAATCAAATATTTCGTGCATCACTCAAAAGGGAAAGATTCTACATGATTGGCAATAGTTTCATGGCAAAAAGATTGAAATTGATCTCATAGAAAATCAAATCTCCAAATCATCAATGCATGGATTATAGGCTGGTTTTCTTAACCTAATTCACTCATATACATATGCACAATTGAAACCTAAAGCATTAGACACAAGAGGCTGCGCAGAAAACCAGGAACAAACTTGCAACTTTCACCTAAAAACCTTGAAACTGTTTTCACACCTAGAGGACGATTCAAGGCTTGTAAAGTATTCCAATACACTCCTGATACTACTAGGAAGCATTTGCAATCAAATCCAGGCCTCCATACCCAAAGAAGTGGTAGAACAATGTCTTACTTTTCATGAAATTATCCATTATCGTGTTTTGATTTTCAAGCATTGTTCATGCATTTTGTTGATTGATTCTTACTCACAATGATGTTCTGAAACTAATAGCACCATTTAATTGAACTAATGACGCCTATATCAAAATACACCATTAACATCTTTTAGGGTTTCAGAAACTTTGAAAGAGGGGTTTCTTCATCTGGAAAAATTGGACAACCAAACTGGTACCAATGGATTCGTGATACCCAAACGAAGCTAACTCACCCCTCGTGCCTTTTTTATGTTTGCCTATATCCTATTCTCTATTTTTCAGGTTGAGTTTAGTGGGGGTTTAAAACCCCCTCTATTTGCTTGTATTTACAGAAAAAAGAGGAAGACGAAGATGGCGTGTCTGAGCGTGATTGGAGGTTTTGAATACTGGCGCGTTTTTTAATTGCCTCAGCGTAATTTTGTTTTTTTACATATATTATTCATGCTCCATTTAACTAACAAAGAAACGCGTTAGTTCAACTGGTTGATGCGCTGGCTTGCAGGTACTGGGACCTGGGTTCGATTCCCAGGTCCCCCATATTTCTCAATAATTTTGGTTGTAACGTGTTCAGGTGAAATTTCTCTCCAGTGGTCCACCATGTGCGCGTATGATTATGCCTGCCAAGTGTCCAGGGGCTTCAATCTAATGGTCAGAATGGGAAGATCATCATGCACGCTAGTCAACCCTTCCACACATAATTCCAGAAAGTCAAGCAGGGCCTGATTCAATGGGCCAAATTACTCCAATAAAACCTCCAAATTGGGTCTGAATACCCCCATTGTTTGTATTTTCTTTCTCTCCTTTTCTTTTCTTTTAATTATTTTAATTATTTTCTTTTAATTCACAAAGTATAATTTTCATAATAAAACCAGAAAAATCAAAAACATGTTTATTGTTATTAACATCTAATTCATTATTATATTTTTGTAAACAAATTTTAAATAATTAATTTAGGTTAATTTAGGTTTTAAATTTTTAATGTTTTTTCTTAAATAACTAAAATATATAGAAATTAGGTTTTTTAGCATTTTTTTATTAATAAATAATTTCTTCTTATTATTATTATTATTATTATTAATTATTAATTATTTTGTAAATACCCATGTAATTAATTAATTAGTGTAAATTAGGTTAAAACTTGAATATTTTTCTTAAATAATTAAAAACAACTTAGAACTAGGGTTTTATTTAACTTCAAATTTTAATTAATTTTCTTTATTTCATAAATACTAAAAAACATAAAAAAACAATTTCTTTTCTTATTAAATAATTAATTAGCCTTTTTAATTTCATTTAATTTCTCAAAAGGGTCCAACGCCCTCGAACATTCGATTCTAATTTCGTTTCGCGCGTTTGTCTTTATTTTTCGTTTTAAATATTATGTAACTGTTCAAGCCTTGTAATAGTAATTAGGAATTTATTTATTTTCCGCATTTTATTAAAAAACGGGTCTTTGTTAATTTGGCGATGTATAGACCCGCGCCTTGTAATAGCGTAGGACCTTATTTTCCGCACTTTAATTTCCGCACCCTTAAAACTGCTAAACTTTGCATGAAAGAATGAATGGCCTAAAATAAAAACAAGCGTAGATCACCCAATGCATGATCAAGATAAAACATAACTGAAAATAACACACAAATTCACACACCACTCTTAGGGTACGCCTCACCGTTGCCTTGCCCTCGAAACGTGGTCGTCGAGTATAGGACGTTTTAGTAAGTCCTTATGTCCATGCTCAATGGCATAAGGGTAGCTTCTAAGGTGTCCTACTGTTGCTCTGGTGACCACACTGTCCCTACAAACGAATTGACCCGAATACCTCCAACGGTGGTGCTACCTACCCCTCAATGGTGGGATGGCACTACCTTAGGGACATTTACACAGCCTAATTCCTTAGGGTAGGTAGATGACTCATAGATACTTGCTCTAAAAAACAAATCAAAAACTCTTTTCACACTGACACTTTTCAAAAAGCATTCAAAACGATTTTTCAAACACTCTTGAGGACTGATACAAGAGTCGATCTGAAACTTTTAAACGAAACTTTTTCAAACCCACTCACGATTGAAAAGCAAACAAACATTTTGAAAACACAAATGAGCAAGTATCTAAGAGCCCATGGATAACCATGGATAGAAAGGGTGCTAACACCTTCCCTTTCTATAAATCTACCTCCCGAACCGAGAAACTATCTCATAAGGAATTTTGCTGTGCTTTTGTCCTATCCATGTTGGAGAAAATAAAAGACGGTGGCGACTCTTGCTTCCGCGACATTTCGCGAACCAGCTTTAAACAGTCAGTTCCAGATCCACCGGTCACACTCAACTCGGTTGATTTTAAGGTGGACCGTGTCAACCCGGAAAGGTACAAGATCAAGTGTGTCCACCCTGACTGTATGTTCAAGTTGACCGCATCATACAGATTAAGGGGTGACTGCTGGGTCATAGGTTCCATGACTACCCACACTTATGTAAGTTCCACTCAATCACAGGACCACCGAAAACTCAACTACGATCTCATCTGTCAAGAAATCCTACCCCTGGTCAGCAACGACCCATCTTTGAAGGTGAAAACAATCATCTCCCACATCACCACTGTTTTTAACTATACTCCGTCTTACTGTAAGGCGTGGTTAGCAAAGACTAAGGCGATTGAAAGGTGTTAGAAAAAAGTTTGAATCTACTACCCTAAGATTAAGTTTTGATGATAACAAAATGCAAAGATATATTAACTGTATGATTCATGTAAGAACTATTTGCTACCTAAAATTACTTTCTGTTTTACAGAAACTCTGATAGGTATCAGCAAGAGAAAATCCTCATCAGCATCAGAAAATTGTATATCAACATCAGCATCAGAAGATGTTATATCAGATACCAGAATCAGAAGATCAACTTGCGCTTATGCTGAAGCTTGATAAACAGATCTGCGCTCAACACTCTGAACTCTGATAAAGACAACAACAGTTCATCAACACCTAAGCAGCGTTAGAATGAGCCAAATCCAGAACACGCTTAAGTGGCAACGATACTGTGCATTCAAGACGATTTATTACCAACGGCATCATTCCAGACAAGATCTGCTTATTAAGGAAAGAATGTTATTGGCATTGAAACATAATTATTACTCCAACGTACACTATTTCCAATGCTATATAAACAAGTCAATGAAGATTGAATTGGCTAATGCTCTACAATAATCTACACGCCAAAAAGCTGTTCATCATCTTCCTCACTCTCAGTTTGCTAAAATCTCTCAAATTCCTTACTCAATTATTTTAGCAATCTAGTCTCATAAGCTTAAGTTGTGTAGTATCACAGTTATGATAAACAGTTTTGTAGAAAACATTCACACACCTAGATTTCAATTCTTTGTAAGAAAGTAATTCCTTGAGAAACCGGTTTGTGGTTTGCATCAAGAAGGCTTTAGCAGTTGTTAAAGCAGATTGTAATATTCAGTTGAATATAGTGGATTAAGACCTCGTTGGAGAGAGGCGAAATCACCTTGACGGGTGGACTGGAGTAATTTGAGATCAAACGAACCAGGATAAAAATATCGTGTTGATTGCAATTGATTTCCAGTTTTTACAATTCAACCCCCCTTCTTGTGTTTTTCACTTCTTCAATTGGCATCAGAGCGCCTGGTTCTGAGCTAAAACACTTAACCGTGTCAGTACAAGATCCAACGTCAGAAAAACACAATGGCAGGAACTTATCAACACACCAGCAATGACAACAATGAAGACATAGACAGATTCAGCGGCAAACCTCCAGTCTTTGATGGAGAAAATTTTGATTACTGGAAAGACAGAATTGAAAGCTTCTTTCTGGCACATGATGTTGATCTGTGGGACATGGTGACAGATGGATACACGCACCCTGTGAATGCAAGCGGTCAGAAGATTGATAGGAAAGCAATGTCTGACCAACAAAAGCGTGACTTCAAAAATCACCACAAGGCCAGAACCATCCTTCTCAGCGCCATCTCTTATGCTGAATATGAAAAGATCTCTAATAGAGACACAGCAAAGAACATATTTGACTCACTCAGAATGACGCACGAGGGCAACGTTCAGGTCAAAGAAACTAAAGCTCTTGCGCTCATTCAGAAGTATGAGGCATTCAAAATGGAAGAAAGTGAATCCATTGAAACAATGTTCTCAAGATTCCAAATTCTGGTGGCTGGTCTCAAGGTTCTGGACAAAGGATACTCTATTGCTGATCACGTCAAGAAGATCATCAGAAGCTTACCAAAGCAGTGGAGGCCAATGGTTACAGCTCTGAAGCTAGAAAAAGATCTCAACAAAATTTCTCTGGAGGAACTTATCAGCTCCCTCAGAAGTCATGAGATAGAGCTAGAAGCTGATGAACCTCAGAAGCAAGGTAAGCCTTTAGCATTAAAATCTAACAAAAAATCTGAGTCTAAAGTTTTGCAGGCAGTTGAAGAAACATCTGATGGATCCTCATCAGAAGAAGACGAACTTTCTCTCCTCTCCAGAAGAGTGAACCAACTGTGGAAGCAGAGGCAAAGGAAGTTCAGGAATCCCAGAAGATCTGATCAGAACGAGTCTTCTTCCAGATACAGAAGGACAGACTCTTCCTCTGGATACAGAAGATCTGAAGGCTCCTCAGGAAGCAGAAAGCCAAACACCAAGGACATCATCTGATATGAGTGTAATGAGCAAGGACACTACAAGAGTGACTGCCCAAAGCTTCAGAGGGAAAAGCCCAAAAAGAAGTTTGGAAGAGAAAAGAAGAAAAGTCTCATGGCTACATGGGATGACTCTGACTCGTCTGAAGCTGACTCAGAATCAGATGATGAGAGAGCAAACATAGCTCTCATGGCCAACATTTCAGAAGACAGTGAAGCTTCTGAATCAGACTCAGAATCAGATACTGAAGAGGTATTTCCTGACTTTGCAGTTAATTTTACTAAGGCTGAACTTGCTGAAAGCCTTAACGAAATTCTGGAAAGGTACCAACAGATTAGAGTTAAATTCAGAAACCTGAAAAGGAATCTTGAATCTGACTCTGATAAGACTGAGAGTCTTAAATTGGAAAATTCTGAGCTGAGAAATAAAATTTCAAAATTAGAAAATACTTTACAAAACTCTCAGAAGGAACCAATTTCTGAAACTCCCAGCAGCGCTGATGAGATCATCAAGGAGTATGATCACAGTTTCCAGAAGTTCCTTTCTAAAAGCATAGATAGAAGCAAAATAGCTTCAATGATCTATGGAGTTAGCAGAAACGGCAGGAAGGGAATAGGATACCAAGGTATGGTTCCTACACCAAAGAATGCCATGGATTTAACCATTAAACATACTCCTCTGAACTCACATTTCGTGTATGGTCACACACATGATATTAAATACATTAGCAGTAAGTATTCTGTGAAACCAAAATTCAACCAGAGTTTTGGTAAATCTAACAAATCAGGACCCAAGAAAATCTGGGTACCTAAGGATAAAATAATACATGTTGCAGATATCTTTAGCCGCAAATCAGAAACACCAGTCATGGTACCTGGACTCTGGCTGCTCGCGACACATGACGGGAAGAAGGCATATGTTCCAAAGCCTGGAACTTAAGCCTAGAGGCCACGTTGGCTTTGGAGGAAATCAGAGGGGAAAGATCATTGGCTCTGGAACTGTAGGTAATGGAAATCTTCCCTCTATAAATAATGTTCTGCTAGTAGATGGATTAATGCATAATCTGTTATCCATAAGTCAATTAAGTGATAATGGTTATGATATAATCTTTAATCAAAAATCATGTAAAGCTGTTAGTCAGAAAGATGGGACTATCCTGTTTAATGGAAAGAGGAAAAACAACATCTATAAAATCAAACTTTCTGAACTGAAAAGTCAGAATGTAAAGTGTCTTCTGTCTGTTAACAACGAGCAGTGGATCTGGCACAAAAGATTGGGGCATGTTAGTATGAGAAGAATATCTCAGATTAACAAACTCAATCTGGTCAGAGGACTTCCTAATTTGAAGTTCAATTCAGATGCTCTGTGTGAAGCATGTCAGAAAGGCAAGTTTGCAAAAACTTCTTTCAAATCTAAGAATGTTGTTTCTACCTCTAAGCCATTAGAACTTCTGCACATTGACTTATTTGGACCAGTTAAAACTGCTTCAGTCAGTGGCAAGAAGTATGGGTTAGTAATCATAAATGACTATAACAGATGGACATGGGTAAAGTTCTTAAGACACAAGGACGAGTCACACTCTGTGTTTGTTACCTTCTGTAACCAAGTTCAGAATGAAAAGGATCTTAGAATCGTTAAAGTCAGAAGTGATCATCGTGAAATCGTTTGAGTTATTCTTTAATGACAGAGGCATTCTGCATGATTTCTCTTGTCCTAGAACTCCCCAACAAAATGGAGTTGTAGAACGAAAGAACAGAACATTGCAAGAAATGGCCAGAACCATGATCAATGAGACAAACGTTGCTAAGATCTTCTGGGCAGAGGCAATAAACACAGCGTGCTACATTCAGAATAGAATCTCAATAAGACCTATTTTGGAAAAGACTCCATATGAATTGTGGAAGAACAGAAAGCCCAACATTTCATATTTTCATCCATTTGGATGTACTTGTTTTATGTTAAATACAAAAAATTATTTGAACAAGTTTGACTCTAAAGCACATAAGTGTATTATGTTAGGATACTCTGAACGCTCAAGAGGGTACAGAGTATACAATACAGAAACACAGATTGTGGAAGAATCAATCAGTGTTCATTTTGATGATAAGCTTGACTCTGAAAAGTCAAAGCAGAATGAAGTTTTTGTAGGTATGGAAATTGAATTTACAGGTTCTGAAGACAAGTCATCAGAAGCTCTCAACAAATACACTCCTTCAACATCTGAAAGGAGCACTGCTAGCAATCCTACAACAGCTGATGATCAACCTCAGAAGAGACTACCCAGAAGCAGCTTGGATCACCCAGAAGAAACTATCTTAGGAAGAAAGGAAGATCCAATCAGAACAAGAGCCAGCTTCAGAAACTCTGAGGAAACCCTCACGGGACTTGTGTCTCTGATTGAACCTTCTTCTATTGATGAAGCACTTCTGGACAACGACTGGATTCTAGCAATGCAAGAAGAGCTGAATCAATTCACCAGAAATGACGTATGGGATCTTGTTCCCAGACCAAAAGGATTCAACGTCATTGGAACAAGATGGGTGTTCAGAAACAAGCTAAATGAACAAGGTGAAGTTATCAGAAACAAAGCACGACTGGTAGCACAAGGTTATAGTTAGCAAGAGGGAATAGACTATACATAAACCTTTGCTCCAGTCGCCAGGTTAGAATATATCAGACTTTTAATTTCATTTGTTGTAAATAGAGGCATCACTCTGTATCATATGGATGTCAAGAGTGCATTCTTAAATGGTTATATAGAAGAAGAGGTTTATGTGCACCAACCCCCTGGTTTTGAAAATACAAAACATCCAGAACATGTTTTCAAACTAAAGAAATCACTATATGGTCTGAAACAAGCTCCCAGAGCTTGGTATGAAAGACTAAGTAACTTTCTGTTAGAAAATGAATTCACCAGAGGGAAAGTGGGCACTACCTTATTCTGTAAGTCAGTTAAGAATGACATCTTAGTCTGTCAAATTTATGTTGATGATATTATTTTTGGATCTACTAATCCTTCTCTTGGAAGAAAATTTGCTAAGTGTATGCAGGCAGAATTTGAGATGAGCCTCATGGGGGAACTGAAATTCTTTCTAGGAATTCAGATCAATCAAACTCCAGAGGGAACTTACATTCATCAGAGCAAATATGTCAGAGATCTTCTGAAGAAATTTGACCTCTCAGAATGTAAGCCATCAAAGATTCCAATGCATCCCACGTGCATTCTGGAAAGAGAAGAGGTAAGCAAAAAGGTAGAACAAAAGGTCTACAGAGGTATGATTGGTTCTCTCCTTTATCTGACAGCTTCACGACCTGATATCTTATTCAGCGTATGTATTTGTGCTAGATTCCAATCAGATCCTAGAGAATCTCACTTAACATCTGTTAAGCGAATTTTCAAGTATCTGAAAGGTACTACTAATCTGGGTTTATTTTATAGAAAATCTAGTGATTACAGCTTAGTAGGCTACTGCGATGCTGACTTTGCTGGAGACAGAGTAGAACGTAAAAGTACTTCTGGAAGCTGCCAGTTTTTGGGAGAAAATCTGATCTCTTGGTCCAGCAAAAGGCAATCCACAATTGCGCTATCAACAGCAGAAGCTGAGTACATAGCAGCAGCAGGATGTAGCACACAAATGCTCTGGATGAAAAGTCAGCTTGAAGACTTCCAGATTTTTGAGAGTAACATCCCTATACTCTGTGACAATACTTCTGCTATTTGCTTAAGTAAGAATCCCATTTTACATTCTAGGGCTAAGCATATAGAAATAAAACATCACCTCATTAAGGACTATATTTAGAAAGGAATTTTGAACTTAAAATTTATTGATACAGACCATCAATGGGCTGATATCTTCACTAAACCCCTTTCTGAAGATAGGTTCAATTTCATTCTGAAACATCTCAGCATGAAACTATGCCCAGAGTGAAAATGTTTTAATTTTATATATTAACCTTCAGAATGTATTTGTTTTACTGTGAACTTCTGATCAATCTCTTTTCATAAAGATAGACATGCAGATTGTATCAGATTCTATTCTTAAAAGATCTGAGCGTTTCAGCTCAAGGATAGACGTGTTGCTCACTATATCAAACAAGTGTCATCCAATCATCAGCAAATCTCTGAAGCTGAACGCGTGCACGCTTCTGAGAAGGAAAAATGTTGATTGGGTGCATTGAGACACATGTCTGGTAACCGTTTCAAGTATCTTTCTCAAATCCCCCAAAATCAGCAAGCATTAAATGCACGTAATCATGTTTTAAAAATGTAATCATGAATTATTTCTCTTTCTTAAAACCGTTTACACTTTCAAAAATTATTTTGAAATCTATTTAAGCACATTAACATCCACATTAATATTTTACCGTTTCTTACAATCTTACAAATATTTTCTGCATTTTCCTTGTGTGTTCATCTCTCTCAAAAGAAACCCATTTTTCAAGTCTTTCTCAGAAAACCCTAAGTGTGAACATGGCAACCTCCAGCAATGTTTCTGCAGGTTCTCAGAAGGAGGCTCTGCAACAAAGAATGGATGAAAATGATCAGAAGATGAAGGAAAGGATGGATGTGCAAGACAACAAGATAGATACAGTAGTCAGCATGGTGCACAAGCAGAATGAGACTGCTGATCAGATTAAGACAATGCTGGAGACTCTGTTCACACGCTTTCCACCCCAACCTTAGTTTTTCATTCATGATTTTTTCAATGTTTTCTTTGCATAATCATCTGTACTGTTTTGTATGGCTCTGAATTTAATATAACAAGTTTTTCTGCTCTGATCGTTTTAGCTTATATTACTTACACTTTTTGATTGCTGACAAAAAGGGGGAGAACAAGAATGATATTTTTCAATAACGGATTACTGAGACAAAAAGTCTCAAACATTCTAACACTCTGATATACTTGAATGTTTTCTGTTTTTGCATAAGTCTACAGGTACAAGAAGTTAATCACCTCTGATACACTGAAGCTCGAAGCTCTGATATTCTGATCTGAAGCTCTGATATTCTGATGTTCAAAGAAAGTCAATAAAGATCTGATCCTGAAGATCTCTTGGAATTAAAAAGGGAAGTAATAAATTCAGGGGGAGTATCTCCGATCTAAACTCTGATATCTACTTATTCCTTATCTTGATAACTTCCTAATTAATTCTGATACAACTTATTATTTAGTTATCTCTGATACTTTTCACGCTTATTTTCAATTAAAAAATATCTAGTTTTTGTCATCATCAAAAAGGGGGAGATTGTTAGAACAAAGTTTGAATCTACTACCCTAAGTTTAAGTTTTGATGATAACAAAATGCAAAGATATATTAACTGTATGATTCATGTAAGAACTATTTGCTACCTAAAATTACTTTCTGTTTTACAAAAACTCTGATAGGTATCAGCAAGAGAACATCCTCATCGGCATCAAAAAATTGTATATCAACACCAGCATCAGAAGATGTTATATCAGATACCAGAATCAGAAGATCAACTTGCACTTATGCTGAAGCTTGATGAACAGATCTGCGCTCAACACTCTGAACTCTGATAAAGACAACAACAGTTCATCAGCACCTAAGCAGCGTCAGAATGAGCCAAAGCTAGAACACGCTTAAGTGGCAACGGTACTGTGCATTCAAGACGAGTTATTACCAACGGGATCATTCCAGACAAGATCTGCTTATTAAGGAAAGAATGTTATTGGCATTGAAACAAAATTATTACTCCAACATACACTATTTCCAATGCTATATAAACAAGTCAATGAAGATTGAATTGGCTAATGCTCTACAACAATCTACACGCCAAAAAGCTGTTCATCATCTTCCTCACTCTCAGTTTGCTAAAAGCTCTCAAATTCCTTACTCAATTATTTTAGCAATCTAGTCTCATAAGCTTAAGTTGTGTAGTATCACAGTTGTGATAAACAGTTTTGTAGAAAACATTCACACACCTAGATTTCAATTCTTTATAAGAAAGTAATTCCTTGAGAAACCGGTTTGTGGTTTGCATCAAGAAGGCTTTAGCAGTTGTTAAAGCAGATTGTAATATTCAGTTGAATATAGTGGATTAAGACCTCGTTGGAGAGAGGCGAAATCACCTTGACGGGTGGACTGGAGTAGTTTAAGATCAAACGAACCAGGATAAAAATATCGTGTTGATTGCAATTGATTTCCAGTTTTTACAATTCAACCCCCCTTCTTGTGTTTTTCACTTCTTCAAAAGGGTGTACGGAAACTGGGAGGAGTCATACCAAGAACTTCCCCGCTACCTAAATGCACTCAAGACGTATTCTCCAGGTAGTGTTTACGTTCTAGAAACAGTGCCAGCATACGCCCAAGATGGTAGTCTACTAAATGGAAACGGAATAATCAGTCGAGTGTTTTGGGCATTTCAACCATGCATCACAGGGTTTGCATCATGAAAACCAATTATACAAATTGATGGGACTTGGTTGTATGGGAAGTACAAAGGCACGCTACTGATGGCAGTTGCATAAGATGGTAACATTAAAATTTTCCCCATTGCCTTTGCCCTTGTCGAGGGGGAGACCGGTGGTGCTTGGAGCTTTTTTCTGAAAAATCTGCGGACACACGTGGCTCCTCAACCAAATCTCTGTTTGATCTCGGACAAACATGCCTCCATTGAAAGTTCCTATAATAATCCTGCAAACGGTTGGCATGACCCTCCTTCTACGCATGTCTATTGCGTTAGGTATATCGTCCAGAATTTCCGAGGGAGATCAAGGACAAAACATTGAGGAAAGCGGTTATGAATGCGGGATATGCATTGACACAACCCACATTCAAATATTACCGCAACGAGATCCGTTTGTCAAATCCGGAAGCCGGTAGGTGGATCGACAATATTCCGGTGGAAAAATGGACTAGGTCATACGACAATGGCCAAAGATGGGGGCATATGACAACAAATCTTATTGAATCAATGAATGAGGTATTCAAAGGCATATGAAACCTCCCAATCACTGCCTTCGTAAAATCTACGTATTATAGGATGGCTGCTGTTGTACCCCAAAATTTGCCCTCCCATATTCTTCAAGATTTGGCAAGATCAATCTCCAGATGGTTCAAAATCTCTCAAGGGTTACACAGTCCAATTGCCTCCTAACACAGTCAAAATTAGGGTTTTGGTTCTGGCAAAGAAATTGAGGTTTCCAAGGGTCCAATCAAGTCCCATATGCCTACATACATTGTCAAGCATCCATATGTCAAGTTTCAAGACTCGCAGCATCAAGTTGCACAATCAAAAAACCCTAATTGCTTCACAGTCAACTGCAGGGGCAAAATGGTCATTTGACAGTCAAAAGTCAAAATTTTTGGTCAACATCTTGTTTTGAAGCCACAATCATAATTTGATCAAGTCTTGATCATGATTCTCAAAGCATGGCTCAAAAAGTCTCAAGATGCAAAAGTTTCTATTTTTGGACAGTTGAAAAGTCAACTGCAAATTGACCAAGGCATAACTTCTTCATGGTTTATCAGAAAAATCCCATCCAAAGCTCATTTTGAAGGGAATGACATTTCCTACAACTCATCTTCACACTCCAAGTCCAAGAAATGCTCTCACAAAAAGTTATCAATTTCAACATTATAGGTCATTTTCAAAAGTCAACAAAAAGGCACTTTAAGTCAAAGACCATAACTTGATATTGGTAAATAAAAATGACATGGGACCAAGGGCATTGGTTATAGGACTTCAAGACCTTTCCAAAATGTCCAAGAACATGTTCATAGCTTCAAAATTGAGCAAGATATGCATTGGAGAAGTTGGGAAATTTTTGGGAACTTTCAAAAGTCAACTTTGCCTAAAACACTTCAAATTTGCTAATGGGCCTCAAATTCTTCCTTGAATCATTACCCAAAGCCTATGCACGACCCATTGAGCTCAAAATAATTTATTTTCTTATTTTTAATTAATTAATTGGATTTATATTTATATTAATTCATTTAATTAGTTTTTATTATAAGAAAATTCAAAGATATGATTTTGTAGATCTTTTGTGCAGCAAATCAAACTAGGGCAAGTTGGCAAAGTCGTTTCTCATCCAAGGGGACAAGATCTTCCATAATTGGCAAGGTTTCATTGAAAAAAAGATTGAAATTTCATGATGGAAAATCAAATATTCAAATCATAAATTCATGGACTTATGGGCTTGTTTTTGACCTAGAATCCTTCACATACATATGCACAAGGAAACCCTACTGCCACACACACGAAAAATCTGCTGAAGCCATAGAACCAAGTTGCAAAATTTCAACAAAAACTTGGAAACTGATTTCATATTTGCAGGTGGATTCGAAGCCTAAATGTGATCCAGACGTATTGCTTGAGTCTCCAGGAGTCTATAGCAATCAAGAACAAGCTTCCATACCCAAGGAAACGGTAGAACAGAATCACCTTTTTCACAAAAATTCCCATAATCGAACTCTGCTTTCTATGCATCATTGTTATATTTTGATTATTGATTTATGCTACTAACATCTTCCTGAAGCGTTTGAGATAGTTTAATTGTGCTAAATCTTCCTAAACCAAAATCTACCATTGAAGGATATCTAGGGTTTCAGGACTTGAAAATTAGGGCTTTCCTTATATGGTAAAATTGGACCTTCAAACCAGTATGGACGAATTCGTTGCATCAAGACGAAACTATTAAGACCATCGCGCCCTTTTTATATTGAGTATATGCCTAATCGCTATTTTCATATTTCCAGTTTGTGGGGGTTTAAAACCCCCGCTATTCATTCTTTTTTGTTTCAGAACAGATGAAGAAGAAGCATGCGTGGCAAGGCGTGATAGGAGCATTCAAATATCTGGCGCGTTTTTTGTGTTATACCATTAACCTTTGTTCTTTTTTATATAATATTTGTTTTCCATTATATGTACAAACGCGTTGCCTGGCTCAGTTGGTTGATGAGGTGTATTGCAAGCATTGGGACCTGGGTTCGATTCCCAGGTCCCCCCATATAATTCATAATCTTTTTTCCAACGCATTCCAGTGTATTGCATGTCAAAGATCCATCATGAGCCTTCAATGCTCCATGTGCCAAGTGGCTGGGACCATCAATCCAAAGGCTGCAGGAGGAGGTCTATCATACGCCTGGGTCAACCAACGTGCACATGATTGGGAAAGTCAAACAAGGCTTTATTCTAATGGGCCAGAATTGCACAATTAACCTCCATATGGGCCTGACACCCCCCCCCCCCCTTGGTTTGCATATTTTTCAATTTTATTTTCTTTTCTCTTCTAATTCTTTTTAATTGTTTTAATTGTTAATTCACCATAAAATTAATTTTCATAATAAAAAATCAGAAACCAAAAAAATGTTTTATATTTAATTATTATTAATTTCACCACTAACCTAATTTTTTTTTTGTAAATAAATTTCAATAACTAACTTAGTTAAATTAGGTTAATTTTAACACTTTTCTTAATAAATAAAAAATGCATAGAATTAGGTTTTGATATTTTATCTTTTTCTTAATTAATTTTTCCTCATTATTTATTATCATTATTAATTACTATTATTTTTGTAAATAAACATGTAAATTAATTAATTATTAAATTAGGTTAACATTAATATTTTCTTTAATAATTAAAATAAACTTAGATCTAGGGTTTCCTTTGAATCTTTTTTTTTTATTCTTATTTTCATTAAATACCAAAAACATAAAAAACACTTTCTTTTCTTTAATTAAATAATAATTAGACTTTAATTTAATTTAATTTCAAGCAAAGGGTCAAAACCCTCGGACGTTCAGTTTATTTCTTTTCGCGCGTTATCGGACGTTCAATTTATTTCTTTTCGCGCATTATTCTTTTTCCTTATTGATCATTATGTAACTGTTCAAGGATGTAATAGTAATTAGGTTTACCGCATTTTTTACTTTCCGCATCTTTTATCAAAAACGGGTCTTTGTATTTTGGCGATGTATAGACCTGCGCCTTGTAATAGCGTAGCTTCTATCTTTCCGTATTTTACTTTCCGCACTCTTAAATTCTAACTTTGTATGAAAGAATGTATGGTAATTAAAAATAACTCGTAGCTCACGATACCATGATCAAAGATAAATATTAACATGAAAACAACACACAAATACACACACCACTTCTAGGGCACGCCTCACTTGTTGCCTTTGAAACGTAGTCGTCAAGTATAGGACGTTTTAGCGGTCCTTATGTCCATGATCCAGTTGCCTCGAAACAGTTGCCTCAGAACGGTTGCCTCAGATTAAAAAAGGATCAAGGACATAAGGGTAGCCTCTAAGGTGTCCTACTGTTGCTTCGGTGACCACACTGTCCCTACACTCGAATTGACCCGAACACCTCCAACGGTAGTGCTACCTACCTCTCAATGGTGGGATGGCACTACTTTAGGGACTTCTACACAACCTAATTCCTTAGGGTAGGTAGATGACTCATGGATACTTGCTCTCTAAAAAACAATCAAAACTCTTTTCACACCAACACTTTCAAAAAGCTTTCAAAACAAATTTTTCAAACACTCTTGAGGACAGATACAAGAGTCCTTCAGAAATCTTTCAATGAAACTTTTGCAAAACCCACTCACATTTTGAAAAGCAAACATTTTGAAAACATAAGAGCAAGTATCTAAGATCCCATGGATAACCATGGATAGAAAGGGTGCTAACACCTTCCCTTTCTATAAATCTACCTCCCGAACCGAGAAACGTTCTCATAAGGAATTTTGCTGTGCTTTTGTCCTGTCCATGTTGGAGAAAATAAAAGACGGTGGCGACTCTTGCTTCCGCGACATTTCGCGAACCAGCGTTAAACAGTCAGTTCTAAATCCACCGATCACAGCTGCGTTATTTGCCAAAAGAGGTGAAATGTGGAATGCGGTGTTGCAATCTGGACAACTATGGAGTGAAAGCTGCATGAAATACATTAAGGCTGAAAGTGCTAAAGCCAACACTCATGTGGTTATACGGTTTGACCAACACAGCCATAACTTCATTGTGAAAGAGACAATCGACCACAATGAAGGCCTGCCAAGACAAGAATATAGGGTCATGCTACCTTCTCAATGGTGCGATTGTGGCAGGTTTCAAGCATTTCGTATGCCTTGCTCTCATGTCATTGCCGCTTGTGCTCATACCCATCAAGACGCGCTGCAACTTCTGTCAAACATTTACAAATCTGAAACGTTGCTCAACGTTTACAACAACAACTTTCCTTTGGTAGCAAAACCAGATTATTGGCCTGCATACGACGGTGAAATAGTGTGGCACAATGACCAAATGCGAAGGAACAAGAAGGGTCGTCCCAAAAGTAAGCGCATCACAACAGAAATGGACGATCTTGACAATTTGGAAAGAAAGTGTGGTTTATGCCGTCAGGTCGGACACAATCGCAAAAACTGTCCGAATCGGGCGTCTGCCTCGACCACATAAAAATTGTAATACATAAAATCTTTACTTAATTGTGTTGTAAACATTTGGGTTTTCCATTAACGGATTTTTCTACAATTAATAAAACGCGTACAAGAATAATTAACAATATTTCGTCTACGAAATTACAACTGTTAACACAATTTCATCTGACCCATGCATCATCAACATTACATCGCTGTCTGTTTTGACTTCCTCCAACCATACATTAGGTCTTTGTGTCGCATGTGAGGTTGTTGTTCGTTTTCGCTGGATCCTTCGAATTTTTCCCCCTCCGCAATGTCTCCATCTAGCCATTGCATCAACTCCCGCTTCAGACGCTCCATGGAGTGAATGTGCCAGAATTTCATTTTCATCGCAAGTTTCGTTGCGGAGAAGATAACGTAACCATCTCTGCTAAAAATCATAGGCGAGGTCATGACGCAAATAACAGAGTACAAAATAAAAATACAGTGCGAGAAAGTGTGCGAAATTTCGGAGAAACGGACGAATTATTTATAAAACAGCATTTTATCCTAGTTTTGCCCTAGGAGCCAAGTGAGATGGCGCCTCCTCTCACTTTTAAGGAGCATGCGCCATCTCACTTGGCTAAAATCCAAGGGAGGCGCCGAGTGAGATGACGCCTAGGGAAAAAGTGTAGGTGCATGCGCCAATTCAGATGACTCCTCCTTTGGGGAGTCATCTGAAACATGGTTATTTGCGTAATTTTTTTCGAAATCCGATTATTTGCAAAATATTATTTTAATACATGGTTATAGTAAAAAAAAATTCTAGCGTTAATTGGATAAGGCATAGCCATAGCCAATTGATACTGTAGCGGCAATTGAGAACATATAAGTGATTTCAATTTAGAATCATAAGGTTGTGTTACTGTCACTTTTTATGTAAAATTGATATATCAGTACATTCATATATATATATATATATATATATATATATATATATATATATATATATATATATATATATATATATATATATATATATATATATATATATATATATATATATATATATATATATATATATATATATATATATATATATATATATATATATATATATATATATATATATATATATATATATATATATTTTGTAATATTGGTGTTAAATTGGGAATGACTAGTTGGAGGTACTGTAGCGACATTATGAGATTCATTGAAAATCCATTGTAAGTGTTTTAAGTTTGCTATTATATAATAAATAATAATTTAATTATTAGTATAATAGTTTTTAAGAATTGGAAGTTGTAAATAAAATTGTTAGGGTTGTTTTGAGTTATTAGAAGTTATATTTTAATTATTTTGGGTAATTCTAATATGTTTGGAGTTATCAGTGTATGATTCGGTGTGTGTGTTTTCGTTGAAATTTTAAAAATTCATAACTTTTAAACCGTAATTCCGTTTGAGTTTCCGTTCGAAGCGTTAGAAACCTAGCGAGACATTATTTTTAATAAAAATGGTCTTGTTCGAAATAAGTGATTTAATAATGACACGATTATGTAAATGACTTGTAATTGTGGTTTTTGGTTCGTTAATTGGTGTTGGATGCGAATAATATTGTTTGTTATGTGTTATTGTAATGTGTTGAATTGATGAATATTGACATGATGTATGTAATTCAAAGTTGTTGAATTATGTGAAATATGCATGAATATTAAGATTAGAGAATGATCTTAATTGCATATGATTGTTATAATTACACATGCATCATTTGTTGTGTCAAGAGCCGTGTTTACTAGTTCAGAGATGGGACTAGTGGCTTGCCTCAAGCTCAGAGAGAGGGCTTGAAGCTCATAGTGGGGGTTTATGGATTCAAAGAGGGGATTTGATTCCAAGGGAATTAAATATTGAGTTGGTGCCACATGCATCATGCATAGTATTGAGTTGCATTTGAGTCAGATATGTCAAAATGAAATTGTTGGAATTGGTGTACAATATGTGATAATGATGTGAATGTTATATTTGTAGTATTTGTGATTAACTATCATTAAATTGTGGAATTATAGATGTTTACTTGTGAAAAGCATGGCTACTTGAGCGATAACTTATTGATGAAACTCTTGAAGTGTGAGAATAATGATATTATGCATGTATGCTACTAATTATATATCACCTTATGATTTCGATAATTATGTAAATTCTCACCCTTCTGCTAGAATGATGTTTTATAGAACATCGTTCAAGTACTTAAGATATCAGTGGTTCTCGCAAGGACTAGTCGGAGGGATTAGTAGCTTGTTATTCCTTACTAGGTAATGTGTCATGCTCTGGTCATGTAGCACGAGGATCGCTTGCTTCATGTTTGATTTGTATAACATATTTGTCATATTTATGTTATTTGTTTATGTTATGATGTATTGGGAACATGATACAAATATTATCATTTCGTATTTGGCATTGTATGTGGAGATATTGAGATGGATGGCCTTAGTGCCTAGTGATTTATTATATGATGTTATTTCGATATTCATGTGTTGGTATCATGTAGAGATGCAAGTATTCCGCCATGACATGCATAATTGTTAAATATATACATGCATGAGTTTAAATACGTGTTATTTGAGCATTACCATGGTATGTGTTGTTTTATTTTGGAGATATATGTGATGCCCTCTTGATATGCATGTTAATTTACTCTGATTATAAAATATATTTGTGCGGGGAATTAGAGGGTGTCACACATCTCTTTTAACGCATATTTAACTCTTTCTGGTCAAAGAGATACTTTAAGCTCTTATGGTCGCTGAAAATTACAAAATGAAATTCATACAAGTAATGTCGCCACACCTTAAGTGTGAAGAAAATAGCAGTGAGTTCAAGGTCATGGGTGTAACACCCCAAAAATTAATTGGATTATTTATTTAATTATTTAATTGTATTATAATGAGTATTTGTGATGTATTTGTGAGTATTTATGGTGTTTTGATGAATATGATGTGTGATGTAATGCTATGTGTAGTATAGAGAAAATTAGGTGATATTGAGTAGTTTAAATGATTTTAGATGATTAGAGTAAATATTTAGAATTGTTTTAATTAGAGAAAATAGAGATAATAATAAGATGTAGAAAGGAAGAGGGAAAGGTGGTAATGTTAGATGGATTAGTGAGGGTAAGATGGGAAAGGCAATGTGGCTTAGCAAGATGATCCCTGGATTCATGAGTTTATTTCCATGCCCTAGTCAATAAAGCTTGAGAAATTAAAACCTCACCATTGAAGTTGTTTTGGAAGAGATGGAATGGCAAGGTTCATTTTGATTCACCACACTTCAAAGTTATCAAGATTGATTCAAAAGTACAAGGGGTTGATTGAAGAAGTTGTCATGGTTGGATAAGGCCTTGTTCCCATTAGACACAAGTGAATATTTCTATGAATTCTCAAGATATGGAAGTGGTTTTGGTTGCTATGAGTTCTCATTATCATCCTCAACAAATTATATCTACAAATTAAGAGTGTTGGTACAAGAAGGTTGTTTAAAATTTTCAAAGTTCCTCAAAGCATTTTCTTAATCTAGGAGCTAGGGTTTTGAACTTCAAAGAAGTATATCTTGCTCATCTTTTGGTATTTTTGAGTGATTCCAAAGACATACTTCTCTTCAAAGGGTTATTAACAAATTACTTAAAACTTTTCAAGGAGTTTTCATGTGGAAGAAACTTGATGATGAAGAAAGATTACAAGTCCTCCAGATGAACCCCCAATTTTCCATGTGTGACTCCAAATGATCATAACTTGGTCAATTTTTATTACCTTGAGCCCACTCTTTTTCCACAATGATCTTGAGGATGTGAACTTCACTCCTTCTTTTATGTATAAAGTGAAAACATTGATGTAAGATGCCCTAAGGATACAAAGGATTATAGGTCATTTCATGATTTTTTGCCAACTTCAACAATTCATAACTCTCTCAATTTTTGAAGATTTTGAATGGTTAAAGTTCCAAAATGACATTCAAGATATCTACTTCATTACATATTTTTTGGTCAAGAACAAATTCCAAGTGGATGACCATGTTTGGATGAAAAAGATTATAGGTCACTTTTGAAGAAAAACTTGAAGTATTTTTAAGTGTGGAAAGTCAACTTCTTTTTCCCAACTTTGACTCATTGCAACTTTCAGCTCAAACATCCATTTCATTCCATTATTTTACCATTGCAAAGCTTGTAACCTCATCTTTCTAAAGCTTCAAGAATCATGCCCTAAGACCCCTTGAGCTGAGAATGCCATTGATTTGAACTTGGTAACTTGAAACTGAAGTCTCTTCAAAAGTCAGAATGTGAAATCCTTGATTTAGCTTCTAAACACATTTTTTCTGGGCGTTTTTGCTTCTAAACATGTTTAGTGAACTTCCAAAAGTGATTAGCATAGCAAAACGCGTGTTTTGGATGAGTTTTGATCAAAATAGAAGTCACGTTTTTCTTGTTTGCAACTTCACGATTTCCCTCCAAACTTCATCATTTCACACGCTTGAACATTCCATTTGATTCCCTATAAATAGAGGGTCATCCCCCATTTAATTCCTCAAGCTTGAACAGCCAAAATCACCCTGCCAAACTCATTCCATAACTTACTTTTCTGCAACTTCGAAATCAGTGTTCAAGCCTTTTTCAATCCATTTTTTTTATCAATTCACCTTTCTTGATCTTCCCTAAAGCTAACCATACAATTACCTTCAAGAATCGTGACCTATATTGATCCATAGAAGTCCAGTTTCAGAGTTATGCAACTCAACTTCAATAGGTAGATTTCTCCTTCAATTCTTCCAAACTTTGATATCACTGTGAAGCTCTCATTACCCTGGTTCTAGTTGCAACACTTGCTTTTATTTGGAAATACGTTTTGGACATGAATTTTCAAATCCCTTTTCAAAACTTTTCTTACAAATTGCTTGAGCTACAGTTTATATAAATTTTTCGCGAAGGTTTGGTTATCTTCGTCTTTATGAGACGAAGCGAATGACATAGGTCTGAGCTTATGATTTTATAGTTTGAGAGACCTGTATTTCATGTTGGCTAGAGGTTGAAGATGACCAACGTGTCATATTCCAACCAATGATGGTGTGCCATTTGTATTTTTTGAGAATCTGATTTTTACATTTGATTCAGTGCTTTATTCACTAAAGTCCATAACATGCACAGCGCGCCAGGTCCACTTGATCTGTTTACTAACGCGTTTTGACAATGATTAGATGGCCCATATTTTTTTTGGTTTGATATTTTATTTTATGATTTTCATTTTAATTGTTTTAAACTTCAAAAAATCATAGAAAATTCATTTTAAAGTCCAAAAAATCTGAAAAAATTATGAAAAATATTTATGATTTTTCTCTTTTTTATTTTTATTTTTTTACAATTTTATTTTGTGTTTTGATATTTTTTATAAATTTTCACTTTATTTGAATTGTTTTAAATGTTTAAAAATAATTTTATACATTTTTTAAATTCTGAAAAATATATGGAATGATCCAATGATATTGTGACAAATATTGGTGACTTCATTTATTTTTTTATTTCTAACTTTGTTATTTTTTTGTCATTTTTGGTTTATTTTACTCATTTTTTTTTTAATTTTTAAAATAGTTTCTGACTTTAAAAAATTACCAAAAATTTTACAAAATTATTTGAGTCCTTTTCTGATTTTTCTATTATCTTACTTAATATTTCTTGATTAATTTGAACATTGTTGATATTTTTCTCTTTTATTTCTATTTTAAAACATTTTTAAAAAACCTATTAATGTATATATTAAATGCAATATTATTTTGTGATTATTTTTTGGCTGATCTTGGGTTGAATTTTTGATCATGAACTTTATTAACATCATTGGATCCATGGTGTTGAGTCTAACTCCATAAAAATTGATGAATGATTTTAATAATAGTTTGATTAAATTTTAATTTAAATGTGGTTTGAATATTCTTTCCCACCCCTCTTCATCTTATCCCTTTCTTATTGCACTAAGTGTTATTGGAGCATGATCTCTATATCATGTCTCAAAACAAATGGTGCATAGATTGCTATTGACCGGCTTCAAAATAGGTGCGACTTCTACATAAGTCCACTTACGATTGCTTAACATAGCGCTAAATTTTGACTCGATTCGAATAAATGATCATTCGTGGTCCAAACCTATGTTTGCAAGCCCAAGAATGTTAATTTGATCTATTTGATCCAATAACCTTGAGATTCATTGTGTGGAGGCTTTGGTTCTACCAATCCTCTAATGGATCTACAACACTTTTGGTCAACGCGGATCACTTAAACATCGTTGATCATTAAATGATACTTTTGAGGATTTAAAAATGGATGATATACTTGACAAAAAGAAAATGCAACTTGTTGTGTGAAGGCTTTGGTTCTACCAATCCTCTAATGAGTTCCAAATGCAAGTTTCAAGATGGTCATCCAACTAACCACTAATAATTGACTTTATTTTGTGATTTTATTTTATGCACTTTTATCTTATGCACCATTTACTTTTAGCATTTACATTTCATGCTATTTTTCATCTTTGCTCACTTGAGCATTTACTTTCTTGTCATTTTTATTTTGCTCACTTGAGCTTTTCTGTTTTTAAGACACCTAATAATTAACATAAACCATAAAAAAGCATTGACCTTCTTGGACTTAGGATTAGAAATCTTGGCCTATGTTGGAGACCTTGTGACCTTAATTGATATTTTGTCTGGACTTCTTGAGGTTTACCTCAAGACATTAGGTTGTTTGTTTATTTGTGTGCAGGTTATTGTGGTTACATTCTTTGTTTGTAATCTGGAATTCACCCATATACAGTCGTTACTCTGCCTAATTTTTGTGAATACTTAATACATTTGAAGTTTGGTTCTCTCAAGAGGTCTAGTATCTTTGCTTGCTTGGTTTCAATCCAAAGAATGAGAATTTTATCTTGACTCATAATGTCAAGTATTGGCTTCTTGTTGGTTAGATGGTTCTTAGCCCTAGCGTTTACCTTATGCTTTAGGATAGTCTCTTCTTCTCCTCCCATCTTCTTTAATTTCAAAAATATTCTCCCTCCTTTTAAAAACTCTTCTTGTTTTGAAACTCGAACCATTTCATAATAAACTTGGACCTAGGTCCATGCATTTTCAAAACCTTTTCATAAATAAACATCAATCAACTTAATAATACCTTGGAATTTTTTTGTGAGAAGACTAAAAGTCAATCAATCTCATTTCAAACCATTTTTCCACTTTGGCTTTTTATTTTAAAACCTTTCTCAAAAGATTGGAATCTTGTCAATCCTTGTAGTGATGCAAACAACTATACTTATACAATATGTAGTGAAGAGAGATATTTTCCACTTGGGTGTTGAGTGAGGCATTATTGATTTTAGAACCAAGCCATATCATCCACTTTGAGATGATGCAAATTCTCCTTTCTCATGATTGTGGGTAGTAAGTATGTTTTCCACACGGATAATGACAATGATGTCTTATCTCATAAAATTAACCAACACACTTGTGTTTTAAAATTTTAAAAAGAGGAACTACGTGTACCCTGACCCTCTATTGCATGAAAGGTGGTATGTAGGCACTAAAGATTCGCAACCGCGGCGGGTGCAAAAATAATAAAAATATATATTTCTTTTCTCACCTTCACCATCTATTTTATATACAACATTTTATAGCTAAAATATACAGATTTTATAAAGAGGTTCCTGTGGAGTACCATTGATGTTTAGGTTGCTAATACCTTCCCTTTGCATAACCAACCCCCTTACCTTGAATCTTTCCCCCTCTTTTTTGGATATTCGTTGTTTTCCCATTCCTTTGGAAACAATAAAGCGCGGTGACGATTTTTATTATGATATGTATAAGTCTAGTAAATCCAATGGCTTAGTCCTAAACATTTCTACCGCTACAGAAAAAATGGCGACTTCATTGGGGAAAGATTGACCTCTTGCTGGTCCATCCCTAAGTGGGTTAAACCTATCTTTTTCTATATTTGTATATGTGCTATTGTTTGTTATATATTATATGTTGTATATATGTTTGTCTGAATTTTCCTGGTTTTTAGGGTGCTTGGTGATTATTTATAAGTCCTATACCCGGACTTGGGCAAACTTTAAGATAGGACGGGCGATATAGTCGTGTTAACTTTGAGAGAGTAATCCCAAAAAATGAGGCATGAGATCCCTCACTCAGTGGAGGCCCATTTGACTGTAGTGTCGTTTACCGAGTTATCGGGAAGACGTACTGCTTTCGACCTGGGAGCCTGCAGAAGCTGAGGACCGTAGAATACCTAACCCATGTTGGCCTTTTAGGTGTAGTGCAGAAGCTATGATGGAGTAATCTGGAAATAGTTGTCACGCGATACTACGCTCGAACGAGTTTTTCTTGAGAATATTACTAATTACCAAATTAATCGGGAAGTTGGTAATATCCGAAGGAAGGATGTAGACTCTGGAAACCTCTAGAACCTTGTCCGACAGGTGATAACTTTTAGACCATACCTTATGGGTAGTACCTTCTACCTCATGCTCGTGACGTTGAACCTATGAACCATATGTGTGTGATCTTGTGTGTGATTGTTGCATTATGCATCCATGCACTCATAAGCATCTTTTGAAGAAATTTTATTTTAAGGGACTTGGAAGTTGACCATTTGTGAATATCTCAGGTACCTTTTGACCATGGATTCTGGAAAAATAAAGACCCTAAAATACGGTTTCAAAGATCCCAAGATAGATGAGTTGATCAGTCTAATTCCCGAGATTGAGTGTTCTGCAGATTTTCGAAAGAAGTATGGATCCATCATTCCTCTCATGAAGCTTAGGATGAAGGAGGGTATTCTCTCGACCTTGGTCCAGTTCTATGATCCGATGTATCATTGCTTTACTTTCCCTGATTATCAGTTAATTCCTACTGTGATACGGTGGAAGAACCGACTGTTAATACTGGTTTGCATTTTTTGTTTGCAAATGTTGCGGTAAGCAAGAGTCGCCACCGACTTTTCTTTTATCCAACAAGGAAAGGGTGAAAAGAACAGAAAAAGACTTTTTTTCTTCTGATATTTCTGAGTACGGGGGGTAGATTATGGAAAGGGAAGGTGTTAGCACCATTTCCATCCATGGTTTTCCATGGGCTCTTAGGTACTTTCTCATTTTCTTAAAATTGCTTATGTTTGTGTGCTTTGAAAAGCTTTGAAAATTTCCTTAGTGCGACGATTCACTTTATGGTAACTCTTGTATAAGTCCTCAAGAGAGTGATAAAGTGTTTTTGAAAACTTTGTTTGAAAAGTATGTTTGAAAGTGTAGGGTGTAAAAATCTGATTTGAGCAAGTACCTAACAGCTATCAACCTACTTAAAAAAGGCGTTCTTTTCCTCCTACCCTTTAGACCGTGTTATCCTACTATTAGTGAGTAGGTAACCCTAGCCATTGGATGTTTGAGGGACTATCGAAAGGGGCGTAATGGTCATTGAAGGCAACATGTAAGGATACCTTAGCATTTCGAAGGGACTATCATCATAAGATCATTTCTCGTAGGCAACTCGAGGGACATTTAGGGACTATGATCTTTATGACGATTTTAACCGAGGGCCTTTGCTAAGAGTATCCCTACGTTTCGAGGGACATGACCATTGTTTCCGAAGGCAACCAAGTGGGGTAACACCCTAGGGGTGCAAGTGTGTTGACCATTGTTTTTTCCAGATATTTTATCTTGCGCAATTAGGGTTATCTAGGTTCAATTAATCATTATCTTTCATGCAACCCTATTAAACATTCTTCTAAGCAGTTTATCATGCGAGAAAGTAAATGGCAGAAATATAAAATTCCTAACTATTACAAGGCTTTGGTGCAATTACATAATTAGTGATTGAAAGGTAAAAATGCGGAATTAAACCCTAATTATTACAAATAGGGCGCAATTACATCAATAATGGAAAATAAATCGTACGGAAAAAAAATAATTAAGCGTGAGAATTAAAATTGAAAAGAATAGTGCAAAACCCTAAAAAACTAATTTGATTATTAAAAGATTTTTTTTGGATTTTTTTTTATAAAAAATGATTTGAACTTGACCTAATTTTCTAATTAATTTTTTAATTAATGAAAATAAATTAAAATTGATAAAAAATAATTAATTTGCAAAAATTAATTTAATAAAAAAAACTAAGTCCTATTTTTGTGATTTTTGATTATATAAAAATGATTTTAAAAAAGAATTAAATTAATTAAACAAAAAATAAAAATAGTAAAAACAAAAAAAAAGAGTGAAGGAATGGGCCTGAGGGGTGTAAACCCAAATCTAGGGGGTGGCATGCTGGATTCGTCCAAAGCCCAATCCTGTGGCACATCACGAGTGTTGGATCCAGTGTTGTTAGGAGCCTGGAGGTCCATCATGAGGGTGCAGCCTGGAGGCATTAGATATGGATGCTGATTGATCCAAGGGTGATGAATTTGGGGTGTAGGATGAACGCGCTGGGCATGACAACATTGGATCTGCAAATAGATATTGAGAAAAATAATATGCAGGAGGCAGGGGTCGAACCCCTGACATCCTACATGCGCGCCTTAACACCCTTCGCTCTTACCACTGGGCCATTTGGTCTTTTATGATACCAAACAACAACAATACATCTTATTTGATAATTAGTAGTAATAATGAATGAAAAGAGCGCACCATTCAAATTGACCAACTAGACTTGGACACATCATCATCTTATCCAAAGGGTTGTCGTTTTAGACAGAACCTTTACCTACGGACAACCTACTATAACTACAAACCTGCGTATTTCAAAAATCACAGCCACGCAACAAAAATGAAATCTAAATACATACATCAACTGGGTTTGATCTCGTGAGTGCAATGGTGTTCATCGTTTGGCTTAATTCCACATGCGCTGAAAAACCCTAAAACAAAGCTTCAAACCCTAGCAATGGCAATTGTCCATACACGCATCAAAACTCATAATTAATTATACAAACAAATTCTGAATGATGATACAAACATGAATGTATGCTTAGAAATCATTTATAACGCGTAAATATTCAAAATCAAATTCAAGAATGAAGGGCAAACTATGATACCATATGCGTGGTTTCTGAAGGTATTGAGGCGTGGTAATGGTCCAAACAGCTTCCAAACGTGCCCAGGAGTTGATTGCAATCTTTAGATTGCCTTGAATCTACCTACAAATGCCAAATCGAATGCCACTTTTTTGCCAAAAAATTGGAGTTTCTTGTATCAATTCTACACGGCCAAATCCTCTTTTCATCATTAGGTTTTGTTATGCATATATAGTAGAAGCAATTAGGTCAATAAAACTGAATTGAATCTTTGCAAATTGATGAGAAGAGATTTGATTTGCATCTTGTATACTTTGTTTCTAAATTTGGCCAAATCATGCTATATTCATCCCAATCAGTCCTTGCACGAAAATCTTGATTTTCCAGCTGATTATGGACTCATCACGTGGTCATAAAATCAAATCTTGGATTTTATTTTATTATTCCATTATTTAAATTGATTTATTTTTATTTAAATGAATAAAAAATCAAAACAAATAATAAAAATAATAAAATAACAGGTGGATAAGCTCATGAGTCGTGGGTCCTCTTAGGAACAAGTTTCAAACAAGAAAACATGGGCCCATTTGGAAATAAAAAATCAATTTTGATCAATGTTGACTTCATGCACATTTCCAAAATTTGGTCAATTTTAGCAATGCATATCTCTCTCATTTTTTACCCTGAGAGGGTGTTCTTGGACTTTTTAGAAAGCTTAGGATGTCCTCTAAATAACCCTTTTAGTTTCATCTCAATTGTATATTCCATGTTCATATAAGGAGCTTTGACCCAAAAGGTGTTTTTTTTTTTACTTTTTGAAATGACCTATAATGTCTGAGCTTATATCTTTTGATTGAGGCATTTCTTGGCATTGAGGGCTGAAGATAAGTTGTAGGGAATTGGATTCTCTTCAAAATGAGCCTTGGTTGGAAAATTTATGATAAATTATGAAAAAGTTATGCCTGGTCAAAGTTTGGTTGACTTTTCCTATAGAAACCCTAAATTGCCATTTTTGACTTTTGATGAATTGGGAGCATTTCTTGGGGAATCATGATCAACCCTTGATAAAATGATGGATAATAATTCAAAATATTAATGTTGACCAAAAACCTTGGAGTTTGACTGTATTTGGGCCACAGTTGACTTTTGACCTAGTACAGTTGATTTTCAGGCACTTGAGCAGTTGACTGAGCAAACTTGTTGTGCAAGGCATTAAACTTGGCATGGATGATCTTGAGGAAATATTAGGACTATGGAGATCATTTGGGACCCTTGGAACTCAACCATCTTGATGAGGAGTGAAACCCTAGTTTGAGGCTTATTGTCTTAAGAGGAGGATTTGTCTGGTCAATCCTTAGTCAACTTGAGCAATTGAGGACCTCTAGGAGTATGTCTTGTGTGAAAATGGAAGGGAAAATTTTGGGGTACAAAACCTACTCTAGAGGAGTATTCTTATCTGTTGGATTTACCTATTACCGATCGTGTTCCTTTTACTGGTTTGGAGGGTGAGCCAAAACCACACGGGATTGCTGCTTTAATCCTACTGGGGAAGTCTGAGGTTGAAGCCCATATGACTATTAAAGGAGGGATTAGAGGATTACTAGCTCAGTTCTTATTGGAGAAAGCTCGTTACTTTTCCAGGATGAAAAGTATAGTTTCTTTTGAGGCCATCTTTGCTCTACTTGCTTACGGGTTGTTTTTATTTCCTAATGTGGATAAGTTTGTTGACGTTAATGCTATCAGGATCTTCATGATTGGAAACCCAGTTCCTACATTGTTGGGTGATGCTTATTACTCTATCCATATTTGGAATTCTTATCATGGAGGGATGATTTTTTGTTGCATGCCTCTGTTGTACCGATGGTTTATTTCTCAGATGCCTTAGTCTGATGCTTTTTGGGATGTCAGGAAGGAACCCCGTTGGGCTCCTAAGATCATGGCACTTATTCACTCGAATATTGATTGGTATCATCGAGATTACCAGGATGTAGAGATTTTCGACAGTTGTGGTAGTTTCCCCAATGTACCTCTTCTTGGTACAATGGAAGGAATTAACTATAACCCTGTTCTTGCACGGCGACGACTTGGTTATCTGATGAGGGATAAACCAAATAGTATTCATTTGAGTAGTTTCTTTATGAAGGAGGGAGAAGACCATAAGGAAGCTAGGGAGAAGATCGCGAAGGCCTGGCGTCACATTCATATGAAGAGTAGGAAAGACTTGGGACCTAGGGGGGTGTTTCTTTGGAGCCTTATCTTCAGTGGGTCCAAACGAGAGCTATTCAGTTGAAGATGACGTATTCCCAGGAAGCACCTATGCCTGATTTATTTGTGAAGACCACTCTTCATCTATTGGATGATGTGGAAGAACTACATCTTGCTTTGGTTAGGATGCAGTAGGAAAAGGATTCTTGGAAGAATAAGTTCCAAACTTTGGAGATTTCCTATAGAGCAAACTTGAAGGAGAAAGACGACTTAATTGCGATTCTTGAGAGTTTGGCTGTAGAGACCATGGAGAGGCAAGGGGATTTATTTTCCTCTACGCCTCAGACAAATGCTAGTTGCTCACTTCCTGATTCAGTTGATTGGAAGGAGGTTTCCACTAGATATGCGGAAGAAAATTAGAGGTTGAAGGCTCAGATTGCCAGGCTTACAGGGAAGCGCCAGCGTATAGAGTGATCTCCATCAGTTTTACTTCTTAGGGTTTTAGACTTTATTTTCATCTTGTACTTGGTATTATTGAAACTTATAATCCATTTTGAAGTTATTATAATAAAAAATTTCAATATCTCAAATGTGTTATTACTTTGATATTTGCAATATGTCTATAAATCTTTAAGTTCCTTGAAATATTAATATTAAAATAAATCATGTGCATTGCATATCATGCATCATATTGCACATATTTCTTGAATTTGTTATGCATATCCAGGTGTCTTACCAAGCTTCTTTACTTTGTTCAGCAAGTTGTCTCACCACTATAACACTCGAGCTAATTTCAGAAGGAAGATGGACAACTTAGAACAAGAGAATCGCGAGCTGCGCGACGAAGTTTCTGCTTTGAAGGCCGGCATGGCCAATCTCACTGCTCTGATGGAATATTTGGTGGATGCTCAGAATCAGCCACCGAGTGTTCAACCTCAACAAACAAGGGTTACTACTGAAGCTCCGACTGTTCCTTGTCTGATACTTCAGCTGTTGTTCAGAATCGCATGCCTCAAGGTTATCCATGGGGAATGCTAGAGAATTTTGCGCCTGAAGGTTTCAATCTTGGTCCCCAAGATACTCTAGTTGTTCAGACTACTGTTACTCCTACACCTCCTGTGGTGCATGTTACTCCTGCTGCACCTTCTTTGGTGAATATGGCCCCATTTACTAATGATGATATGTATCGTCATTTTCCTCCAACATGTGAAAACTTGGGTCTCTATGATAGAATGGATGATTTTCAAGAGAAGTTTGACATGATGCAGAGGGAGATGAAGGCCCTCAGTGGAAAGGAATTGTTCGAGCAAAATGTGAATGATTTATGCTTGTTCGGGCATCTTGATGAGGAGTGAAACCCTAGTTTGAGGCTTATTGATTTTAGAGGAGGATTTGTCTGATCAATCCTTAGTCAACTAGAGAAATTTAGGACCTCTAGGAGTATGTCTTGTGTGAAAATGGGAGGGAAAATTTTGCGGTACAACAGCTGCCCCTATTCAATCTTCTTAAACCTGAGGATTTAGATTGGCTTGTCTGCCTTTCATGATCTGAGGGTGGAAGATGATTGAACACTAGAGTGCCCAGAAATTTGCACTCGCATGAAGTAATACTGATGGTTGATGACGTCGGGAATGGGCTTAAAGATGCCATCCAGAGAATGTGACGAAGAGTCGTTGGAGATGGGCTTAAAGATGCCATCCAAAACAATGATGATTTCGTGAGATATTACTTTGTGGGAATTCTTGTTCCTGTTGTTAGGGAGGCCTTTGCTGAGGAATGTTGGTCTCTGTCTTGGGGAATAGAGTCTAGGAGCTTCAGTTTGTCCATTACTTTACTGAGGAGTTATCTCTTGATTGAAGAGACGGGAGTGAACTGCTATCTGGTCAGGATCCAGGCTTCACAATGACTTGCTAAGGATAATAAGGTTAACTGCTATCTGGTCGTATTCCAGGCTTCACAGTGACTTACTGGAGAAATGAGATTAAACTGTCATTTGGTTGTACTCCAGGCTTCGCAGTAACTTGAATTGTTGATTTGACTATTATCTGGTCAGTTTCCGGGCTTCATAGCTTCTTTAACTGGAATAGAAATCTTAGTATCGATTTGACTGATCCAGAGAAAATCTTAGGTTAACTTTGATTGGCATAGTAATCAGGAGGATCTTATTAGCGATTCAACTGACCCAAACGAAAGTCTTGGAATATTTTCTACTGGCGTAGTAAGCAGAGAGATCTTGAGATAACTTTGTCTGGCATAGTAATCAGGAGAATCTTAGTAGCGATTCAACTGACCCAGACGAAAGTCTTAGAATCTCTTCGACCGGCATAGTGAGCAGAGAGATCTTGGGTCAACTTTGACTGGCATAGTAATTAGGAGAATCTTAGTAGCGATTCAACTGACCCAGACAAAAGTCTTGGAATCTCTTCCACCGGCATAGTGAGCAGAGAGATCTTGGGTCAACTTTGACCGGCATAGTAATTAGGAGAATCTTAGTAGCAATTCAACCGACCCAGACGAAAGTCTTGGAATCTCTTCCACCAGCATAGTGAGCAGAGATATCTTGGGTTAACTTTGACCAGACGAAAGTCTTGTGAGGACATCTTCTTGAAGAAAATGCTGAAATAGTCGTAGCTTGTTGATTTGGTCTTTTCCCCAAAAGGTAAAGAGTTAGTCGTATGCAATGTCATGATGTATGAAATGCATTGTGATGATGTTCTCAAAATAAATGAGATTGTATTGTATGCGTATGCCATGATGTATGGATATGGGATGCTATTGCAGTATTTCTTAGTCGGGGAAAATAAATATCGGACTGCTGCTGAAGAGCATTAGGGAGCCGATTTCTTCATTTCCGTTGGGGATGGTGAATGGAGATGACTATGCTATGGATTTACTCCTTTCTATTTGCGAATATTCTGTTGGGGAGAAACTCTGTATGAGGATAACTCTACGGGGGGATAGCTCTGCTTGCGAGAGGAGATGCTTTCCTGGAATATTTTACCGATTCGGGGAAATAAACTTTGCAGGGGGATGAACTTCCATAGCCAGAGAAATAAACTCTGTTGGGGATTGTGCTTCTATATTCAGAGAAATAAACTCTGCTCGAGAGAAAACTTTATGAACCGCTTGCGATTATAAAATTCGGCTGGGAAATATAGACATCGGCTCTCTGAAGGAACTTTATTGGGGGAAGTAGCCCCTGTTTGGGGAAGCCAATGTCAAAGATTTTGGTTGTCTCTACTCTATGGGGAGCATAGACGTCACGGGGTCGCATGTAATGATGACCTTGTTTCAAAATTGTACCTGCCCCTGTACCTGCTGGAAGGAGTAGTTGTCGGGATTGACATGGTTTTTTAGTCTTTGCCCCTGTTCCTTAAGTTATAAGCAACTGTCTTTCCGTTTCTTATGGAAATATTTGTGAATAGAAATCATGTTCAAATGCATTTGTCAAGAATAAATCATTGGACGTTTTTGCAAAACAAAACAGAAAAAGAAAAACAAATGGTTTTGTAAAAATGACTTGTATTAATTTCGAAGTTGGCCTATAACAAGCGTTTTTGTACAAGGAGGCTGACGCTCTAGTAAGAGAATGCCGCTGTGAAAATGAAAGCTATACAATATTGTGTACAAAAGAGAAGAAAACAGCTATGTGTAATAATCCCATCGAGTTTCAATTCTGCTATTGTCACTATGTCTTCGATCGTCTCATCACTTTTCTACTTGTCCAAAGCTGACTGGATTGATGTGTCGTTTGAGCTTGATAGCTGATGCTGAAGTCTGGTCGCAAGGTGATCCAATGGGACATAGTGATACGATTTAAATCCCTAACTTTTTCCTGGATTTCCCTTTTGGGTTTTCAGTCCACCGGGATACCCTTTTTTGCCCAAGCCGCCTTTTCAAGTTTTCGACTTTCCAGGTGTATAGATTTTTTTTGTTTTCATCCCTAATTTTTGCCCGAACCCTTTTGGTTCACCGGGAAGCCCTTATTTTTCCTAGGCCAGTCAACCTAGCGGGTCTTTAATCATGCGTAGTATCTTTTCACTATGTTCGCATTGACAGGGTGAGGGAAGTCGTCACCATCTATGGTGGTCAAAATCATGGCTCCACCAGAAAAAATACTTTTGATCACAAATGGCCCTTCATATGTGGGAGTCCATTTTCCCCTGGGATCACCTTGCGGCAGTATGATGCGCTTGATTACTAGATCCCCGACTTGATAGACTTGGCGTCTGACCTTTTTGTTGAAAGCCTTGATCATCTGTTTTTGATACATTTGACCATGACAGACAACAGTAAGTCTCTTTTCATCAATCAAATTTAGTTGATCAAGTTGAGTCTGGATCCAATCATCTTCATTCAGATCTGCATCCTTCATGATTCTCAAAGAAGGGATCTGGACCTCGATAGGCAAGACAACCTCCATTCCATATACCAGAGAGTAGGGTGTTGCCCCTATTGACGTTCGTGCAGAAGTGTGATAACCATGAAGAGCGAATGGTAACATCTCGTGCCAGTCTTGGTATGTCACCGTCATCTTCTGTATGATATTCTTAATGTTCTTGTTAGCAGCCTCCACAATGCCATTCATCTTCGGCAGGTAAGGGGAAGAATTATGATGCTGGATCTTAAACTGTTTACAGAGTTCGGTGATCATCGTGTTGTTGAGATTCGTACCATTTTCAGTGATGATTCTCTCTGGCACACCGTACCGATAGATCATGTTATGCTTGATAAATTGCGCCACAACATTCTTGGTTACGGTAGCAAAAGAGGCAGCTTCAACCCACTTCATGAAATAATCAATGGCCACCAGGATGAAGCGATGCCCATTGGAAGCGGTAGGTCTAATCTCTCCGATCATGTCAATGCCCCACATTTCAAAGGGCCAAGGAGCCGTAAATACGTTCAAAGGAACCGAAGGTACATGCACCTTATCAGCATAGATCTGGCATTTGTGACAAGTTCGGGAATGCTGATAGCAGTATGCTTCCATAGTGGATCAATAATATCCTGCTCGTAGGATCTTTTTAGCCATGGTATGTCCACTCGAATGGGTTCCGAAGGTACCTTCGTGCAAATCTATCATAATCCTCTCCACTTCGCTCTTGTCTATGCACCGAAGTAGAGTAGAGTCATGGTTGCGCTTGTAGAGGATTCCATTACTGAGGAAGAATTTCACGGAGAACCTTCTCATAAACTTCTTATCATTGACAGATGCACCCTCGGGATACTCTTAAGCCTCGAGATATCTCTTCACTTCATAGAACCAAGGTTTGTCTGCTACTCCTTCTGTGTCGATCTCATAACAGTATGCTGGTTCATCCAACCTCTCAATGGTGATCCGAGGAGCTTCGTTATCCCACCTGACCTTGAACATTGAAGACATGGTAGCTAGCGTGTTCGCTAACTGATTCTCCTCTCATGGGAAATGTTCAAAGTTTACCTCCTCAAAGTGTGGAAGCAATGTCAGCACATGCTCTTTGTATGGGATGAGATTCGAGTGCTTCGTATCCCACTCTCCTTTGATCTGATTTATCACCAAGGCTGAATCCCCGAAAATGCTCAAGAACTTGATCCTCAGGTCAATAGAAGCTTTGAGACCCATGATGCATGCTTCATACTCCGCCATGTTATTGGTACAGTTGAAGCATAATCTGGAAGTGAAAGGAGTATGACAGCCCTCGGGAGATATGATTACAGCACCAATGCTATTACCGAGTGCATTCAAAGCTCCGTCAAAAACCATAGTCCATCGGGATCCCTCTTCGGGTCCTTCATCCGGTCCAGGTTCTTCATAGTCAGTCACCAGCATAATATTCTCGTTCGGGAACTCAAAATTCATGGACTGGTAGACATCCACGCCCTGGTGAGCCAAATGATCAGCTAATACACTTCCCTTGATTACTTTCTGAGTCGTGTATTGGATATCGTATTCGGTTAAGATCATCTTCCATCTCGTTATTCTTCCGGAGAGAGCAGGCTTCTCAAAGATGTACTTGATTGGATCCATCTTAGATATCAGCAAAGTAGTGTGGGTCAACATATACTGTCTCAGTCGGCGAGTAGCCCATGCCAAAGCACAACAAGTTTTCTCGAGCAATGAGTATCTTGTCTCACAATCGGTAAAATTTTTGCCAAGGTAGTATATTGCGTGCTCTTTTCGACCAGATTTGTCATGTTGCCCCAACACACACCCCATTGAATTGTCTAACACTGTTAAGTACATTATCAAAGGTCTTCCTTCAATTGGAGGCATCATAATTGGTGGTTCTTGAAGGTATTCCTTGATTCTTTCGAAGGAAGTCTGGCATTCGTCATTCCATTTTACCACTTGATCTTTATTCAGGAGTTTGAAGATTGGCTCACAAGTAGCAGTTAAATGGGAAATGAACTTGGCAATGTAGTTTAGGAGTCCCAAAGAGCCTCTGACCTCCTTCTCAGTGCGAGGAGCCAACATCTCTTGTATAGCCTTTAATTTTTTAGGGTCCACCTGAATGCCCCTGTCACTGGCAATGAAACCTAGCAATTTACCAGACCTTACCCCAAAGGTGCACTTGTTCAGATTCAACCTCAGCTTGTATGTCTTCAACCTATCAAACAACTTTTGTAGATGACCAAGGTGCTCTTCCTCAGTTTGAGACCTGGCTATCATGTCATCCACATTTACCTCTATCTCATGGTGAATCATGTCATGAAATAAGGCAACCATGGATCACTGATAGGTTGCCCCAACATTCTTTAATCCAAATGGCATCACTTTGTAGCAGAAAGTACCCTATTGCATGACGAAGGTTGTCTTCTCCATATCTTCGGGTGCCATCTTGATCTGATTGTAACCAGAGAAACCATCCATGAAGGAAAGATCTTATGCTGCGCGGTGTTGTCAACCAGGACGTCGATGTGGGGGAGCAGAAAGTCATCTTTGGGGCTTGCCCTATTCAGATCTCTATAGTCCACACACATTCGTACCTTACCATCTTTTTTAGGCACCGGCGCGATGTTGGAAACCCATTGGGGATAAGAGGTGACAACTAAGAACCTCCAGCGTTGAACTGCTTCATAACTTCTGCTTTGATTTTCTCTGACATTTCAGGGCGCATGCGACGGACCTTCTGCTTTACCGGAGGTCAATCTTCTTTAGTTGGCAGACGGTGAACCACAATATTCGTATCCAGTCCTGGCATCTCTTCATATGACCAGGCGAAGATCTTGACATAATCCCGCAACATTTGTATCAACTGCTGTTTGACATCAAGCCCCAGATTAGCGCCAATCTTGAATTCTTTTCTGTCTATCTTTGTGCCCAAGTTTATTGTCTCAACTGGCTCTTCATGAGGCTGTATAGCCCTCTCTTCCTGCTGCAACAGTCTAGCAAGTTCTCCAAGTACCTCACAATCTTCCTCACCTTCGTCCTCGGCTTTGTTGATCGGATTTTTGAAGTTATAACTGGCAATAGCAAAACTGTTATCAATGGGATCCATAGTGGATATGGATCTGCAATTTGATATGTGGGTGTGTGTAAGAGCATAACTGTATTGATAAAGTAAAAAGCAGAAAAGAAAAACAGAGAGCACAAAATTTGTATGCAAAACGTCCAATGCTTTATTAATGCCATATGAAAGTGAAACATGATAACCCTCACAAATAAAACGATGTGCCCCGGGTAAGACACATGGCCATAAAGTTATATTGTTTATCACATATCCAAAAAACCAAGAAATACAATTACTTCTTAACAAAAGTAATAGGTAAAAAATCATTTTCCGTCTAGTTACTAGGTCCACCGTTGGTAGTAGGGAAGATCCAGCTGTCCATGTCATTGTCACCGTCTCCGTCTTCTACAATGTTGACCCCGTGATTACTGATGCGTAGGGGAGGTTTTCCATCACGAGCAGTCGAACAACCCTTTGAGCCCTTGAAGAGAAACCCAAACCAAATTTATCAGACTTGTACGAAATATCAGGGAGTTTACCCCAGATGGTAGACCCACCTTCTCCAATAACAGCTTTGGCATCCTTGAGATAGGCCATCTTTATGGGAGGTCTGGTGATCTTCGGCACATTGATAACAACTTCAGTTGCGGCCAGAGTCTGAGGTACCTCTTCAAAATTCTGGCACGGAGTCTTGATGAACCCACCCTCCATTTCCACGTATCTGAAGGAATTCAAATGACTGACCACGTATCCTCTTCGCCGCGTACAATGACAATTCTCTCTTTGACCAGGTATTTCATCATCTGATGCAAAGTGGATGTAACAGCTCCACCCCCATGTATCCAGGGGAGGTCCAAAAAACCAGAATAAGATGGCCTGATATCCATCACGTAGAAGGTAGAGCCGAAAGTATGGGAACCAACCTTGATGAGGATGTCCACCTCCCTGTGCACCATTATCTTTGATCTGTCAAAAGCCCTCACTACAATATTGTTGGGCTTCAAAGTCAAGCCTATGAAGTCTAGTCTATCCAGAGCATTCTTAGGCAGCACATTCAATGACGAACCAGTGTCTACAAGGACATGGGCCAAAGTGGTGCCCTTGCATTCGACAGAGACATGCAACACATAATTGTGCTTCCTCCCTCTAGGGGTCAAATCAGCATTAGAAAATCCCAAACTGTGTTCGGCCGTCAAACTAGCCACACAATCTTCAAATTGGTCAACATAGGTTTCCTGAGGCACATGGGCATTTTTCAGACATTTCACCAAAGCCTTCGCATGAGCTTCTGAGCACAACAACAATGCTAGCATAGAGAACTTTGAAGGGGTCTGCCCCAGCTGTTCGACCACGTTGTAGTCACTTCTCTTGATAATTTTCATAATTTCTTCCATTTCCTTCTTGGAAGCCTCTAAAATAGATACTGACTGCGCCTTCGTCTGGACAGGCTCAATCAATATGTCTTTGCCCCGAGTCTCGGTAAACTTGGTGATAGGGGTATCATCAGGAGTAATCAAAGGAATTGCACTAGTAGTAGGAGAAGGAACAAACATAGGAATAATCACAGGACCAATAGCAGCTTTCAGAAGAGAAATCTCAAGGGAGAACACTCTTCCACTTCTGGTTATTTTGCTGGTTCCAACAATGTTGACAATGTCGAGATCAGCATTCTTAGAGACCTGGTCTTCATCAGCCAGCCAATGTTGCTTGACACCGTGGTAGTAGAAATCACCCATATAATTCCAAGGGACAATTTTATCAGAGGAGTATGAGATTGGCCCTGGCACAGTGATTATCAGTGGAGTAACCTTCAGAGTAGATGTAATCCTGACGGGTCTTTTGGTGGAGACCCTGGGAGAATTGGCGGAAATGGTTATTATCGAAACATCCTTGCACAGAATGGTTGGAACGAGAGTCTTATCAAACAAAATCTCTCCAACATCTATCAGGCGCTGAACACATGCCTTCAACAAATGACAACCATTCGATAGAGATAAACAGAAGTGGCAACTTTCGCCATAACCCGGAAATAAATCGGCCTTCAACAAGTTACACTTAATGGTCATAAGAGGAGTAACAAGCTCTTCGATAGTAGTAACGAACATATCATCTTCAATAGAATTAACACCACAATCGTGCTTGGGCATAGGAGCAGTGATAACATTTGGCATCTCAGGGGCGTCAAACTCAATTTCCTTTGCCTCGAGAAGGTCTTGTACTTTGTTTTTCAAATCCCAGCAGTCGTTTATATCATGACCTAGACTTTCCGAATGATAAGAACAACGGGCATTTGGATTGTAGCGGGGAGAGGTCGTGTTGGGATTCTTTGACGCTTCCCGCAAGGTTACCAGATTGGATCTCAACAATTGAGGCAAAACTTTGGCTAGAGTCATATTTATCCGGGTGAATTGTCTTACCGACCTTTCTATTCTCTGCTTATTATTCCTCTGTTGAGTGGGTGTAGGCTTAGGAATCATGATAGCCCCTACTGTTGGACGGTGTTCAGTTCTGTCCTGAATTTGTTGATGCTGCACAACACTAACCTCTTTCTTCCCAGCGAATGGTTTTCTCGCGGCACTAGAGGATGCGTCCTTTTGGATCTTTATACTCTTAATTCCAGCTTCCACTCTCTCCCCTGTCAATATTAGTTCAGTGAAACCAGCAGAGGAGCTTCCAATTAGATGATTAAAGAACGAACCAGACAGGGTACCCAAAAACATGTCCATTAACTCCCTATCAGACAGGGGAGGCTGGACTCTTCCTGCTAAGTCCCTCCACTTCTGAGCGTAGTCTTTGAAACCCTCGCTCGAACCCATAGCCAAACTCTGGAGTTGAGTACGGGTGGGAGCAAGGTCTGCATTATACTGATACTGCTTATAAAAAGCAGTGGCCAGGTCTTCCCAATTATGGATGTTTCCCATCTCTAGTTGATAGAACCAATCTAACTGAGTTCCAGATAGACTGTCCTGAAAGAAATGGACCCACAAGTCTCTGTTAGCAGTGTGAGGCTGTATCTTCGTCACATAAGATCAGAGGTGCATCTTGGGACACGAAACCCCGTCGTACTTAGCAAATACTGGTGCCTTGAACTTTGGTGGAATAACAATCCCAGACACCAAACCCAGCTCTTCAAAGTCTAGGCCAGGCACTTTCTGAATTTCCATTACACTCAAATGTTCTTCCAGCTACTTGTACTTCTTGTCAGCCGGAGGATACTTCTCTTCATTATAATCAGTTTCATTATCAGATTCCTCTAGACTAGGGTCTTCCTCTCTTGTCTCACCCTCTTGATTCTCTCCTTCCTTGGATGAAGAGGTCAGATCAACCATCTTTTTCAATGGTCCCTTGAATCTTCTTCCCAGATTTACCACACCATCTGTCCTTCTTGGTTTCTTAGCCTTTTCTTTAACAATCAGGGCTTTCAGTTCCTCCTTCCCTTTGGCTAGAGCCATGATCATCTGTTGGAATTGTGCATTCTGAGTCTGTAAGTCTTTCACAGTTTGTTCGAGAGCCATTTCTTGCGTAAATAAACATCGAAGAAGATGAGAAACCTGTTATGAAACCTGTTTATGCATTGATATGTATGACATGTGTACGCAATGATTTCAAGGACCTTATTGGATTCAAGCTCTTTTAAACAAAACAAAAAGCAAAACCTTTTATTAGCAAGTTTCTATTTTTTTAAAAACAAAAGATCACACAAGGATAAACATTGAAAGGAAATTCCTAAGTCTCCCAAGGGCACTTCTTCTTGGTGTTGAGGTAGGCGTTGAGGTTCCTCTCTTCATGGAGTTGTTTTGTTAATTCTAACACCTTTTTCTCACTTGCATAGAACTGAGCCTCAAAAGTATCCCATTCTTCCTTGAGATGGATCCAAGACTTTTGCAACTCTTCGAAGTTGGTTGGCATATCAGGATGGAGAATAATACGGGACTCACCCCCTTGAACAATAGGTTCTAAGATCACCAGTAAGATGGAATCATATGGAATCATAAGACTTTGGGCTCAAGCTCTCACCCATTTGAGGTAAGGTTCAAAGGGATGGAGTTCTTACGCCCCAAAGTCCTACTATCAGTTTTCTTAACAATGCCCCAAGAGCGGATGAACCTCTGATGATAATTGTGCAAATCATCTGAGTAGTTGAACATAATACCCTGGATGAGCATATTCAGTGGACCATCTCTCCGTGCATAACCAAACTGACGTAGTGCTAAAGAAGGATTGTAGGTGATGCCTCCCCTAATTCCTAGGAGTGGCACATTAGGAAATTCTCCATAACGATCAATAAAAGAAATGTCCTCTTGAGAGCGAGGACACCAATAGATTTCGGAGTGAGAGAGAGAGACATTATTCTTTGACTCCACCTTAAGCCTAAATAATTTTGCATTACTGACCGAGGAAGGTGCGAAATAAACCACCTATATAGCAGAGGGGTGTAACACATGAGAGTTCCTCACTTCTTCAGAGTACGAGTATGGAGAGAATGTAGGATATCCCTGAGCAATGTAGGAACCGGATTGTGAGCAAGAAAGATATTGATGGAATTCACATTTATAAGTTGACCTGAATTAGGAAACAGAACCAACCTATAGATCAAGAGGGCTAATACATCTTCGAAGGCATGATAGCTTATAGCATCCAGGAAAATCTGAGCTTTCTTCATCAGAAAAATTTGCAAGGAGACCCTTAACTCCACTTCTTTTTTCCCAATTGGCCTCAATGTCAGATGGTTTCAAGTGCAAAGCTATGGAAACATTTTCAGAAGCTGGGTCTTGTTCTAAACCAGTGAAAGGTACTCTCTCCAATATAGGTAAACCAAGTAACTTAGAGAATTCTTCCAGCGTAGGCACCAGTTGATAATCTGGGAATGTGAAGCAATGGTGCTTAGGGTCGAAGAACTGGAATAAGACACTCATCAAACCTTCGTCAAACCCGGTGGTAACCAAACTGAGCAAGTGACCATATCTTTTGTAGAATGATGAGTCCTCGGGGAATTTCAAGACTAATTCCTTGAGCTTAGGAGGAACTTCTGTGAAGTGAATCCGGATGGTTTTTCTGCGACCTGAATTCATATCCTACAAAACAACCAAGAGATAAATCCAACAGGTCCTTGAAATGATTAGTATGTATGAATGTCATGATGCTATTGATGTTATGATTATGCTAAAAATCACAGATAAACACAAGAAAATTACACAATAGACCTTAGGTTCAAAGGATTGCATGAGTTTTTAAGGTATGTACCCTCTTGAATGTTCAGTTGGCTCAACCTGTCCTATTAATAGTAACCGAGTTCTAAGGAGCCTCAATATCACTGACCTTCCCTTCAAAAATTATTTCAGCTCTGCACCAAAGTATTGTGGCCAAAAAATCCTCAAAGTCCAGCCTCAATGAGTGTAGTATCGAGTATCAACCAATCTTCGGTCGGAACCAAAGCCGGTTATCTCACTACTTCCTAATGGATAGGATGAGTCAATTTAAAGTTTCTAAAGGTCAGTTAGCGCTTAGTGACACTATGACGAAGCCTAATGTTATCCTTAACTTACTCAAGGAACATCCATATAATCCAAAGTATTGTGCTAACGTAGCCACCACATCGTCCATATCGGTCTACGCCATACATCTTCCATGGTTTATTGCTACTTACCTAACAAGGTGCCCCAGATCCGGGTATAGGATCTTTACAAAAATACCCCAACAAACCTTTAAAAAATACCCCAACAAACCTTTAAAAGTAAAGAAATCAAAGCAAACAGAGAAAGCAATTTAAAATGATCTAGACCCTAAGGTAAACCCTACTTTATATAATTCCCCAGCAGAGTCACCAGTTCTGTGATACGGTGGCAGAACTGACTGTTAATAATTGTTTACATTTTTTGTTTGCAAATGTTGCGGTAAGCAAGAGTCGCCACCGACTTTTCTTTTATCCAACAAGGAAAGGGTGAAAAGAGTAGAGAAAGACCTTTTTTCGAGATTTCTGAGTACATGGGGTAGATTATGGAAAGGGAAGGTGTTAGCACCCTTTCCATCCATGGTTTTCCATGGGCTCTTAGGTACTTACTCATTTTCTTAAATTTGCTTGTGTTTGTGTGCTTTGAAAAGCTTTGAAAATTTCCTTAGTGTGACGATTCACTTTATGGTAACTCTTGTATCATTCCTCAAGAGTGTGATAAAGTGTTTTTGAAAACTTTGTTTGAAAAGTATGTTTGAAAGTGTAGGGTGTAAAAATCTGATTTGAGCAAGTACCTAACAGTTATCTACCTACTCAAAAAAAGATGTTCTTTTCCTCCTATCCTTTAGATCGTGTTATCCTACTATTAGTGAGTAGGTAACCCTAGCCATTGGATGTTTGAGGGACTATCAAAAGAGATGTAATGATCATTGAAGGTAACATGTAAGGATACCTTAGCATTTCGAAGGGACTATCATCATAAGATCATTTCTCGTAGGCAACTCGAGGGACATTTAGGGACTATGATCTTTATGATGATTTTAATCGAGAGCCTTTGCTAAGAGTATCCCTATGTTTCGAGGGACATGACGATTTTTTCCAAAGGCAACCAAGTGGGGTAACACCCTAGGGGTGCAACTGTGCGGCATTGTGGTTTTTTCAGATATTTTATCTTACGCAATTAGGGTTATCTAGGTTCAATTAATCATTATCTTTCATGCAACCCTATTAAACATTCATCTAAGCAGTTTATCGTGCGGGAAAGTAAATGGAAGAAATATAAAATTCCTAACTATTACAACGCTTTGGTGCAATTAAATAATTAGTGATTGAAAGGTAAAAATGCGGAATTAAAACCCTAATTATTACAAACTGGGCGCAATTACATCAATAATGAAAAATAAATCGTACGAAAAAAAAAATAATTAAGCGCGAGAATTAAAATTGAAAAGAAAAGTTCAAAACCCTAAAAAACTAATTTGATTATTAAAATATTTTTTTTTGGATTTTTTTTATAAAAAATTATTTGAACTTGACCTAATTTTCTAATTAATTTTAATTAATGAAAATAAATTTAAATTGATTAAAATAATTAATTTGAAAAAATTAATTTAATAAAAAAAACTAAGTCCTATTTTTGTGATTTTTTATTATATAAAAAATGATTTTAAAAAAGAAATAAATAAATTAAACAAAAAATAAAAATAGTAAAAACAAAAAAAAAGAGTGAAGGAATGGGCCTGAGGGGTGTAAACCCAAATCTAGGGGGTGGCATGCTGGATTCGTCCAAAGCCCAATCCTGTGGCCCATCACCATGGATGATGATTGATCCAAGAGTGATGAATTTGGGGTGTAGGATGAACGCGCTGGGAATGATAACATTGGATCTGCAAATAGATATTGAGAAAAATAATATGCAGGAGGCAGGGGTCGAACCCCTGACCTCCTACGCGTGTGCCTTAACACCCTTCACTCTTGCCACTAGGCCATTTGGTCTTTTGGTCTTTTATGATACCAAACAACAACAATACATATTATTTAATAATTAGCATTAATAATGAATGAAAAGCGCGCACCATTCAAATTGGCCAACCAGACTTGGACACACCATCATGTTTTCCAAAGGGTTGTCGTTTTAGACAGAACCTTTACCTACGGACAACCTGTTGTAACTATAAACCTGCGTATTTCAAAAATCACAGCCATGCAACAAAAATGAAATCTAAATACATAGGTCAACTGGGTTTGATCTCGTGAGTGCAATGGTATTCATCGTTTGGCTTAATTCCACCTGTGCTGAAAAACTTTAAAACAAAGCTTCAAACCCTAGCAATGGCAATTGTCCATACAAGCATCAAAACTCATAATTAATTATACAAACAGATTCTGAATGATGATACAAACATGAATGTATGCTTAGAAATCATTTATAACGCGTAAATATTCAAAATCAAATTCAAGAATGAAGGGCAAACTGTGATACTGTATGTGTGGTTTCTGAAGGTATTGAGGCGTGGTAATGGTCCAAACAGCTTCCAAACGTTCCCAGGAGTTGATTGCAAGTTTAGAATTCCTTGAATCTCCCTACAAATTCCAAACCGAATTCCACTTTTTTGCAAAAAAATTGGAGTTTCTTGTATCAATTCTACATGGCCAAATCCTCTTTTCATCATTAGGATTTGTTATTCATATATAGTAGAAGCAATTAGGTCAATAAAACTGAATTGAATCTTTGCAAATTGATGAGAAAAGATTTGATTTGCATATTGTATACTTTGTTTCTAAATTTGACCAAATCATGCTATATTCATCCCAACAGTCCTTGCACGGAAATCTTGATTTGCCAGCTGATTATAGACTCATCATGTGGTCATAAAATCAAATCTTGGATTTTATTTTATAATTCCATTATTTAAATTGATTTATTTTGATTTAAGTGAATAAAAAATCAAAACAAATAATAAAAATGATAAAATAATAGGTGGACAAGCTCATGAGTCGTGGGTCCTTTTAGGAACAAGTTTCAAACAAGAAAACATGGGCCCATTTGGAAAAAAAATCAATTTTGATCAATGTTGACTTCATGCACATTTCCAAAATTTGGTCAACTTTAGCAATGCATATCTCTCTCATTTTTGACCCTAAGAGGGTTCTTGGACTTTTTATAAATATTAGGATGTACTCTAAATAACCCTTTTGGTTTCATCTCAATTGGATCTTCCATGTTCATGTAAGGAGCTTTGACCCAAAAGGTGTTTTTGTTGACTTTTTGAAATGACCTATAATGTCCGAGCTTATATCTTTTGATTGAGGCATTTATTGGCCATGAGGTATGAATAGAAGTTGTAGGTAATTTGATTCTCTTCAAAATGAGCCTTGGTTGGAAAATTTCTGATAAATTATGAAAAAGTTATGCCTGGTCAAAGTTTGGTTGACTTTTCCTATAGAAACCCTAAATTGCCATTTTTGACTTTTGATGAATTGGGAGCATTTCTTGGGGAATCATGATAAACCCTTGATCAAATGATGGATAATACTTCAAAATGTTGATGTTGACCAAAAATCTTGGTGTTTGACTGTATTTGGGCCACAATTGACTTTTGACCTAGTATAGTTGATTTTTAGGCACTTGAGCAGTTGACTGAGCAAACATGTTGTGCAAGGCATGAAACTTGGAATGGATGATCTTGAGGACATATTAGGACAATGGAGACCATTTGGGACCCTTGGAACTCAACCATCTTGATGAGGAGTGAAACCCTAGTTTGAGGCTTATTGTCTTAAGAGGAGGATTTTTCTGGTCAATCCTTAGTCAACTTGAGCAATTGAGGACCTCTAGGAGTATGTCTTGTGTAAAAATGGGAGGAAATTTTTTGGGGTACAACACCTACTCTAGAGGAGTATTCTTATCTATTAGATTTACATATTACCGATCGTGTTCCTTTTACTGGTTTAGAGGGTGAGCCAAAACCACACAAGATTGCTGCTTTGATCCATCTGGGGAAGTCTGAGGTTGAAGCCCATATAACTACTAAAGGAGGGATTAGAGGATTACTAGCCCATTTCTTATTGAAGAAATCTCATTACATTTCTAGGATGAAGAGTACAGTCTCTTTTGAGGCCATCTTTGCTCTACTTGCTTACGGGTTATTTTTATTTCCTAATATGGATAAGTTTGTTGACGTTAATGCTATCAGGATCTTCATGATTGGAAACCCAGTTCCTACATTGTTTGGTGATTCTTATTACTCAATCCATCTTCGGAATTCATATCATAGAGGGATGATTGTTTTTTGCATGCCTCTGTTGTACCGGTGGTTTATTTCTCATATGCCTCAGTTTGATGCTTTTTGGGATGTCAGGAAGGAACCCCATTGAGCTCCTAAGATCATGGCACTTACTCACTCGGATATTGATTGGTATCATCGGGCTTACCATGATGTAGAGATTATCGACAATTGTGGTAGTTTCCCCAATGTACCTCTTCTTGGTACAAAGGGAGGAATTAACTACAACCCTGTTCTTGCACGACGACAACTTGGGTATCCGATGAGGGATAAACCAAATAGTATTCATTTGAGTAGTTTCTTTCTGAAGGAGGGAGAAGACCATAAGGAAGCTAGGGAACAGATCGAGAAGGCTTGGCGTCACATTCATAGGAAGAGTAGGAAAGACTTGGGACCTAGGGGGGTTGTTTCTTTGGAGCCTTATCTACAGTGGGTCCAAACGAGAGCTATTCAGTTGAAGATGCCGTATTCCCGGGAAGCACCTATGCCTGATTTTTTTGTGAAGACCACTCCTCCTCTATTGGATGATATGGAAGAACTACAACTTACTTTGGTCAGGATGCAGCAGGAAAAGGATTCTTGGAAGAATAAGTGCCAAACTTTGGAGATTTCCTATAGAGCAGACTTGAAGGAGAAAGACGACTTGATTGAGATTCTTGAGAGTCGAGCTGTAGAGACCATGGAGAGGCAAGGGGGTTTATTTTCCTCTAAGCCTCAGACAAATGCTATTTGCTCACTTCTTGATTCAGTTTATTGGAAGGAGGTTGCCACCAGATATGCGGAAGAAAATTGGAGGTTGAAGGCTCAGATTTCCAGGCTTACATGGAAGCCCCAACGTATAGAGTGATCTCCATCAGTTTTACTTCTTAGGGTTTTAGACTTTATTTTCATCTTGTACTTGGGATTATTGAAACTTGTAATCCATTTTGAAGTTATTATAACAAAAAAAATTTAGTATCTCAAATGTGTTATTACTTTGATATTTGCAATATGTCTATAAATCTTTAAGTCCCTTGAAATATTAATAATAAAATAAATCATGTGCGTTGCATATCATGCATCATATTGCACATATTTATTGCATTTGTTATGCATATCCAGGTATCTTACCAAGCTTCTTTACTTCGTTCAGCAAGTTTTCTCACCACTACAACACTCGAGCTAATTTCAGAAGGAAGATGGACAACTTAGAACAAGAGAATCGCGAGCTGCGCGAGGAAGTTTTTGCTTTGAAGGCCAGCATGGCCAATCTCACTGCTCTGATGGAATATATGGTGGCTGCTCAGAATTAGCTGCCGAGTGTTCAACCTCAACAAACAAGGGTTACTACTGAAGCTCCGACTGTTCTTGTGTCTGCTACTCCAATTGTTGTTCAGAATCACATGCCTCAAGGTTATCCATGGGGAATGCCATAGAATTTTGCGCCTGAAGGTTTCAATCTTGGTCCCCAAGATACTCCAGTTGTTCAGACTACTGTTACTCCTGTACCTCCTGTGGTGCATGCTACTCCTGTTGCACCTTCTTTGTGTTAGAACAAAGTTTGAATCTACTACCCTATGTTTAAGTTTTGATGATAACAAAATGAAAAGATATATTATTTATATGATTCATGTATGAACTATTTGCTACCTAAAAATATTACGTTATGCTTTGCAGAAACTCTGATAGGTATCAGCAAGAGCACACTTAATCAGCATCAGAATATTGGTTCTTGACATCAGCATCAGAAGTTGCTATATCAGAATACCAGAATCAGAAGATTAACTCACGTGTATGCTGAAGCTTGATGAACAGAACTGCGCTCAACACTCTGATAAAGAAAACAACAGTTCATCAGCAGTTAAGCAGAGTCAGAATGAGCCAAGCCAGAACATGCATTAAGTAAGCAACGGTACTGTGCATTGAAAGCAAATTATTACCAACGGCCCCATTCCAGACAAGATCTGCTTGATAAGGAAAGTTTGTTATTAGCATTGAATCAAGAATATTTCTCCAACGTTCAACAATCTCAGTGCTATATAAACAAGAATATGAAGATTGAATTGGCTAATGCTCTCCAACATTTTACACGCCTAAAAGCTAATCATAATCTTCCTTCTCTCAGTTTGCTAAACGCTACATATCTCCTCACTCAATCATTGTTTAGAAATCTAGTTTCATAAGCTTAAGTTGTGTATACATCACAGTTGTGATACAGTTTTGTAGAAAACATTCACACCTAGATTTATCTTTTTTGTAAGAAAGTGTTTCCTTGACAAACCGGGTTGTGGTTTGCATCAAGAAGGCTTTAGCAGTTGTTAAAGCAGTTTGTAATATTCAGTTGAATATAGTGGATTAAGACCTCGTTGGAGAGAGGCGAAATCACCTTGACGGGTGGACTGGAGTAGTTTGAGATCAAACGAACCAGGATAAAAATATCTTGTTCATTGCATTGATTTTCAGTTTTACAATCCAACCCCCCTTCTTGTGTTTTTCACTTCTTCACTTTGGTGAATATGGCCCTATTTTCTAATGATGATATGTATCTTCCTTTTCCTTCACCAAGTGAAGACTTGGGTCTCTATGATAGAATGGATGATTTTCAAGAGAAGTTTGACAAGATGTAGAGGGAGATGAATGCCCTTAGGGGAAAGGAATTGTTCAGGCAAAATGTGAATGATTTATGCTTGGTCCCTAATGTCAAGATACCTGTGAAGTTTAAAGTCCCGAAATTCGAGAAGTACAAGGGAAACACTTGTCCTCTTGCTCATCTTGTGATGTATGTAAGAAGAATGTCTACCCATACTGATGATCAACATCTGCTGATTAACTTTTTTCAGGATAGTTTGATTGGTGCTGCGTTGAAGTGGTATATGATTTTAGACAACGTCAATATCCATACTTTCAACGACTTGGGAGAAGCATTTATCAGACAATACAAATACAACATGGGTATGGCGCCTGACCTTGATCAACTCAGGGCCATGGTCCAGAAAGACAGAGAATCGTTCAAAGAATATGCACAGAGATGGCGCGAGGTAGCTGCCCAAGTGATTCCTCCCATGGAAGAGAAGGAGATGACTAAGATTTTCCTGAAGACTCTGGGTGCTTTCTACTATGAGAGGATGGTAGCGAGTGTGCCAAGTGATTTTACTGAAATGGTGGGTATGTGTATCCGTTTAGAAGAGGCTGTAAGAGAGGTCCGTTTAACAAAAAGTGAAAGTTCCGGAAGTGCGAAGAAGCCATCCTATGGGTTTTCCAAAAATAAGGAAGGAGATACAAATTTTGTTATGCAAGAGAGGAGGGTTAATCCTCCTAGAAGAAATTATCAGCGTCATCAACAAGTCGCACCAGTAACTCCAGTTGTTGGTGTAGCTCCAACCACCGTTGCTTATCAAAGACCATCCCATCAGGGGAATCAAGGCTATAATCAGATAAGGGAGAGTTATGACCCTATTCCTATGAGATATACAGAATTACTCCCTGCATTAATTCAGAAGAAGTTGGTTCAGACCAAACCACCTCTCGCTGTACCATCACCATTGCCTTGGTATTACAAGGTAGACCAAACATGTACTTTTCAACAGGGAGCACCAGGGCACAATGTTGAGAACTGCTATCCTTTGAAAACTGAAGTACAAAAATTGGTGAAGTCTGGTATCTTATCTTTCAAGAATGTTGGCCCTAATGTGAATGATAATCCTTTGCCCAAGCATGTGTAGCGATAGAAATGTTTAATACTAAGCCATGGGATTGACTAGACTTGTACAAATCAAAATAGAAATCACCACCGCGCTTTATTGTTTCCAAAGGAATGGGAAAAGAATGAATAACCCAAAAAAAGGGGGGGGGGAGAAGATTCAAGGTAAGGGGTTTGGTTATGTAAAGGGAAGGTATTATCACCCTGAACATCTACGGTACTCCACAGGAACCTCTTTGTAAAATCTGTATATTTTGGCTATGAAATGTTGTGTAAAAAATGGATGGTGGAGGTGAGAAAAGAAATATATTTTTATGGGTTTTACACCCGCCGCGGTTGCGAACCTTTAGTGCCTTCGTACCACCTTTTCGTGCAAAATAGGATTAGGGGACACGTAGTTCCTCTTTAAAAATTTTAAAACACAAGTGTGTTGGTTAATTTTATGAGATAAGACATCATTGTCATTGTCCGTGTGGAAAACATACTTGCTACCCACAATCATGAGAAAGGAGAATTCTCATCATCTCAAAGTGGAGGATATGACGTGGATTTTAAAATCAATAATGCCTCACTCAACACCTAAGTGGAAAATCTCTCTCTTCACTACATATTGTAGAAGTATAGTTGTTTGCATCACTACAAGGATTCACAAGAGTCTAGTCTTTTGAGAAAAGTTTTCAAGATAAGAGCCAAAATGGCAAAATGGTTTGGATAAGATTGATTGAATTTTAGTCTTCTCACAAAAATGTCAAGGTATTATTAAGTTGATTGAAGTTTACTTGTGAAAAGGTTTTTGAAAATGCATGGATCTAAGTCCAAGTTTATTATGAAAGTGGTTCAAGTTTTTAAAAAAAAAACAAGAAGAGTTTTCAAAAGGAGGAAGAAGATTTTTGAAATTAAAGAAGATGAGAGGAGAAGAAGAGACTACCCTAATGCATAAGGTAAAAGCTAGGGATAGTAACTATCTAACCAACAAGAAGCCAATACTTGACACTATGAGCCAAGATAGAATTCTCATTCTTTGGATTGAAACCAAGCAAGCAAAGATACTAGACCTCTTGTGGGAACCAAACTTCAAGTGTATTATGTCTTCACAAAAATTGGGCAGAGTAACGGCTGTATACGGGTTAATTCCATATTACAAACAAAGAATGTAATCACAATAACCTGCACACAAAATAAACAAACAATCCAATGTCTTGAAGGAAACCTTAAGAACTCTAGAAAAAATATCAATTAAGGTTACGAAGTCTCAAACATAGGCCAAGGTTTATAATCCTAAGTCCAAGAAGTCTCATACTCCATAATGCCAAGGATAGTAACCAAATAGTCCAATTATCATTAAAGATTTCTAGGGTTCATGTTGATTATTAGGTGTCTTGAAAAAGAAAAGTACAGCTCAAGTGAGCAAAAAATAAAAAATGACAAGAAAGTAAATGGGCTCAAGTGAGCAAAAATGAAAAATAGCATGAAATGTAAATGCTAAAATAAATGATACATAAAGCATAAAAAATAAAAGGGCACAAAGTAAAAGCAATTTAATAATTAGTGGTTAGTTGGATGATCGTCTTGAAACTTGCATTTGGAACTCATTAGAGGATTGGTAGAACCAAAGCCTCTACACAACAAGTTGTATTTGCTTTTTGTCAAGTATATCATCCATTTGGAATCCTCAAAAGTACCATTTAATGATCAATAATGTTTAAGTGATCCGCGTTGACCAAAAGTGTTGTAGATCCATTAGAGGATTGGTAGAACCAAAGCCTCAACATAATGAATCTCAAGGATATTGGATCAAAGGGATCAAATTAACATACTTAGGCTTGCAAACATAGGTTTGGACCACGAATGATCATTTATTCGAATCAGAACAAAATTTAGCGCTATGTTAAGCAATCGTAAATGGACTTATATAGAAGTCGCACCTATTTGGAGCCCGGTCAATAGCAATCTATGCACCATTTGTTTTGAGACATGATATAGAGATAATGATCCAATAATATTTAGTGCAATAAGAAAGGGATGAGATGACGAGGGGTGGGAAAGAATATACAAACTACATTTGAATTAAAATTTAATCAAACTATTATTAAAATCATTCATCCATTTTTGTGGAGTTAAACTCAACACCATGGATCCAATGATGTTAATAAAGTTCATGATCAAAAATTCAACCCAAGATTAGCCAAAAAATAATCACAAAATAATATTGCATTTTAATATATATATATATATATATATATATATATATATATATATATATATATATATATATATATATATATATATATATATATATATATATATATATATATATATATATATATATATATATATATATATATATATATATATATATATATATATATATATATATATATATATATATATATATATATATTAACTATGTTCAAATTAATCAAGAAATAAAAAGTATTTAGAAATATTTAAAATATAAATAAGGGATAAAAATATCAACTATGTTCAAATTAATCAAGAAATAAAAAGTAAGACCATAAAAAAATCAGAAATGGACTCAAATATTTTTATAAATTTTTTGGTAATATTTTAAAGTCAGAAACTATTTTTAAAATTAAAAGAAATGAGTAAAATAAACCAAAAATGATAAAAATTACCAAAGTCAGAAATAAAAAATAAGTGAGGTCCCCAATATTTGTCACAATATCATTGGATCATTCCATATTTTTTTCAAAATATAAAAATGCATAAAAGTATTTTTAAACATTTAAAACAAATCAAATAAAGTGAAAATTTATAAAAAATACCAAAACACTAAATAAAATTGTGAAAAGAAAAAAATCAAAAATATTTTTCATAATTTTTTCAGATTTTTTGGACTAAAAATGAATTTTCTATGATTTTTTTGAAATTTAAAACAATTAAATATAAAAATCAGAAAAGAAAATAAAAACCAAAAAAATATGGGCCATCTGATCAATGTCAAAATGCGTTAGTAAACAGATTAAGTTGACCTGGCGCGCTGTGCATGTTATGGACTTTAGTGGATAATGCATTGAATCATTAATTAGATCAGATTTCAAAAAATACAAGTGGCGTGCCATCATTGGTTGGAAGATGACACGTTGGTCATCTTAAACCTCCAGGCAATGTGAATTGCAGGTCTCTCAAACTGTAAAATCAGAAGCTCAGACCTATGATATTCAGTTTGTCTCTTCAAGACAAAGACAACCACACCTTCGCGACAAATTTATATAAATTATAGCTCAAGCAAATTGGAAGGAAAGTTTTGAAAAGGGATTTGAAATTCCGTGGTCAAAACAAGTTTCCATATGAAAGTAAGTGTTGCGACTAGAACCAGGGCAATGAGAGCATCACAATGATATCAAAGTTTTGAAGAATTGATGAAGGAATCTACCTCTTGAAGTTGAGTTGCAGAGCTCTGAAACTGGACTTCTATGGAGCAATCTAAGGCACGATTCTTGAATGTAATTATATGGTTAGCTTCAGGGAAGATCAAGGAAGGTGAATTGATGGAAAAATTGGATTGAAAAAGGCTTGAAAGCAGATTTAGAAGTAGCTGAATTTTGAGTTATGGAACAAGTTTGGCAGGGTGATTCTGGCTATCCAAGCTTAAGGAAATGAATGGGGGGTGACCCTCTATTTATAGGGAATCAAATGGAATGTTCAAGCGTGTGAAATGATGAAGTTTGGAGGGAAATCATGTGAAGTTGCAAACAAGAAAAGTGTGACTTCCAATTTGATCAAAACTCGTCCAAAACACGCGTTTTGTTGTGCTAATCAATTCTGGAACTTCACTAAACATGTTTAGAGGCAAAAACGCGTGGAAAACTTATGATTAGAAGCCAAAACAAAGATTTCAAATTCTGACTTATGGAGAAACTTCAGTTCCAAGTTACCAAGTTCAATCCAATGGCATTCTCAGCTCAAGGGGTCTTAAGGCATGATTCTTGATGCTTTAGAAAGACGAGGTTACAAGCTTTACAATGGAAAAAGAATGGAATCAAATTGATGCTTGAGCTGAAAGCTTTATAATATTTTGCATCCAAACATGGCCTTCCTCTTGGAATTTGCTCTTGACCAAAAAAGATGGCATAAAATAGACCTTTTGAATGACATTTTGAAACTTTAACCATTCAAAATCTCCAAAAATTGAGAGAGTTATGGATTGTTGAAGTTGGAAAAAAAATCATGAAATGACATATAATATTTTGTATCCTTATGGCATCTTCCATCCATTTTCTCACTTTTCATATAAAAGAAGGAATAAAGTTCACATCCTCAAGTTCACATCCAAGTTATGATCATTTGAAGTCACACATAGAAAAATGAGGGTTCATCTGGAGGACTTGTAATCTTTCTTCATAATCATGTTTCTTCCACATGAAAACTCCTTGAAACTTTTGAAGTGATTTGTTAATAACCCTTTGAAGAGAAGGATTTCTATGGAATCACTCAAAAATTCCAAAAGATGAGCAAGATATGCATTCTTTGAAGTTCAAAACCTTGGTGATTCTTATTACTCAATCCATCTTCGGAATTCATATCATAGAGGGATGATTGTTTTTTGCATGCCTCTGTTGTACCTGTGGTTTATTTCTCATATGCCTTAGTCTGATGCTTTTTGGGATGTCAGGAAGGAACCCCATTGAGCTCCTAAGATCATGGCACTTACTCACTCGGATATTGATTGGTATCATCGGGCTTACCATGATGTAGAGATTATCGACAATTGTGGTAGTTTCCCCAATGTACCTCTTCTTGGTACAAAGGGAGGAATTAACTACAACCCTGTTCTTGCACGACGACAACTTGGTTATCCGATGAGGGATAAACCAAATAGTATTCATTTGAGTAGTTTCTTTCTGAAGGAGGGAGAAGACCATAAGGAAGCTAGGGAACAGATCGAGAAGGCTTGGCGTCACATTCATAGGAAGAGTAGGAAAGACTTGGGACCTAGGGGGGTTGTTTCTTTGGAGCCTTATCTACAGTGGGTCCAAACGAGAGCTATTCAGTTGAAGATGCCGTATTCCCGGGAAGCACCTATGCCTGATTTTTTTGTGAAGACCACTCCTCCTCTATTGGATGATATGGAAGAACTACAACTTACTTTGGTCAGGATGCAGCAGGAAAAGGATTCTTGGAAGAATAAGTGCCAAACTTTGGAGATTTCCTATAGAGCAGACTTGAAGGAGAAAGACGACTTGATTGAGATTCTTGAGAGTCGAGCTGTAGAGACCATGGAGAGGCAAGGGGGTTTATTTTCCTCTAAGCCTCAGACAAATGTTATTTGCTCACTTCCTGATTCAGTTTATTGGAAGGAGGTTGCCACCAGATATGCGGAAGAAAATTGGAGGTTGAAGGCTCAGATTTCCAGGCTTACATGGAAGCCCCAACGTATAGAGTGATCTCCATCAGTTTTACTTCTTAGGGTTTTAGACTTTATTTTCATCTTGTACTTGGGATTATTGAAACTTGTAATCCATTTTGAAGTTATTATAACAAAAAAAATTTAGTATCTCAAATGTGTTATTACTTTGATATTTGCAATATGTCTATAAATCTTTAAGTCCCTTGAAATATTAATAATAAAATAAATCATGTGCGTTGCATATCATGCATCATATTGCACATATTTATTGCATTTGTTATGCATATCCAGGTATCTTACCAAGCTTCTTTACTTCGTTCAGCAAGTTTTCTCACCACTACAACACTCGAGCTAATTTCAGAAGGAAGATGGACAACTTAGAACAAGAGAATCGCGAGCTGCGCGAGGAAGTTTTTGCTTTGAAGGCCAGCATGGCCAATCTCACTGCTCTGATGGAATATATGGTGGCTGCTCAGAATTAGCCGCCGAGTGTTCAACCTCAACAAACAAGGGTTACTACTGAAGCTCCGACTGTTCTTGTGTCTGCTACTCCAATTGTTGTTCAGAATCACATGCCTCAAGGTTATCCATGGGGAATGCCAGAGAATTTTGCACCTGAAGGTTTCAATCTTGGTCCCCAAGATACTCCAGTTGTTCAGACTACTGTTACTTCTGCACCTCCTGTGGTGCATGCTACTCCTGTTGCACCTCCTTTGTGTTAGAACAAAGTTTGAATCTACTACCCTATGTTTAAGTTTTGATGATAACAAAATGAAAAGATATATTATTTATATGATTCATGTATGAACTATTTGCTACCTAAAAATATTACGTTCTGCTTTGCAGAAACTCTGATAGGTATCAGCAAGAGCACACTTAATCAGCATCAGAATATTGGTTCTTGACATCAGCATCAGAAGTTGCTATATCAGAATACCAGAATCAGAAGATTAACTCACGTGTATGCTGAAGCTTGATGAACAGAACTGCGCTCAACACTCTGATAAAGAAAACAACAGTTCATCAGCAGTTAAGCAAAGTCAGAATGAGCCAAGCCAGAACATGCATTAAGTAAGCAACGGTACTGTGCATTGAAAGCAAATTATTACCAACGGCCCCATTCCAGACAAGATCTTCTTGATAAGGAAAGTTTGTTATTAGCATTGAATCAAGAATATTGCTCCAACGTTCAACAATCTCAGTGCTATATAAACAAGAATATGAAGATTGAATTGGCTAATGCTCTCCAACATTTTACACGCCTAAAATCTAATCATAATCTTCCTTCTCCCAGTTTGCTAAATGCTACATATCTCCTCACTCAATCATTGTTTAGAAATCTAGTTTCATAAGCTTAAGTTGTGTATACATCACAGTTGTGATACAGTTTTGTAGAAAACATTCACACCTAGATTTATCTTTTTTGTAAGAAAGTGTTTCCTTGACAAACCGGGTTGTGGTTTGCATCAAGAAGGCTTTAGCAGTTGTTAAAGCAGTTTGTAATATTCAGTTGAATATAGTGGATTAAGACCTCGTTGGAGAGAGGCGAAATCACCTTGACGGGTGGACTGGAGTAGTTTGAGATCAAACGAACCAGGATAAAAATATCTTGTTCATTGCATTGATTTTCAGTTTTACAATTCAACCCCCCTTCTTATGTTTTTCACTTCTTCAATTGGCATCAGAGCGCCTGGTTCTGAGCTAAAACACTTAACCGTGTCAGTACAAGATCCAACGTCAGAAAAACACAATGGCAGGAAACTATTCTCACACCAGCAATGACAACCATGAGGACAGAGACAGATTCAGCGGCAAACCTCCAGTCTTTGATGGAGAAAACTTTGATTACTGGAAAGACAGAATTGAAAGCTTCTTTCTGGCACATGATGCTGATCTGTGGGATATGGTGACAGATGGATACACGCACCCTGTGAATGCAAGCGGTCAGAAGATTGATAGAAAAACAATGTCTGACCAACAAAAGCGTGACTTCAAGAATCACCACAAGGCCAGAACCATCCTTCTCAGCGCCATCTCCTATACTGAATATGAAAAGATCTCCAACAGAGACACAACAAAGAACATTTTTGATTCACTCAGAATGACGCACGAGGGCAACGTTCAGGTCAAAGAAACTAAAGCTCTGGCGCTCATTCAGAAGTATGAGGCGTTCAAAATGGAAGAATCTGAATCCATTGAAACAATGTTCTCAAGATTCCAGATTCTGGTAGCTGGTCTCAAGGTTCTGGACAAAGGATACTCTACTGCTGACCATGTCAAGAAAATCATCAGAAGTTTACCCAAGCAGTGGAGACCAATGGTTACAGCTCTGAAGCTAGCAAAAGATCTCAACAACATCACTCTGGAGGAACTTATTAGCTCCCTCAGAAGTCATGAGATAGAGCTAGAAGCTGACGAGCCTCAGAAGCAAGGTAAGCCTTTAGCATTAAAATCTAACAAAAAATCTGAGTCTAAAGTTTTGCAGGCAGTTGAAGAAACATCTGATGGATCCTCATCAGAAGAAGACGAACTCTCCCTCCTCTCCAGAAGAGTAAATCAACTGTGGAAGCAGAGGCAAAGGAAGTTCAGGAATCCCAGAAGATCTGATCAGAACGAGTCCTCTTCTAGATACAGAAGGACATATTCTTCCTCTAGATACAGAATATCTGAAGGCTCCTCAAGTAGCAAAAAGCCAAACACCAAGGACATCATCTGCTATGAGTGCAATGAGCAAGGACACTACAAGAGTGACTGCCCAAAGCTTCAGAGGGAAAAGCCCAAAAAGAAGTTTGGAAGAGAAAAGAAGAAAAGTCTCATGGCTACATGGGATGACTCTGACTCGTCTGAAGCTGACTCAGAATCAGATGATGAGAGGGCAAACATAGCTCTCATGGCTAACATTTCAGAAGATAGTGAAGCTTCTGAATCAGACTCTGAATCAGACACTGAAGAGGTATTTCCTAACTTTGCTGTTAATTTTACCAAGGCTGAACTTGCTGAAAGCCTTAATGAAATCCTGGAAAGGTATCAGCAAATTAGAGTTAAATTTAGAGACCTGAAAAGGAATCTTGAATCTGACTCTAATAAGACTGAGAGTCTCAAATTGGAGAATTCTGAGCTGAGGAATAAGATTTCAAAATTAGAAAACACGTTACAAAACTCTCAGAAGGAACCAATTTCTGAAACTCCCAGCAACGCTGATGATATCATCAAGGAGTATGATCACAGTTTCCAGAAGTTCCTTGCTAAAAGCATAGATAGAAGCAAAATGGCTTCAATGATCTATGGAGTTAGCAGAAACGGCAGGAAAGGAATAGGATACCAAGGTAAGGTTACTACACCAAAGAATGTCATGGACTTAACCATTAAACACACTCCTCTGAATTCACATTTTGTGTATGGTCACACACATGATATTAAATACACTAGCAGTAAGTACTCTGAAACCAAAATTCAACCAGAGTTTTGGTAAAACTAATAAATCAGAACCCAAGAAAATCTGGGTACCTAAGGATAAAATAATACATGTTGCAGATATCTTTAGCAGCAAGTCAGAAACACCAGTCATGGTACCTGGACTCTGGCTGCTCGCGACACATGACAGGAAGAAGGCATATGTTCCAAATCCTGGAACTTAAGCCTGGAGGCCATGTTGGCTTTGGAGGCAATCAGAGCGGAAAGATAATTGGCTCTGGAACTGTAGGTAATGGAAATCTTCCCTCTATTAATAATGTTCTGCTAGTAGATGGATTAATGCATAATATGTTATCCATAAGTCAATTAAGTGATAACGGTTATGATATAATCTTTAATCAAAAATCATGTAAAGCTGTTAGTCTGAAAGATGGGACTATCCTGTTTAATGGTAAGAGGAAAAACAACATTTACAAAATCAAACTTTCTGAACTAAAAAGTCAGAATGTAAAGTGCCTTCTGTCTATCAACAACGAGCAGTGGATCTGGCACAGAAGATTGGGGCATGTTAGTATGAGAAGAATATCTCAGATTAACAAACTCAATCTGGTCAGAGGACTTCCTAATTTGAAGTTCAATTCAGATGCTCTGTGTGAAGCATGTCAGAAAGGCAAGTTTGCAAAACCTTCTTTTAAATCTAAAAATGTTGTTTCTACCTCTAAGCCATTAGAACTTCTGCACATTGACTTATTTGGACCAGTTAAAACTGCTTCAGTCAGTGGCAAGAAGTATGGGTTAGTAATCGTAGATGACTATAGCAGATGGACATGGGTAAAGTTCTTAAGAAACAAGGACGAGTCACACTCTGTGTTTGTTACCTTCTGTAACCAAGTTCAGAATGAAAAGGATCTTAGAATCGTTAAAGTCAGAAGTGATCATGGTGGAGAATTTGAAAACAAAGATTTTGAGTCATTCTTTAATGACAGAGGCATTCTGCATGATTTCTCTTGTCCTAGAACTCCCAAACAAAATGGAGTTGTAGAACGAAAGAACAGAACATTGCAAGAAATGGCCAGAACCATGATCAATGAGACAAACGTTGCTAAGATCTTCTGGGCAGAGGCGATAAACACAACGTGCTACATTCAGAATAGAATCTCAATAAGACCTATTCTGGAAAAGACTCCATATGAATTGTGGAAGAACAGAAAGCCCAACATTTCATATTTTCATCCATTTGGATGTACCTGTTTTATGTTAAATACGAAGAATTATTTGAACAAGTTTGACTCTAAAGCACATAAGTGTATTATGTTAGGGTACTCTGAACGCTCAAGAGGGTACAGAGTATACAATACAGAAACACAAATTGTGGAAGAATCAATCAGTGTTCGTTTTGATGATAAGCTTGACTCTGAAAAGTCAAAGCAGAATGAAGTTTTTGCAGGTATGGAAATTGAATTTACAGGTTCTGAAGACAAGTCATCAGAAGCTCTCAACACAGACACTCCTTCAACGTCTGAAAGGAGCACTGCTAGCAATCCTACAACAACTGCTGATCAACCTCAGAAGAGATTACCTAGAAGCAGCTTGGATCACCCAGAAGAGACTATCTTAGGAAGAAAGGAAGATCCAATCAGAACAAGAGAAAGCTTCAGAAACTCTAAAGAAACCCTCATGGGACTTGTGTCTCTGATTGAACCTTCTTCTATTGATGAAGCACTTCTGGATAATGACTGGATTCTGGCAATGCAAGAAGAGCTGAATCAGTTCACCAGAAATGACGTATGGGATCTTGTTCCCAGACCAAAAGGACTCAACGTCATTGGAACAAGATGGGTCTTCAGAAACAAGCTAAATGAACAAGGTGAATTCATCAGAAACAAGGCACGACTGGTTGCACAAGGTTATAGTCAGCAAGAGGGGATAGACTATACAGAAACCTTTGCTCCAGTCGCCAGGTTAGAATCTATCAGACTTTTAATTTCATTTGCTGTTAATAGAGGCATCACTCCGTATCATATGGATGTCAAGAGTGCATTCTTAAACGGTTATATAGAAGAAGAGGTTTATGTGCACCAACCCCCTGGTTTTGAAAATACAAAACATCCAGAACATGTTTTCAAACTAAAGAAGTCACTATATGGTCTGAAACAAGCTCCCAGAGCTTGGTATGAAAGGCTAAGTAACTTTCTGTTAGAAAATGAATTCACCAGAGGGAAGGTGGACACTACCTTATTTTGTAAATCAGTTAAGAATGACATCTTAGTCTGTCAAATTTACGTTGATGATATTATTTTTGGTTCTACTAATCCTTCTCTTGGAAGAAAATTTGCTAAGTGTATGCAGGCAGAATTTGAGATGAGCCTCATGGGGGAACTGAAATTCTTTCTAGGAATTCAGATCAATCAAACTCCAGAGGGAACTTACATTCATCAGAGCAAATACATCAGAGATCTTCTGAAGAAATTTGACCTCTCAGAATGTAAGCCATCAAAGATTCCAATGCATCCCACGTGCATTCTGGAAAGAGAAGAGGTAAGCAAAAATGTAGAACAGAAAGTCTACAGAGGTATGATTGGTTCTCTCCTTTATCTGACTGCTTCAAGACCTGATATATTATTCAGCGTTTGTATTTGTGCTAGATTCCAATCAGATCCTAGAGAATCTCACTTAACAGTTGTTAAGCGAATTTTCAAGTATCTGAAAGGTACTACTAATCTGGGTTTGTTTTATAGAAAATCTAGTGATTACAGTTTAGTAGGCTACTGTGATGCTGACTTTGCTGGAGACAGAGTGGAGCGTAAAAGTACTTCTGGAAGCTGCCAGTTTCTGGGAGAAAATCTGATCTCTTGGTCCAGCAAAAGGCAATCAACAATTGCGCTATCAACAGCAGAAGCTGAGTACATAGCAGCAGCAGGATGTAGCACACAAATGCTCTGGATGAAAAGTCAGCTTGAAGACTTCCAGATTTTTGAGAGTAACATTCCTATACTCTGTGACAATACTTCTGCTATTTGCTTAAGTAAGAATCCCATTTTACATTCAAGAGCTAAGCATATAGAAACAAAACATCATTTCATTAGGGACTATATTCAGAAAGGAATTTTGAACTTAAAATTTATAGATACTGACCATCAATGGGCTGATATCTTCACTAAACCCCTTTCTAAAGATAGGTTTAATTTCATTCTGAAACATCTCAGCATGAAAATCTGCCCAGAGTGAAAATGTTTTAATTCCATATATTTATCTTCAAAATGTATTTGTTTTACTGTGAACTTCTGATCAATCTCTTTTCAGAAAGATAGAACATGCAGATTGTATCAGATGCAAGTCTAAAGATCTGAGAGTCTAAGCTCAAAGACAGACGTGCTGATCACTACATCAAACAAGTGTCATCCAATCATCAGCAAATCTCTGAAGCAGAACGCGTGCACGCTTCTGAGAAGGCAAAACGCTGATTGGGTGCATTGAGACACATGTCTGGTAACCGTTTTAAGTATCTTTCTCAAATCCCCCAAAATCAGCAAGCATTAAATGAAAGTAATCATGTTTTTAAAACGTAATCATGATTTTATTCCTCTTTATTGAAAACGTTTACAATTTCAAAATATTCTGAACCCTATTTAAACACGTTAAACCTCTCACTTTCATCTTTTACAGTTTCTCATTATTTCTCAAAGTATTCTCTGCATTTTTCTGTGTTCATCTCTTGCAAACTCTTTTTCTCAGTTTTTCTCAAAATCCCTAAGTGTGAACATGGCAACCTCCAGCAGTGCTTCTGCAGGTTCTCAGAAGAAAGCATCATCTGAACAGTATCAAGTACCATTCAGAACACTCCTCACTCCTGTGAAGAATCTTGAAGTGTTATCTGAATTGATCATTGATTTTGGAAGTCTGAAGGAAAATGGTTTTGACTTAACAGAAGAAGTTAGGGCACAAAAATGGGAAAGGTATTTTGACAGGTTGGTTGGACCAACATTCCCTATGTTAGTCAAGGAGTTCTAGATTCATGCAACAGATTCAACGCATCAAGTCACCTCCTACATGATGGGGAAGAAGATTGTGATCACTGAAGATCACATAGCAAGGTTAATTGGTTACAGTGGCGGTGGCGTCCACTGTATTGATATGGCTGAGAGATGTGCTGACGTGGGCATCATAGCAGAAAGGATTTTCACCCATGGGGTGCCCAGTAGCAAGATCAAAGATCTGAAGGATCATCACAAAGTTTGGGCAAAGATAATTCTGGGGTGTTTTAATCATAGGAAGCCAACTAGTTCCCCTGATTACATAAATGTAGATCAGCAGTTTCTGATCTACTTTATCAATCAGAAGGTAAAAATCAACTTGGCTCATCTTCTGTTTAATCACCTCAGAACAAGCGTGAAGGAAACCAGGGAAGAAGAAAGAACAAAGAGGGTTTGGATACCCTTTGGAAGGTTGATATCAGATATTCTGACTGAGAATAGGCTGATAGAGCATCTGATAGAAGCTCAAGAGTTAAGCACCATTGAACCAACGGTTGGGAAGCCTCTGAACGCGAAGAACTTGAAGAAAATGAAGTTGATAGAGAATATCAAAAAGGAACCCAGCGCTACTCCTATTGCTGATATCACCAGCAGAAGAGTCCCACTGAGTGACTTTCCTTTATTTTCTGAGATAAAATCCAAGCCAGTGGTAGTTCTCAGATATCTGGACGCGTGCAAAGCTGATGGTACAGATCCCAATCTGAAGATCAAAGATCTGCACCAACCTCAACCAGAAGTGACACTGAAGAAGATGAAGAAAAGGAAGGCACCTTCAGAAGGATCATCCCAGCAGACACCCAAGAAAAGAGGTAATTTATCTGCTGCTTCTGTTTTAAATTCTTCTACTATTCCAGCATCAATCCCACCTCCAACCTCTCATAGAATCTCAATCCCCATCCCAACAATAGATGAAACTGAACCAGAAGATGACCCTTCTGAGGCATTACAACTCAGAAGACCCCGAACCAAACATCCCAAACCAACAATATCAACAACATCAGCAATTGACAAAATGCTGTCTGACATTGATCAACACACTTCTGATCACTCCTCCATTAATCCAAACTCTGAACCACAAATTGTCCACTCTCCACAACCAGAAAAACCTCTCTCACCCATTCCAAAAGAACCTCTTATCCCTGAACAACCAGAAATTCCAACAACTTCTCCACAACCAGCAATTCCGTCTCCCTCTCCTCAACTAGAAATTCATCCACCATCACCTCAACCTGAGTTTCATCACTCTGAAACTCCAACTCCTCCACCTTCTGAACCTCATTCACCTCAACCATCACCTCTGGCAATCCAGCTGCCATGTGGAACAACAGTCACAATGGCCCAGTTGCCATCCTCACCAGAATCTACACCACCAAATACTCCCAAAACCCCAAACAGTCCAATCATTATCTCTGATTCTCCCACTCCATCTCCAAAACAAACAGCTCCCAAGCAAACCACCGAAAACCCCAGCAGGACCTTCATAGACTTAACAATCCTTGACCGTCTTGATGATCTGAAAAATAAAATAGCCATTCCAAAACCAAAACAACCAGATGTTGGCTCTGGTATTATGAATTTTGAAACAGGTTTGCAGCAGTGGATTGCTACTCTGAAGCAAGTCTGTCCTGGAATGATTGACCCAGCTGCCTCTGACCAGCTCTGGTCACAATTCAGAATTTGGGTACGTGCTGAAGCCCTCAAGTTGCAGGATATCAACTATGAGCAGGCATAACAGAACTTCAGCAAGCTGCTGAAGGAAGTTGAAAGTCAGCTGCCACAGGAAGACGTGCTCCCTCTGGATAGTGAGCCATGGTCTGAGAAACAGCTAGCTTCAAAGGTGCAACCAGAAGAAGACAAGACTATTCAAGCTGAAGCAAGTCAAGCAGAAGATGTTGCAGAAAGCTCTCAGAAGCTCCTTGCTTCTGATGTTTCTCAAGCTGCCTTGGACAGGCAGACTCTGGAAGAGCTGAAGCTGAATGACATGCATCTGCAGCAAAGAATGGACGAAAATGACTAGAAGATGAAAGAAAGGATGGATGTGCAGGATAACAAGATAGACACAGTTGTCAGCATGGTACACAAGCAGAATGAGACTGCTGATCAGATCAAAGCCATGCTGGAGAACCTACTCACACGCCTTTCTCCCCAACCTTAGTTTTTCATTCATGTCATTTTCATGTTTTCTTTGATTATATGTTGTACTGTTTTGTTTAATTCTGAACCTTTTAATATGACAAGTTTTTCTGCCTTAAATATTTTAGCACATCATTTACACTTTTTGATTGCTGACAAAAAGGGGGAGAACAAGAATGATATTTTAAATAATAATGGATTACTAAGACAGAAATTCTCGAACATTCTAACTCTGATATACTTGAATATGTTTTCTGTTTTGCTTAAGTCTACAGGTACAAGAAAGCTCCATGATACTCTGAAGACTAAAGCTCTGATACTCTGACCCAAAGCAAAGCTCTGACAAGAAAGGCTCTGATACGCTGATCTGAAGATCTGCTCTGATATGCTGATCTAAAGCTTATGATAGTCAAAACTCTGAGAATCTGATGTTCAAAGAAAGGCAATAAAAATCTGATCCTGAAGAACTCATGGAATTAAAAAGGGAAGCAATAAACTCAGGGGGAGTATCTCTCAACTCTTATCCCTTATCTTTGATAACCTCTTACTCTGATACATCTTATCATTTAGTTACCTCTGATACTTTTTCACGTTATTTTCAATTAAAAAATATCTAGTTTTTGTCATCATCAAAAAGGGGGAGATTGTTAGAACAAAGTTTGAATCTACTACCCTATGTTTAAGTTTTGATGATAACAAAATGAAAAGATATATTATTTATATGATTCATGTATGAACTATTTGCTACCTAAAAATATTACGTTATGCTTTGCAGAAACTCTGATAGGTATCAGCAAGAGCACACTTAATCAGCATCAGAATATTGGTTCTTGACATCAGCATCAGAAGTTGCTATATCAGAATACCAGAATCAGAAGATTAACTCACGTGTATGCTGAAGCTTGATGAACAGAACTGCGCTCAACACTCTGATAAAGAAAACAACAGTTCATCAGCAGTTAAGCAGAGTCAGAATGAGCCAAGCCAGAACATGCATTAAGTAAGCAACGGTACTGTGCATTGAAAGCAAATTATTACCAACGGCCCCATTCCAGACAAGATCTGCTTGATAAGGAAATTTTGTTATTAGCATTGAATCAAGAATATTTCTCCAACGTTCAACAATCTCAGTGCTATATAAACAAGAATATGAAGATTGAATTGGCTAATGCTCTCCAACATTTTACACGCCTAAAAGCTAATCATAATCTTCCTTCTCTCAGTTTGCTAAACGCTACATATCTCCTCACTCAATTATTGTTTAGCAATCTAGTTTCATAAGCTTAAGTTGTGTATACATCACAGTTGTGATACAGTTTTGTAGAAAACATTCACACCTAGATTTATCTTTTTTGTAAGAAAGTGTTTCCTTGACAAACCGGGTTGTGGTTTGCATCAAGAAGGCTTTAGCAGTTGTTAAAGCAGTTTGTAATATTCAGTTGAATATAGTGGATTAAGACCTCGTTGGAGAGAGGCGAAATCACCTTGACGGGTGGACTGGAGTAGTTTGAGATCAAACGAACCAGGATAAAAATATCTTGTTCATTGCATTGATTTTCAGTTTTACAATTCAACCCCCCTTCTTGTGTTTTTCACTTCTTCACTTTGGTGAATATGGCCCTATTTTCTAATGATGATATGTATCGTCCTTTTCCTTCACCAAGTGAAGACTTGGGTCTCTATGATAGAATGGATGATTTTCAAGAGAAGTTTGACAAGATGCAGAGGGAGATGAATGCCCTCAGGGGAAAGGAATTGTTCAGGCAAAATGTGAATGATTTATGCTTGGTCCCTAATGTCAAGATACCTGTGAAGTTTAAAGTCCCGAAATTCGAGAAGTACAAGGGAAACACTTGTCCTCTTGCTCATCTTGTGATGTATGTAAGAAGAATGTCTACCCATACTGATGATCAACATCTGCTGATTCACTTTTTTCAGGATAGTTTGATTGGTGCTGCGTTGAAGTGGTATATGATTTTAGACAACGTCAATATCCATACTTTCAACGACTTGGGAGAAGCATTTATCAGACAATACAAATACAACATGGGTATGGCGCCTGACCTTGATCAACTCAGGGCCATGGTCCAGAAAGACAGAGAATCGTTCAAAGAATATGCACAGAGATGGCGCGAGGTAGCTGCCCAAGTGATTCCTCCCATGGAAGAGAAGGAGATGACTAAGATTTTCCTGAAGACTCTAGGTGCTTTCTACTATGAGAGGATGGTAGCGAGTGTGCCAAGTGATTTTACTGAAATGGTGGGTATGTGTATCCGTTTAGAAGAGGCTGTAAGAGAGGTCCGTTTAACAAAAAGTGAAAGTTCCGGAAGTGCGAAGAAGCCATCCTATGGGTTTTCCAAAAATAAGGAAGGAGATACAAATTTTGTTATGCAAGAGAGGAGGGTTAATCCTCCTAGAAGAAATTATCAGCGTCATCAACAAGTCGCACCAGTAACTCCAGTTGTTGGTGTAGCTCCAACCACCGTTGCTTATCAAAGACCATCCCATCAGGGGAATCAAGGCTATAATCAGATAAGGGAGAGTTATGACCCTATTCCTATGAGATATACAGAATTACTCCCTGCATTAATTCAGAAGAAGTTGGTTCAGACCAGACCACCTCTCGCTGTACCATCACCATTGCCTTGGTATTACAAGGTAGACCAAACATGTGCTTTTCAACAGGGAGCACCAGGGCACAATGTTGAGAACTGCTATCCTTTGAAAACTGAAGTACAAAAATTGGTGAAGTCTGGTATCTTATCTTTCAAGGATGTTGGCCCTAATGTGAAAGATAATCCTTTGCCCAAGCATGTGTAGCGATAGAAATGTTTAATACTAAGCCATGGGATTGACTAGACTTGTACAAATCAAAATAGAAATCACCACCGCGCTTTATTGTTTCCAAAGGAATGGGAAAAGAGAGAATAACCCAAAAAAAGGGGGGGGGGGAGAAGATTCAAGGTAAGGGGTTTGGTTATGTAAAGGGAAGGTATTATCACCCTGAACATCTATGGTACTCCACAGGAACCTCTTTGTAAAATCTGTATATTTTGGCTATGAAATGTTGTGTAAAAAATGGATGGTGGAGGTGAGAAAAGAAATATATTTTTATGGGTTTTACACCCGCCGCGGTTGCAAACCTTTAGTGCCTTCGTACCACCTTTTCGTGCAAAAGAGGATCAGGGGACACGTAGTTCCTCTTTAAAAATTTTAAAACACAAGTGTGTTGGTTAATTTTATGAGATAAGACATCATTGTCATTGTCCGTGTGGAAAACATACTTGCTACCCACAATCATGAGAAAGGAGAATTTGCATCATCTCAAAGTGGAGGATATGGCGTGGATTTTAAAATCAATAATGCCTCACTCAATACCTAAGTGGAAAATCTCTCTCTTCACTACATATTGTAGAAGTATAGTTGTTTGCATCACTACAAGGATTCACAAGAGTCTAGTCTTTTGAGAAAAGTTTTCAAGATAAGAGCCAAAATGGCAAAATGGTTTGGATAAGATTGATTGAATTTTAGTCTTCTCACAAAAATGTCAAGGTATTATTAAGTTGATTGAAGTTTACTTGTGAAAAGGTTTTTGAAAATGCATGGATCTAAGTCCAAGTTTATTATGAAAGTGGTTCAAGTTTTTAAAAAAAACAAGAAGAATTTTCAAAAGGAGGAAGAAGATTTTTGAAATTAAAGAAGATGAGAGGAGAAGAAGAGACTACCCTAATGCATAAGGTAAAAGCTAGGGATAGGAACTATCTAACCAACAAGAAGCCAATACTTGACACTATGAGCCAAGATAGAATTCTCATTCTTTGGATTGAAACCAAGCAAGCAAAGATACTAGACCTCTTGTGGGAACCAAACTTCAAGTGTATTATGTCTTCACAAAAATTGGGCAGAGTAACGGTTGTATACGGGTTAATTCCATATTACAAACAAAGAATGTAATCACAATAACCTGCACACAAAATAAACAAACAATCCAATGTCTTGAAGGAAACCTCAAGAACTCTAGAAAAAATATCAATTAGGTTACAAAGTCTCAAACATAGGCCAAGGTTTATAATCCTAAGTCCAAGAAGTCTCATACTCCATAATGCCAAGGATAGTAACCAAATAGTCTAATTATCATTAAAGCTTTTTAGGGTTCATGTTGATTATTAGGTGTCTTGAAAAAGAAAAGTAAAGCTCAAGTGAGCAAAAAATAAAAAATGACAAGAAAGTAAATGGGCTCAAGTGAGCAAAAATGAAAAATAGCATGAAATGTAAATGCTAAAATAAATGATACATAAAGCATAAAAAATAAAAGGGCACAAAGTAAAAGCAATTTAATAATTAGTGGTTAGTTGGATGATCGTCTTGAAACTTGCATTTGGAACTCATTAGAGCATTGGTAGAACCAAAGCCTCTACACAACAAGTTGCATTTGCTTTTTGTCAAGTATATCATCCATTTGGAATCCTCAAAAGTACCATTTAATGATCAATAATGTTTAAGTGATCGCGTTGACCAAAAGTGTTGTAGATCCATTAGAGGATTGGTAGAACCAAAGCCTCAACACAATGAATCTCAATGATATTGGATCAAAGGGATCTAATTAACATACTTAGGCTTGCAAACATAGGTTTGGGCCACGAATGATCATTTATTCGAATCAGAACAAAATTTAGCGCTATGTTAAGCAATCGTAAATGGACTTATATAGAAGTCGCACCTATTTGGAGCCCGGTCAATAGCAATCTATGCACCATTTGTTTTGAGACATGATATAGAGATAATGATCCAATAATATTTAGTGCAATAAGAAAGGGATGAGATGACGAGGGGTGGGAAAGAATATACAAACTACATTTGAATTAAAATTTAATCAAACTATTATTAAAATCATTCATCCATTTTTGTGGAGTTAAACTCAACACCATGGATCCAATGATGTTAATAAAGTTCATGATCAAAAATTCAACCCAAGATTAGCCAGAAAATAATCACAAAATAATATCGCATTTTAATATATATATATATATATATATATATATATATATATATATATATATATATATATATATATATATATATATATATATATATATATATATATATATATATATATATATATATATATATTAACTATGTTCAAATTAATCAAGAAATAAAAAGTATTTAGAAATATTTAAAATATAAATAAGGGATAAAAATATCAACTATGTTCAAATTAATCAAGAAATAAAAAGCAAGACCATAAAAAAATCAGAAATGGACTCAAATATTTTTATAAATTTTTTGGTAATATTTTAAAGTCAGAAACTATTTTTAAAATTAAAAGAAATGAGTAAAATAAACCAAAAATGATAAAAATTACCAAAGTCAGAAATAAAAAATAAGTGAGGTCCCCAATATTTGTCACAATATCATTGGATCATTCCATATTTTTTTCAAAATATAAAAATGCATAAAAGTATTTTTAAACATTTAAAACAAATCAAATAAAGTGAAAATTTGTAAAAAATACCAAAACACAAAATAAAATTGTGAAAAGAAAAAAATCAAAAATATTTTTCATAATTTTTTCAGATTTTTTAGACTAAAAATGAATTTTCTATGATTTTTTTGAAATTTAAAACAATTAAATATAAAAATCAGAAAAGAAAATAAAAACCAAAAAAATATGGGCCATCTGATCAATGTCAAAATGCGTTAGTAAATAGATTAAGTGGACCTGGCGCGCTGTGCATGTTATGGACTTTAGTGGATAATGCATTGAATCATTAATTAGATCAGATTTCAAAAAATACAAGTGGCGTGCCATCATTGGTTGGAAGATGACACATTGGTCATCTTCAACCTCCAGGCAATGTGAATTGCAGGTCTCTCAAACTGTAAAATCAGAAGCTCAGACCTATGATATTCGGTTTGTCTCTTCAAGACAAAGACAACCACACCTTCACGACAAATTTATATAAATTGTAGCTCAAGCAAATTGGAAGGAAAGTTTTGAAAAGGGATTTGAAATTCTGTGGTCAAAATAAGTTTCCATATGAAAGTAAGTGTTGCAACTAGAACCAGGGCAATGAGAGCATCCCAATGATATCAAAGTTTTGAAGAATTGATGAAGGAATCTACCTATTGAAGTTGAGTTGCAGAGCTCTGAAACTTGACTTCTATGGAGCAATCTAAGGCACGATTCTTGAATGTAATTATATGGTTAGCTTCAGGGAAGATCAAGGAAGGTGAATTGATGGAAAAATTGGATTGAAAAAGGCTTGAAAGCAGATTTAGAAGTAGCTGAATTTTGAGTTATGGAACAAGTTTGGCATGGTGATTCTGGCTATCCAAGCTTAAGGAAATGAATGGGGGGTGACCCTCTATTTATAGGGAATCAAATGGAATCTTCAAGCGTGTGAAATGATGAAGTTTGGAGGGAAATCATGTGAAGTTGCAAACAAGAAAAGTGTGACTTCCAATTTGATCAAAACTCGTCCAAAACACGCGTTTTGTTGTGCTAATCAATTCTGGAACTTCACTAAACATGTTTAGAGGCAAAAACGCGTGGAAAACTTATGATTAGAAGCCAAAACAAAGATTTCAAATTCTGACTTATGGAGAAACTTCAGTTCCAAGTTACCAAGTTCAATCCAATGGCATTCTCAGCTCAAGGGGTCTTAAGGCATGATTCTTGATGCTTTAGAAAGACGAGGTTACAAGCTTTACAATGGAAAAAGAATGGAATCAAATTGATGCTTGAGCTGAAAGCTTTATAATATTTTGCATCCAAACATGGCCTTCCTCTTGGAATTTTCTCTTGACCAAAAAAGATGGCATAAAATAGACCTTTTGAATGACATTTTGAAACTTTAACCATTCAAAATCTCCAAAAATTGAGAGAGTTATGGATTGTTGAAGTTGGAAAAAAAATCATGAAATGACATATAATATTTTGTATCCTTATGGCATCTTCCATCCATTTTCTCACTTTTCATATAAAAGAAGGAATAAAGTTCACATCCTCAAGTTCACATCCAAGTTATGATCATTTGAAGCCACACATAGGAAAATGAGGGTTCATCTGGAGGACTTGTAATCTTTCTTCATAATCATGTTTCTTCCACATGAAAACTCCTTGAAACTTTTGAAGTGATTTGTTAATAACCCTTTGAAGAGAAGGATTTCTATGGAATCACTCAAAAATTCCAAAAGATGAGCAAGATATGCTTCTTTGAAGTTCAAAACCTTAGCTCCTAGATCAAGAAAAATGCCTTGAGGAACTTTGACAATTTTGAATAACCTTCTTGTACCAACACTCTTGCTTTGTAAATAGAAGTTGTTGAGGATGATAATGAGGACTCATAGCCACCAAAACCACTTATATATCTTGATAATTGAGATGAATATGCACTTGTGATCAATGGGAGCAAGACCTTTTCCAACCATGAAAACTTCTTCCATCAACCCCTTGTTATTTTGAATCAATTTGATAACTTGGAAATGTGGTGAACCAAAATAACTTTGCCATGCCATTTCCTCTAAAACAAATCCAATGGTGAGGTTTGAACTTCTCAAGCTTCATTGACTAGAGCATGGAAATAAACTCATGAACCCGTGGAGAAACTTGCTAAATCTCATTACCTTTACCTAAATGAGTAACAAGCAAGACAAACCAACATTGCATTTTATTAATTAAAAGAAGAAATCAAGACAAAAAATATCCATGATCACAAAAGAACACAAGTCAAGGTGCTTGGTGATTCCTCAAAGAGCTAAGCTAAATATAGGAAGGGGAACCAAGAATCCTAATGTGATCTTGTTGTGATGGAATCAACATGGTATGATGAGCGGATCTTAGAGACAAAAATTAGGGTACAACAGCTTCCCTTATTTAAGTTTCTTCTATTTGGAGATACGAAGGTTAGAAATATTCGTGTCGACGCGATCGAAGATACTTAATATAAAACAAACACTATTTTTGGCCCTAAGATGCCATGCAATGCTTATGAGCATGAATGCATATGAACGAAACCAAGGCGATGCAAAACACCACTGGGTATGTAACAAAGGAAATAAAGAGACAAAAGAGAGACCCGACCAGGAAAATAAATCACTGGTGGATCAAAAGACCTGACTTAGAGGATGGTAAAAAGTCAAAGGATGTACCAACTTCTACTGAAGGCGAAACTACCAACGTTCACTGAAGGTAGAAAGAGGAGAGAAATAACAACACTGACGTTTACTGAAGGTGAGCTACCAGATTTCACTGAAGGTAGAGAGAAGAAATCATCAATGTTTACTGAAGATGAACTACCAGATTTCACTGAAGATAGAGAGAAAAGAAAATATCATAGCATCTCCATTCACTGACGATGAACTACCAACGTTCACTGAAGGTAGCAAAAAGATAACAATCACAAACTTTCACTGAAGGTGACCTACCAAATTTCACTGAAGGTAGAGAGAAAATATAAGTTTCCCCAAAATTCTGGCATTTCACCTAGAACGGGTCTCAACTTCTTCTTTAACCAAAGCATTCTGCCTGGAAAGGGTAATATATAAGCTGTCTCAAATAAAGAGACTACCACTTGTAAAAGTTTCTCAATTAACTGTCTCTGCGATATTGAAAGTCTTGTCATCCACTGGGGTAATTTGGACAACGGGTTGTAAACTATTAACTCATAGAGAATATAGAAAAAATAACAATTACATCAACTTTTACAAGGTGTATAGGTTGCTAAAATAAAGAGACCTTCCACTTGCTGTCATGGAGGATTGTAAAAATGACTCTTTGGGGAGAACAATATGGCTTCCTGGGGAAAGAAATATGACTTCCTAGGGAGATGCCAATATATTTCTGCTGAGGAGATAAAGTCTTCTCGTGCAAAATAACTGCATATTCTCAAACCAAGGCTCGAAGCCTGCAAATATCATAAGCAATAATATTGTTGAGGATCAAAGATTCAAACCAAAAATAAACTGGGAAGGAATAGTCAACCATAATACATCCTTTGAGAAATAAACTCAAGAGGGAAACCTAAATCATCCAGACAAAGAGTTCTTCAAGAAGGCTAAAGCAAAAATCTTCCACGAGGGAAACTCAGTGGGGAAATTGAAAGAATATATGCTTTCTGCTTAAGGCCAACACTCTATTGGAGAGAGGACAACGTAGCTCTGCAAAACAGGGTGATATGTCAACAAAATATTAACGAATGTGAATGAGCAATGATTTTCCAATTTTATATATGCATAATGTATGTATGAATGCATGAGTGTTATCGTGTGTATGCTGGCAAACAAAATATACAACACTGGGAGTAACCATGAAAAACCACCTCGGGCACAATCAACACTCGACTAAATTACATTCAAGATGAACAATCCAAGAAAAAGTGAGCGCCAGCTGAGGAAACAAAACCTACTGCCTGGTTTAACTTTACTGGGGAGAAACGTAATCCGAAAGTAAATAAAACATAGTTACCAAACAGTACAAATATAGAGTGTTGTACCCCAAAATTTGCCCTCTCATATTTCTCAAAACATTGCAAGGAAAATCTCCAAGTGGCTCAAGATTGCTCAAGAGTTGGACAGTCAAGCTATCTCCTAAGGCAGTCAACCCCAAATTAGGGTTTTGTATTGCATCAAGATCCTTGAGTATAAATGATCTAAAATGCTCCCTAATGTCCTAGTATGTTCTCAAGGTCATCCATGTCAAATTTCAAGCCTTGCAGAGGAAGTTTGCTCAGTCAATTGCACAAAGGGTCCAAAAATCGACTGTGCTAGGGCAAAAGTCAACTGTGACCCAAATACAGTCAAACCTCAAGATTTTTTGTCAAAATTCTCATTCCTAAGTATATTTCATCATTTGATCAAGGGTTGATCATGATTCATCAAGGATTGCTCAAAATTCATCAGGACTCAAAAGTTGCTAAATTAGGGTTTTGTAGGAAAAGTCAAACCAACTTTGACTAAGCATAACTTTCTCATACTTTATGAGAAATGACCCATCAAAATCTCATTTTTAAGAGGATGCAATTTCCTACAATCCATATTCACACCCCAATATCATAAAATGCACTTACAAGAAGTTATAAATTTGGACATTATAGGTCATTTTTGAAAGTCAACAAAAACACCTTTTTTTTGTCAAAGCTTATAACATGAGCATGGAATGTCAAAATGATATGAGACCAAAAGGGTAGGTTATAGGACATATGAAGCTTTCTAAAAAGTCAAAGAACACTTCCAAAAGTTCAAAATTGAAGAAGTTATGCATTGTTGAAGTTAGGCATTTTTGCAAAATTGTCAAAAGTCAACTATCCCCAAAACTTCAAATTTTGTCAAATGGGCCCATTCTTTTCCACTTGATTTGGACTTGCCACATTACACACGTGTCTTAGCTTCAGCCTTGAGTCCATTTGTCAATTTTATTATTTTATTTGATTTTTTAATGAATTATTTCACTTTTAATCAAATTAAATCAAATAAAATCCAAACATTGATTATTTGATCTCTTTTTGGCTATTTCAGGATTGAATCATCATCATCAAATGTATCAAATTCGTATCAAGCATTCCATGTGTAAAAAGATTGAGTTTTTGACAAAATTGGCAAGTCTTCAATGGTGAATCAAATCCAATCTCAAGGCATTGATGTGGAAAGATTCAAGACAAATTTGTTGACCTAATGCATTGCATATTACATATACAAGTGAAACGACACGAGATTAGTACCTAGAGGCTGCAATAACATTGAAAACAAAACTTGAAAAAAGGTGGAAAAAGTGTGAAACCAAAATTACACTTAGAGGCATTTTCAGAAGCAGAACTCAACACCAATCGCTTGCTGGACAATCACTGAGTCAGAATCAATCCAAAGCAAGCTCTCACAGCCATCAAAATGCGCTGTAAGTGTCCCGTTTCGTGGCCCTGTTTCCAAAACCTTAACTCGCTATTCTTGCATTTTCCTGGCAAATCTTTGACATATTTATGATGCTTATGAAATTTCTGAACTTTTGGCATTGTTTGATTGCATTTATATGGACTGTAACCCCATAGCCGAACCTAGGGTTTTGTAGTTTGTTTTTTGGGCATTTCTTTCACAGGCAAAATTAGCTCCATTGATGGACATAGACATGACCAGAGGAGGAAGACGAGCATAACCATGGTCTTGGATTTAATTTTCATGGCCTAGAATTGATTTTAAGGTTGACCTGCGAATTCAGCTGCAGATATGAATCCGCAGGAAAAATTACAGGGTTGGAGGAAGAAGACGACAGACGTGACTCCCCCTGGTTGGACGGTTCAAACTTGGCACGTTTTTTTTAAAAATATTTTCTGGCATCTGATTTGTTTATCCCGTATTATTATTATTGATTAGTATATTTAACAAATAGAACATGATGGTTGAGTGGCAATTGAGCGCTAGCAACATGCCTTGGGGCTTGGGTTCGAATCCCAGGTCCCCCATATGCCTTGCTATTATTTTTCTTCAGGTAATCCAATGGCGATGCCAGCGCGTGATGCAACATACTCCCTCATTCAATCAATGGACAGATGGCCCCATGCCAAATCTGATGGCCCAGATGGAACGTCCACCATACTACCTGGTCAAGGTGCACACATGGAATCAGGAAAGTCAACCAAGCCTGCACAATTGGGCCATGGAATTTGCTATTCAGACTCCCCAATCAGGTCCAAACCTCTAATTCTTTCAATTTCATATTTATTTTATTTATTTGTTTGTTTAATTATTTTTATTATTAATTAACCAATAAAACTTTTTTCTTCATAAAATTAAAACCCAAAAAATATTTTATTTATTAAATTAAAATTCAGTATTTTATTTTATTAACAAATCATTTAATTAATTTAGTTTTAATTAGGAATAACCTTTAATATATTTTGCAATAATTAAAATTAACTTAGACAATTAGGTTTTATTAACATTGATGAAATTTATTTTTATTTCTTTAAATAACACAAAAATCTAAAAATATTATTTTCATTAATTAATTAATTAGTTTGTTAATTTAATAATTAATTTAGGATAGTTTATTTCTTAATTCAAAAATAACAAAAAAAAGATACTTTCTTTCAAAAAGGGGTCAAAACCCTAAAAACTTGCGCCCGATTTAATTTCCCGCACACGATCCATTTTGTTCAATATTGTATATATTTCCTGGAATGTAATAGTTTAATAGGACTTTACTATTTTACCGCTTTATTTATTTTCCGCATTTTAATTTCAAGGGTTGCTTTTGGCGATGTAAATACCCGACGCCTTGTAATAGTTAGTTTAATTTCTGCAATTTAATTTCCGCAACTTATAAACTGTTAGATGTTTGATAATAGGGAATGCATGACAAGATTGAATGTTTAAACCTAAAATCAACATAGATCACCATTAACATGTACAAAGATAAAATAAACTGAAAACAACACACCCGCACATGCGCACTCTTAGGGTACACCTCACTTGGTTGCCTTCGTAACGCGGTCATTGAGTATAGGAAGTTTTAGAGGTTGCCCTTTTGTCCAAAGATCATAGTTGCCTCGAAACGGTTGCCTCAGAAAAAATGATCTAAGACATTAGGGTTACCGTTAAGGCGTCCTAACATTGCTTTAGTGACCACACGTCCCTCATTCGAATTGACCCTCAAACTCCAACGACGGTGCTACCTACTCATCAATAGTAGGATAGCATTGTCTAAAGGAAAATTGCATAGAACGATTCCTTTTTCGAGTAGGTAGATGGTTCTTAGATACTTGCTCTTTCAAAACAAAACAAAATTTTCACACTTACACTCCTTTTCAAACAAATACCCTTTTATCAAACCCACAAACACAAAAGAAAGCAAAATTTTGAAAACAATATGAACAAGTACCTAAGAGCCCGTGGATAACCACTGATAGAAATGGTGCTAACACCTTCCCTTTCTATAATCTACCCCTCGAACCCGAGAAACATCTCGAAAAAGGAATTTTTCTGTGCTTTTTTTCCTTTCCTTGTTGGATAAAATAAAAGTCGGTGGCGAATCTTGCTTACCGCGACATTTTGTGAATACAAAACGCAAAACGCAAACCAGCATTCCAAAAAAAACAGTCAGTTCTCTCTCACCGTATCACAGAACTGGCGACTCTGCTGGGGACGCTTATAAGTGGGGTGTACCTTAGGATTAGATCATTGTGTTTTCAATTGTTTGTTTTGTATGCTTAATATTTGTGGGCTTGTATCGAAGTTACTATAGATCCTAACCCAGATCTGGGGGATACCCTTTAGGTAAGTAGCAATAAACAATGAGGGAACTGTACAGCGTAGACTGATACGGTTGAAGCAGTAGCTACGTTGGTGTGGCACTTTAGTTTGTACCGATATCCCTTGTGTTGGAACGAGGAGAATATGGGTCTTCTAAGGGGTCATTAAGCACCAACTGGCCTTAGAACCTTTAAATTGACCAACTTGGCCATAGAACAGTAGCTGTATGCTACACTCATTGAGACTAAACTCTCGCGATGGTTCCGGTCGCAAGAAAAGGTTGCTAAACTGGAATTATGACCGATTGAGGGTAGTCAGTGATATTGAGATCCTCTAGAACCCGATTACTATTTTTAGGACAGGTTTGAACCAACTGAACTGAAAGAGGGTAGTACCTAAGCTCCTTGCCAGTCGGAAATCTAAGGGCTCTCTGTGTGACTTGTGTGCCTTTACCATGTTTGCTATTTGTGGATATTTATGGTGTGTTTTCTATCATGACATCATGACATCATAACATTGCATACATCTTGCATTGGACTAACCTATTTCAAAGACATGAGGGATTTATCTTTGTTCTGTTTTGTAGGTCATGATGCCCATGCGTAGGAATACCATCCGGATCAACTTTGTCCAGGTTCCCACTATGCTTAAAGAATTGATTGCAAAGATGCCTGATACTAACTCCTTCATCAGAAGACATGGATATCTTCTCAGTTTGGTCACCTCCAAATTGGACGAGCAGATGATGAGTGTTTTGGTCCAATTATATGATCCACTGTACCATTGCTTTACTTTTCAGGACTACCAGCTGGTCCCCACCTTAGAAGAGTTCTCTGACCTGCTTGGTATCCCTATCCGGGAGCAGACCCCATTTACTAGTTGGGAGAAGATCCTTAGGCCAGAAGAAATTGCTTCAGTCCTTCATATGACAAAGGATGAGGTAATGGCTAATTGGGAGACTAGAAGTGGAGCAAAGGGCTTTTTGACTAAGTTCTTGGTTGGAAAGGCTAATTATTTCTGGGATAGTCTAGACTTCAAGGCATTCGAAGATATTCTGGATCTTCTGATATATGGCTTGGTATTCTTTCCAAACCCTGACTCATTTTTTGATGTGAATGCGGTGAAAATCTTCATCTCTCGTAATCCTGTACCCACTCTCTTGGGTGACCTTCTTCATCAGCTTTATGCCCGTACTGCTCGAAAGCGGGGAACCTTGATGTGATGTGCTCCATTATTGGCGAGGTGGTTTATTTCGCACCTCCCCAAATCAGTGTTGAAGAACAAAGAAGGCATGGGCTGGGCCTATAGGGTTATGTCTCTATCTCATAATGACATCATCTGGACTATCAATGGTATGGACGAGGTGGCCATTATTGATCGCTGTGGGGAATACCCCAATGTTCCACTGATAGGAACCAATGGAGGGATTACCTACAATCCATGCTTGGCCTTACGATAGTTTGGGCGAGCCAGAAGAGAAGGACCTAATGAATTGCTAATGCCTAGTATCACCTTTTATTTTCAAGGGGATAGTGACGAGTAACGCCGCATATTCATAAGGGCTTGGGATAGAGTTCACAGATCTGATCCACATGAGCTGGGTCAAAAAACTTCTCTTCCAATAGAGCCATATCTCATATGGGTTCGTATTCGTGCCCGAAAACTGGGTATGCCGTATGAAGCCGTCCTGCATATCATTGTTGAAGTTTCTAATGAAGAAGGGGTTCTTTCGACCATCCTCCATCCTCATATCCCCACTGACATTGGGGCACTGAAAAGGTCTTAGATGCAGCTGAGAGAAGAGCGGGATGCTTACTGAGAAAAGTTTAACGAACAAGAGCAGAAGATTCAGAAGTTGACAAGACAGCTGGAGAACGAGCGGATCCTCAATGACTATGTCCGCACTGACAAGAAGCGACCATGGAAGCACTGATTGTCCTTTGTTTATTTCCTTTCAAGTCTTTATTTACTTTTCAGTATTTCCTTTCTTGTAACTCCTTAAGGGCAATTTGTTGAACAATTAATTTCAAAGTTTATCTAATAAAAGTGTGTTTCATTTCTTGTTTACGAATTTGAAATTCTCGATGTCTTTGAAATCATATCATATGCATTTCATTCCATGCACCTCATAACAGGTACCCTTACAGGTTTTCTCATCTTCTTCGCTGTTTATTTCAGCATCATGTCTGCTGAACCATCAACTGAGCAAGCAATCAAGGCCCTACAGGCTCAAAATTCCCAATTCCAAGAGTTGTTCATGAATCTAGCTAAGGGTCAGCAGGATCTGAAGACCCTTATTCTGAAATAGAAGAAGAAGAAGAAGAGGACGGTCCTGTTTAACACAGGTCACAGGTTTGGAAACAGGCTACGAGACGAAGTTGATTTGACCACCTCATCTGGAGGAAAAGATAGTCAGGAAGAAAGGAGGGCTCTTAGCCCTATGGTTTCAGACAACGAGACGGACTTCGACGAAGACCAGTATCCTCCGGCTGAGGATAGATACAAGCAACTGGAAGATCGGTTGAGTGCGATGGAAGTACAGAAAGTGCCTGGTCTGGACTTTGGTGATCTGGGTCTATCATCCGGGGTGGTGATTCCCCACAAATTCAAAGCACTAGCCTTTGCTAAGTATGATGGAGTTTCTTGCCCGAATCTTCACCTCCGGTCGTATGTAAGGAAGATTGAGCCGTACACCGCTGATAAGAACCTATGGATCCACTTTTTTCAAGACAGTCTCTCAGGGACTCAGCTTGAGTGGTTTTACCAGTTAGACGGAGCCAGTATCCGCAGTTGGGAAGATTTGGCTGCTGCTTTCTACAGGCAGTACCAATATAATGTCGACCTCGCTCCTACGCATACCCAACTCCAGGGTATGTCTATGGGAACGAGCGAAGGTTTCAAAGATTATGCTCAGAAGTGGAGGGACCTCGCTGGAAGAGTGCAACCACCCTTGGCTGATCGGGAGCTTGTGGATATGTTTATGGGGACCTTGTCTGGTCCATTTTTCAACCATTTGATTGGAAGCTCTTCGTCTGGGTTTACAGAGCTAATTATGACCGGTGAAAGGATTGAGGCTGGTAAGATACAAAAGGGTGCCTCATCAAGCACCGAGAAGAAGCCTTTTAAGAATGAGGCTGGTGCTGTCTACAGTTCGAAAAGCCAGAATAGACCTGAACACCGCCAAGCTGTTAATGCGGTCGTTATTTCAAGACCTGTCGGGGCTCCTCAGCGCAACAATCAACAAAAGGCCGAGAGACCTCGAAGGAAATTCACCCAACTCAACATGACTTTATCTCAAATTCTGCTACAGTTATTAAAGACCAATCTATTGACTCCAAGGGAGGCTCTGCAGAATCCCAACACTGCATCACCAAAGTACAACCCTAATGCCCGTTGTGCTTTTCACTCTTATAGTCCGGGACATAATACAAATGATTGTTGGGCTTTGAAGAACAAGATACATGACTTAATTGATGCTAAGGAGATTGAGTTCGAGGCGCCTGAAAGACCTAATGTTATGACTGCTCCTATGCCCAAGCATGGAGTGAATGCTGTAGAGGAAGACTTGTTTGTGGTTTCTGTGAAAGATATTACCACTCCCTTGATGACTGTGAAGAGGAATCTTTTGTCAGCTGGTTTTTTTCCGGGTTGTGACGAAGGTTGTCGTATGTGTTCTGCCCTACCAACCGGTTGCCATCTTTTGAAATCAGGTTTCTAACTCCTGATGGATAATAAAGAAATTCTGTTTGAGAAGACTATTGTTCCTTTAGTTCATACTGAAGAAGTTGCCATTATCACCATTTTCGACAATTCTTCCAAGGCTCCCTCGAGGAAGCCTGTTGGAATTACATATGTTCCAAGAATCGCACCATTGATCATCACTGTTCCAGGGCCTATCCCCTATACATCTGATAAAGCTGTCCCTTGGCATTACGGGGCTGATGTTTACTTTCATGGAGTTAAACAAGATTTGGATGCTGATACTGACGTCAGCAATATTGTTGGACCTGCTAAAGTCACCCGCAACTGAAGACTTTCCTCACCTGATATCTCTCCACCAACTGCATGGAAACCTGTTGCTATCACACCTGCCAGTATACCTGCTACTATTCCTGTTTAAGTTCCCATTCTTATCCCTGTCGCGGAGTCGTCCAACACTCGGGGCAAAGGGACCACTGATGAGCCTGCCCAGACGGAGGCACCAAAGACGATTACTGTTGAAGCTTCTAGACAAGAGATGGAAGATATTTTAAAGATCATCAAAAAGAGTGACTACAATGTAGTCGAGCAGCTTGGGCAAACCCCATCCAAGATCTCCATGTTATCACTGTTGCTATGCTCAGAGGCCCATGCCAAGGCTCTGATTGCTTTCTTGAAGACTGTACACATACCTCAAGAAACATCAGCCGATCAGTTTAAAGATTGCGTGGCAAGTCTGACGACTGATAATGGGTTAGGTTTCTCTGACGCCGACTTGCCTGCTAAGGGGAGAAATCACAATGATGCCCTGCATGTCTCCATTGAATGCAGAGGCACTACTCTTGCTCATGTATTGGTGGATACTGGTTCCTCATTGAACGTTTTACCTAAGAAAGCTCTAGACCGGTTGGACTGTGAAGGGTTGGAGTTGAAACCAAGTAACATTGTTGTCAGGGCCTTTGATGGGTCAAAAAGAATGGTACACAGAGAAGTGGATATTCCGGTGAAGGTTGGTTCTCAGATCTTTACATCTACTTTTTATGTGATGGACATTCGACCATCCTATTCTTGTTTGCTGGGTCGCCCATGGATCCACAAAGCTGGGGTAGTCACTTCAACGCTCCACCAGATGCTGAAATACCCAGTAAAAGGGAAAATTGTGACAGTACGAGGGGAGGAAGAGTACATGGTGAGCCACCTCAACTCTTTCCGGTATGTAGAGATGGATGGGGAGTTCATTGAGACCCCGTTTCAACATTTTGAAGAGGTTCCCCAGACACTGGCATCAGCTGAAACTGTCAATGAAGATCCTCCTATGAAGATGACTTCCTTTAAGGATGCCCGGGCTGTTGTTGAGAAAGGTGGGTGTGCAAAGTGGGGTCAACTCCCTGATTTTGCACAGAATACTAACAAGTTTGGTTTGGGTTTCACTGCAGAAGCTCAAAGGGCTGTTCGGAATGCACGAATCGGAAGACCTCCCCTGTTCATCAGCAATTCGGGAGTGAATGCCATTGAAGACGATGTGGAGGAGTCTGAATTCGACAGCTGGATCTATCCTACGACCGACGGTGGACTAAGCAACTGGACAACAAATGACTTCATCCCTATTTCTTTTGTTACCCAGTAATGAAACTTTTTGTTTTGAATTTGTAACAGACAATGTTTTAAACTCAATGGCCCGGTGTCTTACCCGGGGCACCGTGGCTTCATTTGTGAGGGCTTTATGTGTGTCATTTACATATGTCATTAATAAAAGCATTGGAGGTTTCTTGCATTTCAAATTTTGCGCTCCTTGTTTTTCTTTTATTACATATTGCAAAACAACTATTTTACACACACTCACATATACAGGTCTACATCCACTCTGGATCTCACTGGTAACGACTCTGCTACTGCCAGTTATGACTTCGAAAATCTGATCAACTTAGCCGATGATGAAGGTGAAGATGATTGCGAAGTGCCTGGTGAACTTGCAAGACTGCTACTCCAAGAAGAGAGGGTCATTCAGCCGCACAAAGAGCCGGTGGAATCGGTAAATTTGGGTACAGAGGAAGACAAGAAAGAAGTTAAGATTGGTGCAAATCTGGAGCTTAGTGTGAAGCAACGGTTGATTCAGATGCTGTGTGACTACGTTGAGATATTTTCTTGGTCTTATGAAGATATGCCTGGGTTGGATACCGATATTGTGGTTCACCGATTTCCTACCAAGGAAGACTGTCCTCCAGTAAAACAGAAGGTCCGCCGAATGCGCCCAGAGATGTCTGAGAAAATCAAGGCTGAAGTTATGAAACAGTTTGACGCCGACTTTCTAGCAGTTACTTCTTACCCTCAGTGGGTTGCCAATGTGGTTCCTGTGCCGAAGAAAGATGGTAAGGTTCGAATGTGTGTTGACTACAAGGATCTGAACAGGGCAAGCCCCAAGGATGATTTCCCTCTACCTCATATCGACGTTCTGGTTGACAACACCGCGCAGCATAAAGTCTTCTCCTTTATGGATGGTTTCTCCGGTTATAACCAGATTAAAATGGCTCCCAAAGACATGGAGAAAACTACCTTTGTTACTCAATGGGGTACCTTTTGCTACAAGGTGATGCCCTTTGGATTAAAGAATACTGGGGAAACATATCAGCGTGCCATGGTTGCTTTATTTCATGACATGATCCATCATGAGATTGAGGTATACGTCGACGACATGATTGCAAGATCCCAGACGGAGGAAGAACATCTTGACCACCTTCAGAAGCTGTTTGACAGGTTGAAGTTGTACAAGCTGAGGTTAAACCCGAACAAGTGTACCTTCAGGGTGAGATCTGGTAAGTTGCTGGGCTTCGTCGTAAGCGATAAAGGTATTCAAGTGGATCCGGAAAAGGTGAAGGCCATACAAGAGATGCCACCTCCCCAAACAGAGAAAGAAGTCAGAGGCTTTCTGGGACGTCTGAACTACATTGCCCGATTCATCTCGCACCTGACCACTACTTGTGAGCCAATCTTCAAGCTACTGAAGAAAGATCAAGTAGTACGTTGGAATGATGAATGTCAGGCCGCTTTCGAAAGGATCAAAGAGTATCTCCAAGAGCCACCTATTCTGATGCCTCCAGTTGAAGGGGGACCTTTGATCTTATACTTGACAGTACTCGACAACTCAATGTGGTGTGTGTTGGGTCAGCATGACGAGTCTGGCCGAAAAGAGCATGGTATTTATTACCTTAGCAAAAAGTTTACCGACTACGAGACCCGGTACTCGTTGCTCGAGAAAACTTGATGCGCTTTGGCATGGGCTGCTCGCCGGCTGAGACAGTATATGCTGACTCACACTACTCTATTGATTTCAAAAATGGATCCAATCAAGTATATCTTCGAAAAGCCTGCCTTGTCCGGGAGAATAGAAAGATGGCAGATGATCTTGACTGAGTATGACATCCAGTACACGAAAGCAATCAAGGGAAGTGTGTTGGAAGATCATTTGACACATCAGGCAGTTGATGATTACCAGTCTATGAACTTTGAATTCCCGGACGAGAATATCATGATAGTGACTGACTGTGAGACACCTGGACCGTACGAAGGACCTGAGGAAGGATCCCGATGGTCTATGTACTTTGATGGAGCTTCGAACGCTTTGGGTAATGGCATTGGCGCCGTGATCATATCTCCTAAAGGCTCTCATACTCCATTCACCGCCCGACTATGTTTCAACTGCACCAACAATATGGCAGAGTATGAAGCGTGCATCATGGGTCTTCGAGCAGCAATTGACCTAAGGATTAAGTTTCTGAGTGTCTTTGGAGATTCCGCTCTTGTGATCAGTCAGATCAAAGGCAAGTTGGATACGAAACACCCAAATCTTATTCCTTACAAGGAGTATGTATTGACGTTGCTTCCACATTTTGAGGAGATAACTTTTGAACACTTCCCTAGAGAGGAGAATCAGTTGGCGGACGCGCTGGCTACAATGTCTTCTATGTTCAAAGTAAATTGGGACAACGAGGCTCCCCGGATTATCATTGAAAGACTGGACGAACCTGCACATTGCTGTGACATTGAGACTGAAGAGGTAACAGAAAATCCCTAGTTTCACGAAGTAAAAAGGTACCTTGAGACTCAAGAATACCCCGAGGGTGCATCTGTTAATGACAAGAAGTTTTTGAGGAGGTTCGCAGCAAAGTTCTTCATCAGTAACGGTATCCTTTACAAGCGTAACCATGATTCGACCCTACTGCGATGTGTGGATAAGAACGAAGCAGAAAGGATCATGGAGGATTTACACGAAGGTACCTTCGGAACTCAATCCAGTGGACACACAATGGCAAAGAAAATCCTTCGGGCAGGATATTTTTGGTCCACAATGGAAGCCGACTGTTATCAACATTCTCGGACCTGTCACAAGTGCCAAGTCTATGCTGATAAGGTGCACATACCTCCGGTTCCTCTGAACGTCTTGACGGCACCTTGGCCTTTTGCAATATGGGGCATTGATATGATCGGCGAGATCAGACCTACGGCATCCAACGATCATCGTTTCATCCTGGTAGCAATTGATTACTTTACGAAATGGGTTGAAGCAGCTTCCTTTGCTACTGTAACCAAGAACGTCGTGGCACGGTTTATTCGACATAATCTGATTTGTCGATACGGTGTACCAGAGAGGATCATTACAGACAATGGTACCAACCTCAACAATTAGATGATCACTGAGCTCTACAAGCAATTCAAGATACAGCATCACAACTCTTCTCCCTACCGGCCGAAGATGAATGGGACTGTAGAAGCAGCTAATAAGAACATTAAGAAGATTGTGCAGAAGATGACAGTGACATACAAAGACTGGCACGAGATGTTACCGTTTGCTCTTCATGGGTACCGCACCTCAGCACGGACGTCAACAGGGGCAACACCCTATTCCTTGGTATATGGTATGGAGGTTGTCTTTCCCATCAAAGTTCAGATACCCTCTCTCCGAATCATGAAGGATACAGGTTTGAGTGAAGATGATTGGATTCAGACCTGGCTTGATCAGCTGAACCTAATCGACGAAAAAAGACTTACTGCTATTTGTCATGGTCAGATGTATCAAAAATGGATGATCAAGGCATTTAACAAGAAAGTCAGACGACAAAAGTATCAAGTTGGGGATATGGTAATCAAGCGTATTATACTACCTCAAGGTGATCCCAGGGGCAAATGGACCCCTACTTACGAAGGGCCATTTGTGGTTAAAAACATTTTCTCAAGAGGAGCTATGATTCTAACCACCATAGATGGTGACGACCTTCCTCACCCCGTCAATGCAGACATAGTGAAAAGATACTACGCATAATCAAAGACCCGCTAGGTTGACTGACCTAGGCAAAAATAAGGGCTTCCCGAAGAACCAAAAGGGTTTGGGCAAAAATAAGGGATGAAAATAAAAACAAATCTGTACATCCGGTAAGTCGAAAACCTGAAAAGGCGACTTGGGAAAAAAAGGGTATCCCGGTGGACTGAAAACCCAAAAGGGCGGTCCAAGAAAAAATTAGGGATCAAAGCGTAACACTATGTCTCATTGGATCACCTTGCATCCGGACTTCGGTACCGACTAATCAAGCTCGGACGACCCTAATCAATCTGATTCACCTTCAACCAGTATCAAAGTGATGAGATGCTCAAGGACATAAAGACAATAGCAGAGTTGGAACCCAGTGGGTTTATTCACATAGCTGTTTTGTTTAGTTTTTTCACAATTTGTGTAAATTCTATCTGCTCGGAGGCGTTCTCTTACTAGGACGTCAGCCTCTTGTACAAAAACGCCTATTTACAGGCCAAACTTCAAAATCAATACAATTGATTTTCAAAGAAATTTCAAACTGTTTTTTCTTTATTTGTTTTGATTTGCAAAGAACGTCCAATGTTCATTTTTGATATATGCATTTGACATTAATCGCTGCTCATGAATATTTACACGCGAAACAAAAGATAATTACGGGCAACCTCAGAAACAGAAGCAATAAAAATTGTCCAAACTATACAGTTGCTCTGTCCACCAGGTACAAAGGTAGATTCAGCTGCAGAATATGGCTAAGATACCTTCACTCCCCGTAGAGTAAGACAATAATGATAGCTCTCCCCAGATGATACTTGCAACTGTGAATGAATCGGTAGAATTCTCCCCAAGCAGAATTTATTTACCATCAGCACTAAAAAGGCTTAATATCCCCGGAAGTCTCAATATTCCCCAACGGAGTATAAGAATATTCCCCGGCAGAATACAAGATATCCCTAGTGGAGTTAAAATTTTCCCAGTACAGTCTGAAAAAGATTCCCCAGCGGAGTTGGGAGAATCATCCCCAGTAGACTTTGTAAGTTTATCCCCAGCGGAGTACAAAAAAAATATATCCCCAGCCAAGCTCAAAGGATTATCCCCACAAGAATCTAATAGGTTATCCCCAGTAAAGTCTCCACTGAGAGATCGTCCCCAGCGGATTTCTTTCCTTTTATAAACAGGAATTCAATCCCCAATAGGATTCAATATCACCAGTAACGATAATTCATCCCCAACAGAATTTATCAGTGGAATCCTCAACAGAGCATCTCTTCCCCACAGAGTAATATCCTCGTCAGTTTATTCCCCCAACGGAGTCATCCTCTCCTGTAGGTTTATTCTCTTCGTTCGCCATCCCTAGTAGAAACGAAGAATCCAGCTCTATTCTTCAGCAGCTATCCGAGAGTTATTTTCCCCAGCTAGAAACATTACATTTCCATACATCATGATACAGGCATATACGCATCATACCACACAATCTCATTTATTTTGAGAGCATTATTGCTTGATATATATCGTGCATCTCATACATCATGACATTGCATATGACTAACTCTTTACCTTTTCAGGGAAAGACGAATCAATAAACACCGTTGACTACTTATATGACCTGGTAGTCCCCTCAAAAACTACATCTATTGAGGGCTGTTTCAGCAGATTCCTCAAAAAGATGCTCTCACAAGACTTTCGTCTGGTTTAGTTAAATCGATTCTAAGATTTTTCTGATTCTTATCCAGTCAAAGTTAATCCAAGACCTTCTCTGGTTCAGTCAGATCGACGCTAAGATCTCCCTGATTCTTATTCCAGTTGAAGATATTCCACGACTTTCGTCTGGTTCAGTTAAATCGATTCTAAGATTTTTCTGATTCTTATCCGGCCAAAGTCAATCCAAGACCTTCTCTGGTTCAGTCAGATCGACGCTAAGATCTCCTTGATTCTTATTCCAGTTGAAGATATTCCAAGACTTTTGTCTGGTTCAGTTAAATTGATTCTAAGATTTTTCCGATTCTTATCCAGTCAAAGTTAATCCAAGACCTTCTCTGGTTCAGTAAGATCGACTCTAAGATCTCCCTGATTCTTATTCCAGTTGAAGATATTCCAAGACTTTCGTCCGGTTCAGTTAAATCGATTCTAAGATTTTTCTGATTCTTATCCAGTCAAAGTTAATCCAAGACCTTCTCTGGTTTAGTCAGATCGACGCTAAGATCTCCCTGATTCTTATTCCAGTTGAAGATATTCCAAGACTTTCGTCTGGTTCAGTTAAATCGATTATAAGACTTTTATGATTCTTTTCCAGTCAAAGTTAATCTAATACCTTCTCTGGTTCAGTCAGATCGACACTAAGATCTCCCTGATTCTTATTCCAGTTGAAGATATTCCAAGACTTTCCTCTGGTTCAGTTAAATCAATTCTAAGATTTTTCTGATTCTTATCGAGTCAAAGTTAATCCAAGACCTTCTCTGGTTCAGTCAGATCGACGCTAAGATCTCCCAGATTCTTATTCCAGTTGAAGATATTCCAAGACTTTCGTCCGGTTCAGTTAAATCGATTCTAAGAATTTTCTGATTCTTATCCAATCAAAGTTAATCCAAGACCTTCTCTGGTTCAGTCAGATCGACACTAAGATCTCCCTGATTCTTATTCCATCCGAAGTTTATACCTCCTATCAACAGTCTCCAAATGGCATCTGTAAGCTCATTCCCGACATCACCAGGCTGATACCACTTCATGCGAGTGCAAATTTCTGGGCACTCTAGTGTTCAATCATCTTCCACCTTCGGATCACGAAAGGCACGAAAGCCAATCTATATCCTCAGGTTTAAGAAGATTGAACAGGGGCAGCTGTTGTACCCCAAAATTTTCCCTCTCATATTTCTCAAAACATTGCAAGGAAAATCTCCAAGTGGCTCAAGATTGCTCAAGAGTTGGACAGTCAAGCTATCTTCTAAGGCAGTCAACCCCAAATTAGGGTTTTGTATTGCATCAAGATCCTTGAGTCAAAATGACCTCAAATTCTCCCTAATGTCCTAGTATGTTCTCAAGGTCATTCATGTCAAATTTCAAGCCTTATAGAGGAAGTTTGCTCAGTCAATTGCACAAAGGGTCCAAAAATCGACTATGCTAGGGCGAAAGTCAATTGTGACCCAAATACAGTCAAACCTCAAGATTTTTTGTCAACATTCTCATCTTGAAGGATATTTCATCATTATGATTCATCAAGGATTGCTCAAAATTCACCAGGACTCAAAAGTTGCTAAATTAGGGTTTTGTAGGAAAAGTTAAACTAACTTTGACCAAGCATAACTTTCTCATACTTTATGAGAAATGACCCATCCAAAGCTCATTTTGAAGAGGATGAAATTTCCTACAATCCATTTTCACACCCCAAGATCAGAAAATGCACTCACAAGAAGTTATAAATTTGGACATTATAGGTCATTTTTGAAAGTCAACAAAAACACCTTTTTTGTCAAAGCTTATAACTTGAGAATGGAATATCAAAATGAGATGATACCAAAAGGGTTGGTTAGAGGACATCTCAAGATTTCTAAAAGTCCAAGAACACTTCCAAAAGTTCAAAATTGAAGAAGTTATGCATTGTTGAAGGTGGGCATTTTTGCAAAATTGCCAAAAGTCAACTATCCCCAAAACTTCAAATTTTGTCAAATAGGCCCATTCTTTTCCACTCGATTTGGACTTGCCACATTACACACGTGTCTTAGCTTCAGCCTTGAGTCCATTTGTCAATTTTATTATTTTATTTGATTTTTTAATGAATTATTTCACTTTTAATCAAATTAAATCAAATAAAATCCAAACATTGATTATTTGATCTCTTTTTGGCTATTTCAGGATTGAATCATCATCATCATCAAATGTATCAAATTCGTATCAAGAATTCCATGTGCAAAAAGATTGAGTTTTTGACAAAATTGGCAAGTCTTCAATGGTGAATCAAATCCAATCTCAAGGCATTGATGTGGAAAGATTCAAGAAAAATTTGTTGACCTAATGCATTGCATATTACATATACAAGTGAAAGGACACGAGATTGGTACCTAGAGGCTGCAAGAACATTGAAAACAAAACTTGAAAAAAGGTGGAAAAAGTGTGAAACCAAAATTACACTTAGAGGCATTTTCAGAAGCAGAACTCGACACCAATCGCTTGTTGGACAATCACTGAGTCAGAATCAATCCAAAGTAAGCTCTCACAGCCATCAAAACACGCTGTAAGTGTCCCGTTTCGTGGCCCTGTTTCCAAAACCTTAACTCGCTATTCTTGCATTTTCCTGGCAAATCTTTGACATATTTATGATGCTTATGAAATTTCTGAACTTTTGGCATTGTTTGATTGCATTTATATGGACTATAACCCCATAGCCGAACCTAGGGTTTTGTAGTTTGTTTTTTAGGCATTTCTTTCACAGGCAAAATTAGCTCCATTGATGGACATAGACATGACCAGAGGAGGAAGACGAGCATAACCATGGTCTTGGATTTAATTTTCATGGCCTAGAATTGATTTTAGGGTTGACCTACGAATTCAGCTGCGGATATGAATCCGCAGGAAAAATTACAGGGTTGGAGGAAGAAGACGACAGACGTGTCTCCCCCTGGTTGGACGGTTCAAACTTGGCGCTTTTTTTTAAATATTTCCTGGCATCTGATTTGTTTATCCCATATTATTATTATTGATTAGTATATTTAACAAATAGAACATGATGGTTGAGTGGCAATTGAGCGCTGGCAACATGCCTTGGGGCCTGGGTTCGAATCCCAGGTCTCCCATATGCCTTGCTATTATTTTTCTTCAGGTAATATAGTGTTGATGCCAGCGCGTGATGCATCATACTCCCTCATTCAATCAATGGACAGATGGCCCCAGGCCAAATCTGATGGACCAGATGGAACGTCCACCATACTACCTGGTCAAGGTGCACACATGGAATCAGGAAAGTCAACCAGGCATGCACAATTGGGCCATAGAATTTGCTATTCAGACTCCCCAATCAGGCCCAAACCTCTAATTCTTTCTACTTCATATTTATTTTATTTATTTGTTTGTTTAATTATTTTTATTATTAATTAACCAATCAAACTTTTTTCTTCATAAAATTAAAACCCAAAAAAATATTTTATTTATTAAATTAAAATTCAGTATTTTATTTTATTAACAAATCATTTAATTAATTTAGTTTTAATTAGGAATAACTTTTAATATATTTTGCAATAATTAAAATTAACTTAGACAATTAGGTTTTATTGACATTGATTAAATTTATTTTTATTTCTTTAAATAACACAAAAATCCAAAAATATTATTTTCATTAATTAATTAATTAGTTTATTAATTTAATAATTAATTTTGGATAGTTTATTTCTTAATTCAAAAATAACAAAAAAAAGATACTTTCTTTCAAAAAGGGGTCAAAACCCTAAAAACTTGCGCCCAATTTAATTTCCCGCACACGATCCATTTTATTCAATATTCTATCTGTTTCCTGGAATGTAATAGTTTAATAGGACTTTACTATTTTACCGCTTTATTTATTTTCTGCATTTTAATTTCAAGGGTTGCTTTTGGCGATGTAAATACCCGACGCCTTGTAATAGTTAGTTTAATTTCCGCAATTTAATTTCCGCAACTTATAAACTGTTAGATGTTTGATAATAGGGAATGCATGACAAGATTGAACGTTTAAACCTAAAATCAACATAGATCACCATTAACATGTACAAAGATAAAATAAACTGAAAACAACACACTCGCACATGCGCACTCTTAGGGTACACCTCACTTGGTTGCCTTCGTAACGCGGTCATTGAGTATAGGAAATTTTAGAGGTCGCCCTTTTGTCCAAAGATCATAGTTGCTTCGAAACGGTTGCCTCGGAAAAAATGATCTAAGACATTAGGGTTACCGCTAAGGCGTCCTAACATTGCTTTAGTGACCGCACGTCCCTCATTCGAATTGACCCTCAAACTCCAACGACGGTGCTACCTACTCATCAATAGTAGGATAGCGTTGTCTAAAGGAAAATTGCATAGAACGATTCCTTTTTCGAGTAGGTAGATGGTTCTTAGATACTTGCTCTTTCAAAACAAAACAAAATTTTCACACTTACACTCCTTTTCAAACAAAGACCCTTTTTTCAAACCCACAAACACAAAGAAAGCAAAATTTTGAAAACAATATGAGCAAGTACCTAAGAGCCCGTGGATAACCACGGATAGAAAGGGTGCTAACATCTTCCCTTTCTATAATCTACCCCCCGAACCCGAGAAACATCTCGAAAAAGGAATTTTTTTGTGATTTTTTTCCTTTCCTTGTTGGATAAAATAAAAGTCGATGGCGACTCTTGCTTACCGCGACATTTTGCGAATACAAAACGCAAAACGCAAACCAGCATTCCAAAAAAAAAAGTTAGTTCTCTCCCACCGTATCACAGAACTGGCGACTCTGCTGGGGACGCTTATAAGTGGGGTTTACCTTAGGATTAGATCATTGTGTTTTCAATTGTTTGCTTTGTATGCTTTATATTTGTGGGCTTGTATCGGAGTTACTATAGATCCTAACCTGGATCTTGGGGATACCCTTTAGGTAAGTAGCAATAAACTGTGAGGGAACTGTACGGTGTAGACCGATACGGTTGAAGCAGTAGCTACGTTGGTGTGGCACTTTAGTTTGTACCGATATCCCTTATGTTGGAACGAGGAGAATATGGGTCTTCTAAGGGGTCATTAAGCACCAACTGACCTTAGAACCTTTAAATTGACCAACTTGGCCATAGAACCGTAGCTGTATGCTACACTCATTGAGACTAAACTCTCGCGATGATTCCGGCCGCAAGAAAAGGTTTCTAAACTGGAATTATGACCGATTGAGGGTAGTCAGTGATATTGAGATCCTCTAGAACCCGGTTACTATTTTTAGGACAGGTTTGAACCAACTGAATTGAAAGAGGGTAGTATCTAAGCTCCTTGCCAGCCGGAAATCTAAGGGCTCTCTGTGTGACTTGTGTGCCTTTACCATGTTTGCTATTTGTGGATATTTATGGTGTGCTTTCTATAATGACATCATGACATCATAACATTGCATACATCTTGCATTGGACTAACCTATTTCAAAGACAGGAGGGATTCATCTTTGTTCTGTTTTGTAGGTCATGATGCCCATGCGTAGGAATACCATCCGGATCAACTTTGTCCAGGTTCCCAATATGCTTAAAGAATTGATTGCAAAGATGCTTGATACTACCTTCTTCATCAGAAGACATGGATATCTTCTCAGTTTGGTTACCTCCAAATTGGACGAGCAGATGATGAGTGTTTTGGTCCAATTCTATGATCCACTATACCATTGCTTTACTTTTCAAGACTACCAGCTGGTCCCCACCTTAGAAGAGTTCTCTGACCTGCTTGGTATCCCTATCCGGGAGCCGACCCCGTTTACTGGTTGGGAGAATATCCTTAGGCCAGAAGAGATTGCTTCAGCCCTTCATATGACAAAGGATGAGGTAATGGCTAATTGGGAGACTAAAAGTGGAGCAAAGGGCTTTCTGACTAAGTTCTTGGTTGGAAAGGCTAATTATTTCTGGGATAGTCTAGACTTCAAGGCATTCGCTGATATTCTGGCTCTTCTGATATATAGCTTGGTATTGTTTCCGAACCCTGACTCATTTGTTGATGTGAATGCGGTGAAAATCTTCATCTCACGTAATCCTGCACCCACTCTCTTGGGTGACCTTCTTCATCAGCTTTATGCCCGTACTGCTCGAAAGCAGGGAACCTTGATGTGCTGTACTCCATTATTGGCAAGGTGGTTTATTTCGCACCTCCCCAAATCAGTGTTGAAGAACAAAGAAGGCATGGGTTGGGCCTATAGGGTTATGTCTCTCTCTCATAATGACATCATCTGGACTATCAAGGGTATGGACGAGGTGGCCATTATTGATCGTTGTGGGGAATACCCCAATGTTCCACTGATAGGAACCAATGGAGGGATTACCTACAATCCATGCTTGGCCTTACGATATTTTGGGCGAGGCAGAAGAGAAGGACCTCATGAATTGCTAATGCCTAGTATCATCTTTGATTTTCAAGGGGATAGTGACGAGCAACGCCACAGATTCATAAGGGCTTGGGATAGAGTTCACAGATCTGATCCACAGGAGCTGGGTCCAAAAATTTCTCTTCCAATGGAGCCATATCTCAGATGGGTTCGTATCCGTGCCCAAAAACTGGGTATGCCATATGAAGTCGTCATGCCTATCATTGTTGAAGTTGCTAATGAAGAAGGGGTTCTTCCGACCATCCTCCATCCTCATATGCCCACTGACATTGGGGCACCGAAAAGGTCTTGGATGCAGCTGAGATAAGAGCGGGATGCTTACCGAGAAAAGTTTAATGAACAAGAGCAGAAGATTCATAAGTTGATAAGACAGCTGGAGAACGAGCGGATCCTCAATGACTATGTCCGCACTGACAAGAAGCGACCATGGGAGCACTGATTGTCCTTTGTTTATTTCCTTTCCAGTCTTTATTTACTTTTCAGTATTTCCTTTCTTGTAACGCCTTAAGGGCAATTTGTTGAACAATTAATTTTAAAGTTTATCTAATAAAAGTGTTTCATTTCTTGTTTACGAATTTGAATCTCTCGATGTCTTTGAAATCATATCATACACATTTCATTCCATGCACCTCATAACAGGTACCCTTACAGGTTTTCTCATCTTCTTCGTTGTTTATTTCAGCATCGTGTCTGCTGAAACATCAACTGAGCAAGCAATCAAGGCCCCACTGGCTCAAAATGCCTAATTCCAAGAGTTGTTCATGAATCTAGCTAAGGGTCAGCAGGATCTGAAGACCCTTATTCTGAAAGAGAAGAAGAAGAAGAAGAAAAAGAGGACGGTCCTGTTTAACACAGGTCACAGGTTTGGAAATAGGCTACGAGACAGAGTTGATTTGACCACCTCATCTGGAGGAAAAGATAGTCAGGAAGAAAGGAGGGCTCCTAGCCCTGTGGTTTCAGACAACGAGACGGACTTCGACGAAGACCAATATCCTCCGGCTGATGATAGATACAAGCAACTGGAAGATCGGTTGAGTGCGATGGAAGTACAAAAAGTGCATGGTCTGGACTTTGGTGATCTGGGTCTATCATCTAGGGTGGTGATTCCCTACAAATTCAAAGCACCAGCCTTTGCTAAGTATGACAAAGTTTCTTGCCCGAAACTTCACCTTCGGTCGTATGTAAGGAAGATTCTACCGTACACCGGTGATAAGAACCTATGGATCCACTTCTTTCAAGACAGTCTCTCAGGGACTCAGCTTGAGTGGTTTTACCAGTTAGACGGATCCAGTATTCACAGTTTGGAAGATTTGACTGCTGCTTTCTACAGGCAGTACCAATACAATGCTGACCTCGCTCCTACGCGTACCCAACTCCAGGGTATGTCTATGGGAACGGGCGAAGGTTTCAAAGATTATGCTTAGAAGTGGAGTTACTTGCCAAGAAAGCCCCTAACTTTTGCCTAAGCTGCCTGTGATACGGTGGCCAGAACCAGGACTGTTTTTAGGAATGTTGGTTTGCGTTTTGCGTTTTGTGTTCGCAAAATGTCGCGGTAAGCAAGAGTTGCCACCGACTTTTATTTTATCCAACAAGGAAAGGAAAAAATCACAGAAAAATTCCTTTTTCGAGATTTTCTGAGTACGGGGGGTAGATTATAGAAAGGGAAGGTATTAGCACCCTTTCTATCTGTGGTTTTCCACGGGCTCTTAGGTACTTGCTCATCATTTTCAAAATTGCTTCTGTTTGTTTGTGTGATTTGAAAAGGTTTTGTTTTGACTTCAATTTAACTCTTGCTTCTGTCTTCAAGAGTGTTACGAAGTGTTTTTGAAAACTTTGTTTGAAAAAGAGTGTAAGTGTGAAAAAGTTTATTTGGATTGAGCAAGTACTTAAGAACTAATCTACCTACTTGAAAAAAGAATTGTTCTATGTTTGTTTCCTTTAGACAGTACTATCCCACTATTAGTGAGTAGGTAGCACCGTCGTTGGAGTTTTAAGGGTCACTTCGAAAAGGGACGTGCGATCATTAAAGCAATGTTAGGACGTCTTAGTAGTAACCCTAATGTCTTGGATCAATTATTAGAGGCAACAATATCTGAGGCAACCATTCTGAGGCAACTTTTCCGAATGGGGCTTTGATCTTTGTTTAGACAAGAGAGCGACCACTAAAGCATCCTATACTTAATGACCGCTTACCGAAGGCAACCGAAGTGGGAGTATAGCCTAGGAGTGCGCATGTGCGAGTGATTCAATTTCAAATTATTATCTTTGCACATTTAGGGTTTGCTAACCGTTTTAAAGTTAATCATACATTCTTGTCATGCAACCCTAATTATTCATACATCTAACAGTTAATATTTTGCATAATTTAAAGTGCGAAAAATAAGCTAAGCTATTACAAGGCTTCGGGTATTTACATAGCCAAAAACAAACCCTTCCAAAAGAAAGCGAGAAATGAAAGTAAAAGGTCCTAATTAATCTATTACAACTTGTGAGCAATTACATTAATATGGTAAAAATAAACAATAAAGCGCGAGCGAGGAAATTAAGATCGGGAGAGAACTAGGGTTTTGACCCCTTCTTACCTAATTAAAAGAAAAAATTGTTTTTGTTTGTTTTTGATTATTTTTAAGAAAAATAATTAGGTTTTAAAATTAAATACACAATTAATTAGCTAATTAAATTAATTAATGAAAATAAATAAATGGCCTATTTTTATGTTTTGTTATTTTTTAAGAAAAAGAAAATAGGATTAAATTAAAACCCTAATTGTTCTAATTAATTTTTAATTCATTTACAAAACAATTTAAGTTACCTAAAATTAAATAACCTAATTAAATTAATTATTTATTGATAAAAAATAAACCTAAATCTAATTGGGTGAAAATATTATTTTTATAATTTTCTTGAATAAAAGAAAATTAAATTTGTTAGTAACATAAATAAATAAATTAAATTAATTAAAATATAAAAAGAAAAGATAAAGAGATATTGGGCCTGGTTGTGAGTGATTTGGGGGGTGCATACAGCAAGTCTTGGGCCCAAAAATCTGAGGTCCATGTTGACTTCCAGGCTACCATGATTTGCGTTGACTAGGTCCCATGATGGTCCTTCAATGATGGCCCTCAGATCTAGATGATTGGTGATCTGATGGTTAGGAGATGATGCCCCATGGTGGCCTTTGTGCCTTGTGGAACATTAGATCTGTAGAGAAAAATCCAGAAAAATGCAAATGTTGGAGGCAGGGGTCGAACCCCTGACCTCAAGCTCCCCAATGCCTTAGCGCTCGCCTGGCCACCACTGGGCCAATTGATTCAGTTGATTATTAAATGAAACAAAAATAAAAAAAGGAATAAAATAACGCTAGCTGTAAACACGCGCGCGAATTCAAATGCACGAATGGGATGGAGGCGCGTATGTCATCTTCCTCCTTGCACCGTTGGTAAAAGTTACAGACTTTTACCTACAGCACTATGTCCATAGCTACAGGTCCTGCAAATCTCAAAATTCAATACAAGCATGATAAATAAAAACTAAGGCCATGGATAGATTCATCTGGACCTGCTGGGCACGATGGTGCCCCTTTCATGGCCCAAATTTACCTGTACACAAAGATCCCAAATCGAAGCCACAAACCCTAACAATGGTGAAATCTTATACAGTCCATAAAAATGCAATTAAACGTTCCAGATAGCTTGCAAATGTGATGGTGAACAAGAATATACAATTATTTCATGCTATAAGTGCCAGAATTATGCAAATCAATTTCAAAAATACATCAAAGTCGTGGCTGACTTACAATGGGTTTCAGGGCCTGAAAGTGCTTGTTCTTGATTGGTTTTGCTTGCTTGTGATCCCAGGAAGCGATTGGGATGGTTAAAGGGTCTTGAAATTGCCTGGAACAATGAATTTTACTCAACACTTTGTTGTGATTTTTCAAGTTTTGTTCTTGTTCTCACGCCTCTCTCTAGCCTTGTTTTAGGTCTGCACATGTTCAATATATATCAAGGAATGGATTAGGCTTCAAAACAGGATCTCAATCTTCCTCCATTATTGATTTTGATCTTGATTTGATTCCTTTGAATATCTTCCCAAAAATAGCCAAAACCAATCTTTTCATGCACATAAAGGCCTTGCACGAATTCAATCTCTTGCTAGCTGGATATAGGACCTGAAACATGTACAAAATCTTGAGATTTCAATGTTTTTGATTTTTCCATGATTTGTTTTGATTAAAATTGATTTAATTCAAATAAAAATCAAAATAAATAATAAAAACAAGATAATGACAAGTGGCAAGGGCTAGGGCTCGTGGACCATGCTACCAACTCAAAACAAGTGCAAAAGATTGGGCCCATTTGGCAAAAATTGCAAAAAAGGTCAATCTTGTGATGTCCTATAATCAAGCCTTTTGGTCTCATCTGAATTTGATATTCCATGCTCATTTATTAAGCTTTGACAAAAAAGGTATTTTTGTTGACTTTTCAAAATGACCTATAATGTCCAAATTCATAACTTCTTGTGAGTGCATATTTTGAACTTGGGAGATGAAGATGGATTGTATAGAATTTCCTCCTCTTCAAAATTCGATTTGGATGGGTCATTTATCATAAAGTATGAGAAAGTTATGCTTGGTCAAAGTTGTGTTGACTTTTCCTACAAAACCCTAATTCAACAACTTTTGGTTCTTGATGAATTATGAACAATCCTTGATGAATCATGATAAAACCTTTATCAAATGATGAATAATACTTAAAAATTAGGATGTTGACCCAAAATCTTGAAGTTTGACTGTATGTAGGCCACAATTGACTTTTGCCCTAGCACAGTCGATTTCCAGGCTTTTGAGCAATTGACTGATCAAACTTCCTCTACAAGGCTTGAAACTTGACATGGATGATCTTGAGAACCTATTAGGACATTGGTGAGCATTTGGGATCTCTTGGAATCAAGTATCTTGATGCAACATGAAACCCTAATTTGAGGTAGACTGTCTTAGGAGAGAGCTTGTCTGGTCAACCCTTGGGCTTCCTTGAGCAACTTGAGGATCTTTCTTGAAATGTTTTGAGAAATATGGGAGGGAAAATTTTGGGGTACAACAGTTGCCCCTGTTCAATCTTCTTAAACCTGAGGATATAGATTGTCTTGCGTGCCTTTCGTGATCCGAAGGTGGAAGATGATTGAACACTAGAGTGCCCAGAAATTTGCACTCGCATGAAGCGGTATCTGTCTTACGATGTCGGGAATGGGCTTACAGATGCCATTTGGAAATTGATGACGGAAGATGGGCTTAAAGATGCCATCTGAAGGGGTGTCGATCGTATAAGATATTCCTTAGCGAGAGCTCGTATACCTGTTGTTGAGGAAGATTCCGTTGGGGAGTGTTGTTCTCTGTCTTGAGAGAAATAGAATTTTAGGAGCTTCGGCCGTCCGTTATTCTACTGGGAAATCGTCTCTTGGTTGAAGAGGTGAAAATGAACTACTATCTGGTCGTGATCCAGGCTTCATAGTGATAAGATCGACTGCTATCTGGTCGTGCTCCAGGCTTTACAGTGACTTAATGGGGAGATGAGATTAAATTTGCTTTCCGGTCGTAATCCGGGCTTCGCAATTTCTCGATTCTTATCTGGTCGTGATCCAGGCTTCAGAAGGAAATGAGTTGTTATCCGGTTGCATCCGGGCTTCAACTTGAACTTCGGGCACACTAATATCCGGTCGACTCTGGGCTTCTTAGTAACTGTCCAGGTAAACTGTTATTTGGTCGAAATCCAAGATTTGCAGTGTCTTGTACTGTTTTTTGGTCGTAATCCAGGCTTCAGTCCTTTTATCGCTATCCGGTCGTAATCGAGGCTTCACGATGCTTTATACCATTATCTGGTATAATCTAGGCTTCATGGTGTTCTGTATTGCTATCTGGTCGTAATCCAGGCTTCATAATACCTTACTTCTTATCTGGTCGTAATCCAGGCTTCAGAAGAGATCAAATGGTTATCCGGTCGCATCCGGGCTTTCCATTTGACTTTGGGCCTACTAATATCCGGTCGTAATCCGGGCTTCATAGTATTTGGCCTGGTAAACTTCTATTTGGTCGAAATCTAAGCTCCACAGTGTCCCTCACTGTTATCTGGTCGTAATCCAGGCTTCAGTGCTTTTTTACCGCTATCTGGTCGTAATCTAGGCTTCACGATGTCTCATACCATTATCTGGTCGAATCCAGGTTTCATGGTGTTTGGAGAAATCAAGATACTATCCGGTCATAATCCGGGCTTCATAACTAGTATTAAGGATGTACCACTATCTGGTCGTAATCCAGGCTTCGCGGTATCTTTGGCTGCTATCTGGTCGTAATCCAGGCTTCACAGAAACTTGTATTGTTATCTGGTCGTAATCCAGGCTTCACAATAACTTGCTGAGCTGTTATCTGGTCGTAATCCGAGCTTCACGGCTTGTATTCATGACATACCACTGTCTGGTCGAATCTAGGCTTCATGGTACCTCGCACTTCTATCTGGTCATAATCCAGGCTTCACAGTAACTTACTGAGCTGTTATCCGGTTGTAATTCGGGCTTCACGGCTTGCTGGGGATTAAACTATTATCTGGTCGAATCCGGGCTTCATAGCTTAGAGATAAACCACTATCTGGTCGAATCCAAGCTTTGCGGTGTTCGATACTGTTATCCGGTCGAATCCGGGCTTCACAATATGCTGTAGAAATCAAGATACTATCCGGTAGGATCCGAGCTTCATAGCTTGAACTTGGTGAGAATTTGGTTATATCTTTCCTGAAAGGTAAAGGTTAGTCGTATGCAATGCATGATATGTATCAAGCAATGATGTTCTCAAAATAAATGAGATTGTGTTGTATGATGCGTATGCATATGTCATGATGTATGGACATGCAATGTTTTTGATATTCTCTAGCTGGGGAAAATAAATCCCGGATTGCTGCTGGAGAAAAGAGTTGAATTTTCGTCTCCGCTGGGGATAGTGAATGAAGATGACTGTGAGAATAATCCTGCTGGAGAATAAACCGGCGAGAAAATGACCCTGTGGGCAAGAGATGCTCTGTTAGAGGACCTGTTGATTTGGAGAAATAACCTCGGCTGGGAATGAATCACCATTGCTGGCGATAATGAACTCTGTCGGGGACAAAATTTCTGCATGTGAAAGAAATGAACTCCACTGGGAATAATCTTTTAGTGGCGACTTCACTGGGGATAATATTTTAGTGCGGGCAATAGATAAAATCTGCTTGAGAAGAATCTTGCCGACTCATTCGCGGTTGTGAGCCTCAGTTGGGAAGAGTGGCGTCCTATTCGGGACCGCTAATATCACTGTCTTTTTCTTACTCTGTGGGGAGTGAATGTAACTTCAATTGTTTTCTTCAACTAGGTTTATCCCTATACCTGGTGGATAGAGCAACTGTACGGTTTGGACATTTCTTATTTGCCCCTGTTTCTGATATTACGAGTAATTGTCTTTTGTTTCGCATGTAAATATTTATGAGCAACAATTATTGTCAAATGCATATATCAAAAATGAACATTGGACGTCCTTGCAAAACAAAACAGAAAAAAAGGAAAACAATTTGAAATTTCTTTGTGAAAATGAATTGTATTGATTTTGAAGTTGGCCTGTAAATAGGCGTTTTTTGTACAAGAGGCTGACATCCTAGTAAGAGAATGCCGCTGAACAATAGAATTTATACAGTTTGTGTAAAAGAAAGAAAAACATCTATGTGAATAATCTCACTGGGTTCTAACTCTGCTATCGCCTTTATATCCTCGAGCATCTCATCACTTTGCTACTTGATTGAAGGTGGATCAGACTGATTAGTGTCGTCCGAGCTTGATAGTTAATACCAAAGTTTGGTTGCAAGATAATCCAATGAGACATAGTGTTACGCTTTAATCCCTAATTTTTACCTGGACCGCCCTTTCGGGTTTTCAGTCCACCGAGATACCCCTTTTTTCCCAAGCCTCCTTTTCAGGTTTTCGACTTTCTGGGTGTACAGTTTTTTCATTTTCATCCCTTATTTTGCCCGAACCCTTTTGGTTCGTCGGGAAGCCCTTATTTTTGCCTAAGCCAGTCAACCTAGCGGGTCTTTGATTATGCATAGTATTTTTTCACTATGTCTGCATTGACGGGGTGAGGAAGGTCGTCACCACCCATGGTGGTTAGAATCATAGCTCCTCCTGAGAAAATGTTCTTAACCACAAATGGCCCTTCGTACGTAGGGGTCCATTTTCCCCTGGGATCACCTTGAGATAATATGATGCGCTTGATCACCAGATCCCCAACTTGATACTCTTGTTGTCTAACTTTCTTGTTAAATGCCTTGATCATCCGTTTTTGATACGTCTGACCATGACAAATAGCAGCACGTCTCTTTTCGTCGATTAAATTCAGTTGATCAAGTCGGGTCTGGATCCAATCATCCTAGCTCAAACCTGCATCCTTCATAATTCGAAGAGAGGGTATCTGGACCTCAATGGGTAAGACTACTTCCATGCCATACACCAAAGAGTAGGGTGTTGCCCCTGTTGAAGTCCGTGCTGAGGTTCGGTACCCATGAAGAGCAAGTGGTAACATCTCGTGCCAATCTTTGTATGTCACCGTCATTTTCTGCACAATCCTTTTGATGTTCTTATTAGCCGCTTCAACAGCCCCATTCATCTTCGGCCGGTAGGGAGAAGAGTTGTGATATTGTATCTTAAACTGCTTGCAGAGCTCAGTGATTATTGTATTGTTGAGATTTGTACCGTTATCCGTAATGATCCTCTCGGGTACACCATATCGATAAATCAAATTGTGCCGAATAAACCGTGCCACGACGTTCTTGGTCACTGTAGCAAAAGAAGCTGCCTCAACCCACTTCGTAAAATAGTCAATTGCTACCAGGATGAAACGGTGTCCGTTGGACGCAGTAGGTCTGATCTCGCCAATCATATCGATGCCCCACATTGCAAAGGGCCAAGGAGCTGTCAAGACATTCAAATGAACTGGAGGTATGTGCACCTTATCATCATAGACTTGGCACTTATGACAGGTCCGAGAATGTTGGTAACAGTCAGCTTCCGTGGTGGACCAATAATATCTTGCCCGTAGGATTTTCTTTGCCATGGTGTGTCCACTGGAATGAGTTCCAAAAGTTCCTTCATGTAATTCTGCCATAATCCTTTCTGCCTTGTTCTTATCCATACATCGCAGTAAGGTTGAGTCATGGTTACGCTTGTAAAGGACATCGTTGCTAATGAAGAACTTCACAGCGAACCTCCTTAGAAACTTCTTATCATTAACAGATGCACCCTCGGGGTACTCCTGAGCCTCAAGATACTTCTTTACCTCATGAAACCAGGGTTTATCTGCTACCTCTTCAGTCTCGATGTCACAACAATGTGCAGGTTCGTCCAACCTCTCAATGGTAATCTGGGGAGCTTCACTGTTCCACCTGACCTTGAACATAGAAGACATAGTAGCTAGCGCGTCCGCTAACTGATTCTCCTCTATGGGGAAGTGTTCAAAGGTTATCTCCTCAAAATGTGGAAGCAACGTCAATACATACTCTTTGTAAGGAATAAGATTTGGGTGTTTCGTATCCCACTCGCCTTTGATCTGACTGATCACGAGAGCGGAATCTCCAAACACACTCAAGAACTTAATCCTTAGGTCAATGGCTGCTCGCAGTCCCATGATGCATGCTTCATACTCCGCCATGTTGTTGGTGCAGTTAAAACATAATCGGACGGTGAACGAAGTATGACAGCCTTCAGGAGATATGATCACGATGCCAATTCCGTTTCCCAACGCGTTCGAAGCTCCATTAAATTACATAGACCATCGGGATCCCTCCTCAGGTCCTTCATCCGGTCCAGGTGTTTCATAGTCAGTTACCAACATGATGTTCTCATCCGGAAACTTGAAGTTCATAGACTAATAATCATCCACTGCCTAATGTGCCAAATGATCTTCCAACACACTCCTCTTGATTGCTTTTTGGGTTGTGTATTGGATGTCATACTCGGTCAAGATCATCTGCCATCTTGCTATTCTTCCAGACAAGGCAGGCTTTTCGAAGATATACTTGATTGGATCCATCTTTGATATCAATAGGGTAGTGTGAGTCAGCATATACTGTCTCAGCCGACGAGCAGCCCATGCCAAAGCATAACAAGTTTTCTCAAGCAGTGAGTATCGGGTCTCACATTCGGTAAACTTTTTGCTAAGGTAGTAAAAAGCATGCTCTTTTCGGCCAGACTCGTCATGCTGCCCCAACACACACCCCATTGAATTGTCGAGTATTGTCAAGTATAAGATCAAAGGTCTCCCTTCAACTGGAGGCATCAGAATGGGTGGCTCTTGGAGATGTTCTTTGATCCTTTTGAAAGTGGCCTGACATTCATCATTCCATCTTACCACTTGATCTTTCTTCAGCAGTATGAAGATCGGTTCACAAGTAGCAGTCAGGTGCGAAATGAATCGGGCAATGTAATTCAGACGTCCCAGAAAGCCTCTGACTTCCTTTTCTGTTCAGGGAGATGGAATTTCTTGTATAGCCTTCACTTTTGCAGGATCCACTTGAATACCTTTATCACTAACGATGAAACCCAACAATTTACCAGATCTCACCCCGAAGGTGCACTTGTTCGGGTTTAACCTCAGCCTGTACATCTTCAACTTGTCAAATAGCTTCTGGAGATGGTCAAGATGTTCCTCTTCAGTTTGGGACCTTGCAATCATGTCATCAACGTATACCTCAATCTCATGGTGAATCATATCGTGGAACAAAGCGACCATGGCGCGCTGATATGTTGCCCCAACATTCTTCAATCTGAATGGCATGACTTTGTAGCAAAAGGTACCCCACTGCATAACGAACGTTGTCTTCTCCATGTCCTCGGGAGACATCTTAATCTGATTGTAACCAGAAAACCATCCATAAATGAGAAGATCTTATGCTGTGCGGTGTTGTCGACCAGAACATCGATGTGAGGCAGTGGGAAATCATCCTTGGGGCTTGCCCTGTTCAGATCCCTATATTCAACACACATTCGAACCTTACCATCTTTCTTCGGCACCGGAACCACGTTGGCAACCCACTGCGGGTAAGAAGTAATTGCTAAAAAACCGGCATCAAACTGTTTCATGACCTCAACTTTGATTTTCTCAGACATCTCTAGGCGCATGCAGCGAACTTTCTGCTTCACTGGAGGAAAGTCTTCTTTAGTTGGCAAGCGGTGAACCACAATATCGGTATCCAACCCAGGCATATCTTCATAAGGCCAAGCGAATATCTCAACATAGTCACACAGCATCTGAATCAACCGTTGCTTGACACTAGGCTCCAGATTTGCACCGATCTTAATCTCTTTCTTGTCTTCTTCTATACCCAGATTCACTGATTCCACTGGCTCTTCATGGGGCTGTATGGCCATCTCTTCCTGTAGTAACAATCTAGCAAGTTCCCCAGGCACTTCACAATCATCCTCACCTTCGTCCTCGGCTTGGTTGATCGGATTTTCGAAGTCATAACTGGCAGTAGCAGAGTCGTTATCAGTGGGATCCAGAGTGGATGTGGACCTGTATTATGATATGTGAGTGTGTGTAAGACAATAGCTGTTTTAATAAAGTGCAAGATAGAAAAACAAAGAGCGCAAAATTTGTAATGCAAGAAAATGTCCAATGCTTTATTGATGATATATGGAAATGACACATAATAAGCCCTCACAAACAAAGTCGAGGTGCCTCGGGCAAGGCACCGAGCCGTAAAGTTTTAAAACTGTCTGTTACAAAACTCAAAACAAAAGTCTATTACTGTGTAATAAAAGAAAAGGGCACGAAGTCCTTCCCTGTCCAATTGTTCAATCCACCGTTGGTGGTCGGGTAAATCCAGCTGTCAATATCTGACTCTTCTTCATCAACCTCAATTGCATTTACTCCCTGATCATGTTTGGGCATAGGAGCAATTATGACGTTGGGTTTTTCCGGCACGTCAAACTCAATCTCTTTAGCTTCAATCAAGTATTGCACCTTATTCCTCAAGGCCCAACAGTTGTTCGTATCATGTCCTGGACTATCAGAGTGATAGGCGCAGTGGGCGTTCGGATTATAGAACAACGATGTAGTACTGGGATTCTTCGGGGCTTCCCTCAGAGTTATCAAGTTGGTCTTCAATAACTGCGGTAAAATTTGAGATAAGGTCATACTGATCCGAGTATATTGTCTTTGCGGTCTTTCTACTTGTTATACCCTAAAATTTTCCCTCTCATTTATCAAGATTTTCCTCACAAGACCTCTTGGACTCAAGACATGATTAGGGTTTGCTCAGTTTAAGACATCATCTTGCACTGATGACCCAAAATTAGGGTTTGATTTTTCACAAGGATTTTTGGACCATCAATGCTTCATGTGACTTTCATACATCATCTTGGACCCCTAAGATTGCTCATGTTAAGTTTCAAGCCCTGAACCACATTTTTGACCAGTCAATTGGACAGTTGACCTAAAAAATCAGCTGTATTGGGGAAAAAGTCAACCATGGCCAATTCACAGTCAAACTTCATAATTTTTTATCCACATCAACATTTTAGGCTCCTATGTACCATTTTATCAAGTTTGGATCACAACTCCTCAAGAAATTTGATCAAATCATCAAAAGGGCAAAATGGTCAAAATTAGGGTTTTGACTGAGAAAGGGCAATTTCTGATTTTTAACTTAGCCAATGACCAATTGGGTTCAAACATGATTTCAACGACTCAATGGAATCATCTTGACCTAATTACATAGTTCAAAAGATCTCAAGTTCATTGGATTGACAGATGAATTTTCCAATCAACTGATCAAAAGTCAATTGTACACTGAAAAGTCAAACTTTGACTTTTTGGTTAAAATCAAGTGCCAAGGGTCATAATTCATCAAGATATGTCAAAATATGAAACTTGTTCACCAAGAAAACCAAAATTGCAAATTAGGGTTTTGAATTTGAAAATTTTCATAACTTAGAATTTTTCTTAGTATGGAAATTTTCTTATTTTTTCCCAACTTCTCACCACTTTTTCACCATGATGCAATTTGATTCAAATAAAACTTCCGACGTGAAAGTTGTATTCCTCCAAGAAATATACAACTTTTCTTCACAAACTTTTCCCAAAATATGCTTGGATCTCAAGTTATGAATTTGTGAACATAGGTCAATGAACTAAATGACTTAGTGAAAATTTGCCCTAATTTAGGCAGTTTTTTGACCTAACTTCATGGACATTTTTCACCTAGTTCCAAGAGGTATCTCAAAATTCATTTCAAATATGGATTATATAGCACATTGCAAGCTTTCCAAAATGTCCAAGAATTCTCCAAGATCATTTGTGGTTAGGGAGAATCGAAGAAGAGAAAATGGCATTTTATCACTTTTGTTCATGCCATTTTTATAAAGTATCAAGTTGCAAATCTGATTTTGGATGCTTGTACCTTGCATTAAAGGTCCTAAAATCATTCTACACTCCATAATTTAATGCTAACTCAGAAGATAAAGGCTTTATTTTGGCTTTTGGAATATTGTACAAGAGATAATTCCATTAATGGCATAAAGGGCACATTGCTATTTTCATAAAGGCAAGCTTTTGTACCTTTATCAACCTTGAGCCATGGACCCGTTCCTTTGGTACAAACAACTTCCACAGATATCAAGCAATGTATGCCAACTCTCTGCAGCTAGCAAGCCATCCAGTACAAGCATGTTTAGTGTGGTCACTTCACTTTTCTTCAAAAGCAAGAAAAGTTGCAAAAGTCCAAAGGCTTGCACATTTGATGAAGAGTGGACTTTGTATCCATTCTATACATATCCATAAACTGGTCACAACTAAGAACACGAATTGATAGCATCCAAAACACTCTCAAGCTCAAAAAACACAAAATTCTGCTAAAACATTGCAGTTCTGCAAAATGATTGCCAACTTCATTTTGACTCGTGCGTTCTTTGTTTCAACACTTCAAACACCTTCCATATATCCTACCAAAGTTATCCAAGCGCTTGTCCTGGTTTTGTGAGCTCTGTTTCAGCCATTGCCATTTTCAAATTTGGAGGTTGCAGCTTGACTTCTACAGAGAGTTTTGGCCATCCACAAAGCAAGCTAGGTATTGGAATAGTTTGAGGGAACTTCAAGGAAGCTCACACGATCCTCAGGCCTCACTCAAAGTCCCCACATTGCCATATCCAAATCCAGCTGAAGGAGGTATCTTTCAAAACTCTATCTCTCTATTTAGGCATCCTTAAGCCACGATCTGTGAAGCAAAAATGTAGTCCTTAACATGGTGAAGTTGTACATATGCATACTTGTCATTTATATTAACTGAGCAGTGAGAATTTGAAGCTTGAAGTTCATGAAATGATTAGGTCACGATTTAGGGCTGATTAAATTCTCTCTGATCTTTGAGATTTAGGTTACAAATTTTATATCATTAGAATCGTGAGATTAAGTGCTACATATTTCATGTTACAAGTTTTTGTTTTTATGCAAGTATGAGCAAGTTGCAGGTTTGAGTTGAAAGCGCGCGCAGGAGGAGACAGAGGACATGGACGAAGCTTGCCTTGGGCTTTTTTGCATTTCTGGCCTTTTTGTTTTTACTTTTCACACCCCCTGTATTACTTTTGCACCCCTTGCATATTTGTTTTATTTTTCATATTTCTTTTTATATTTTTATGTTTATTGCTTTTATTTATTTTTCTGAATCATAAAAATCATGAAAAATATTTTCTTTATTTTTTTGCATTTTTATTTTATTTTATTTATTATTTTTTTGCATAAAAAATAGTTTATTAGGATAATATACTTTATTTTCTTAAATAAAATTTGTAAATATATTTAAAAATACCATACATTTTTATTATATTATTTATACACATAAAATATTTATTTTCATACATATTTTAATTTTTAATATTTGTACATAATATTATTTATTATTTTCTTGTACAAAAATGGACAAAATAATAATATAGAACATATATTTTATTTTAATTGAAAATTAGGGTTTCCCCCTTTCAAAAATAATAATATTTTTTCTCTTATTTTTAGGGCTTAAATAAATCATTTTTTTTACATTAAACAAATATAAAACATTTTTTTGCATAAATACATTTGCATTACATTTTAATATTTGTATATTTTATTTAATTTGCACAATATTCAATTGGGTTGTAATAGTATTTTTAGGGTTTATTTTGTGCAATATCCCCATTCAAAAACTTGTATCCCCCCTCCCATAATAATTGTTGTAATAGTTTAGTTTACATTTACGCAATTTATCGCATTTATACCATGTTTAGTAAACTAGGGTTTGCATGACAAGACCAAAAACAAAATAAATAGACAAGACCTAATGCAAGACAAATGCATGAAAATGACACACATTGCACACAAGCACCCTTAGGGTTTCTCCCACTTGGTTGCCTAAATAAAAATGGCCATGTTACGCACGCGAAGTATCTTGGCAAAACAAAACAAATAAGATCATAGTCCCTCGATGACGCTATCAAAAGGTTGCCTAAACAAAGATGATCTTGGTCCCTAAAAATTGCTAATATACTTAGTAACATTGCTATCATGGTCATACGATGACCCACACCCGTCCCGTTTAACATCCAAAGATAGGGTTGTTTACCAAATCAATGGTAAATCAACAATGTCAAAGGAATAAAAATGCACAAGAAAGACGTTTGAGTAGGTAGATAGCTTCTAGTTACTTGATCAATTTCAAAATAATCCTTGATATTTTCAAAAACAAACACACACATTTCAAAACATTTTACAAAACATTGAAACATTTTTCAAAAGACAAACATCTTTGTATACATTCTCACGAACGAGAATCATTACAAAGATTGCCTAAACGAATGGCCTCTTTTCAAAAATACTTTCAAAACCACACAAAGCACCATTTCAAACAATTTCGAAGCAAAGCAAGTGATCTAAACAAGTAACTGAGAGCCCATGGAAAACCATTGATGAAGCGCCTTTCTGTATCTTGCCACTTTTGATACCAGCTTCCACTCTCTCCCCAGTCAAAATCAATTCAGTGAACCCAGATGATGAACTACCGATCAAATGATTGAAAAATGGACCAGACAAAGTCCCGAGAAACATATCCACCAACTCCCTATCAGACAGAGGGGGTTGGACTCTTCCAGCCAGATCTCTCCATTTCTGAGCATAGTCCTTAAAGCCTTCGCCTGTACCTATAGACATACCCTGAAGTTGAGTACGCGTGGGAGCAAGGTCGGCGTTATACTGGTATTGCTTGTAAAAAGCAGCATCAAGGTCCTCCCAGTTGTGGACGTTAGCTCCTTCCAATTGATAGAACCATTCAAGTTGAGTCCCTGACAGACTATCTTGAAAGAAATGAACCCACAGGTTTCTATCAGCAGTGTATGGTTGAATTTTTCTGACGTATGAGCGGAGATGAAGCTTTGGACAAGATACTCCGTCATACTTAGCAAAGACAAGAGCCTTAAAATTATGAGGGATCACCACCCCAGATGGGAGTTCCAGATCTCCGAAGTCTAACCCAGGTATCTTCTGAATCTCCATTGCACTCAACCTGTCTTCATGTTGCTTATACCTATCCTCAGCAGGAGGATACTGGTTTTCATCAAAATCAGTATCATTATCAGAGACCACAAGACTAGGACCCTTTCCTTCCTCTTGATTCTCTCCTCCTCCAGATGAATGGGACAAATCAGCTTTCTGTCGCAAATTGTTCCCGAATCTGTGACCCATATTCAGCAGAACCACTCTCTTCTTCTTCTTCTTCTTCTTCTTCTTCTTCTTGTACTTCAAGATGAGAGTCTTCAAATCCTGTTGTCCTTTGGCCAAATTCAAGAACATCTCCTGAAATTGAGCATTATGAGCCTGAAGAGCTTTGATGGCTTGATCAGTAGGTGTTTCAGAAGACATGATTGCTGAAATAAACAGCGAAGAAGATGAGAAACTTGTAATGGTACATGTAATGAGGTGTATGGGAATGGAATGCGTATGATATAATTTCAAAGACTTTGGGAGATTCAAATTTGTAAACCAAAATAAAACACACTTTATTAGATAAAACTTGTAACAATGTTTAACAATGCCTTCAAGGCGTTACAAAAGAAATAAACTGAAAAGAAAATTTAAACTAGAAACAATAAAAAACATCAGAAATCCCATGGTCGTTTTCCCTTCGTGCTGACATAATCGTTGATTGTCCTTTCATTCTCAAGCTGTCTTGTAAGCTTAAAGATCTTCCTCTCCTGCTCATGATACTTCTCTCTGTAGGTATCCCGCTCCTCCTTTAGCTGAATCCAGGATCTCTTTAATGCCCCAAGATTAGTAGGCATGTAGGTATGAAGGAATGTGTAAGGAACCCCTTCTTCATTAGTATGCTCCACAATCACTGGCAAAACCGCTTCACAAGGCATCCCCAGCTTTTGAGCACGGGCTCGAACCCAATGGAGATAAGGTTGCATAGGGAGAGAAGTCTTCAGTCCCAGCTCTTGAGGGTCAGACCTGTTCACCCTGCTCCAAGCTCGTATAAATCTTCGGCGATGCTCATTCACGTCCCCCTTGTAGTCAAAGATAATGTTCATAAGTAGCAGCTCATGGGGACCGTCTCTCCGAGCGAGACCAAATTGTCTTAAAGCCAAGCAAGGGTTGTAGGTTATACCCCCTCTAATTCCAAGAAATGGGACATTAGGGTATTCCCCACATCGATTGATGACAGCTACTCTCTTCATATCCTTAGAACTCCAAAGAATGTCCGTATGAGCAAGGGACATGATTCTGCAAGCCCAACCTACACCTTCCTCATTCTTCAATACAGACTTGGGGAGGTGTGAAATAAACCACCTCACCAAAAGCGGCGTGCAACACATGAGGCCCCCCTTCTTCGCACGGTACGAGTATAGAGAGCATGTAGAATATAACCCAGAAGAGTAGGTACTAGATTACGAGATAAGAAGATCTTGACCGCATTCACATCTATGAAGGAATCTGGATTCGGGAATAGAACCAAGTCGTAGATGAGGAGAGCCAAGATGTCTTTGAAAGCTTGAAAGTCCAAGTCATCCCAGAACTGTTGAGCTTGATCCATCAGAAACTTAGCCAAGAAACCTTTAACCCCGCTCCGTGTCTCCCAATTAGACACTACATCAGCCTTTTTCAAGTGTAAAGATGAAGCAATGTCCTCTGGCCTAGGAACCTCCTCCAAACCTGTGAAGGGTGTCTGCTCGAGGATAGATATGCCTAATAAATCAGAAAAATCCTCCAAAGTGGGGACTAGCTGATAATCCGAGAAGGTGAAACAATGATGCAATGGATCAAAGAACTGGAATAGCACAATCATCATTTGCTCATCCAACTTTGAAGTGACCAGACTAAGGAGATGACCATGTCTTCTGACAAATGAATAAGTATCAGGAACTTTTGAGTCTAACTCTTTGAGTTGAGCAGGGATTTGCACGAAGTTAACTCGGATGGTATTTCTGCGCATAGAAGTCATGATCTGCAAAACAGAACAAAGATAAATCCCCTCGGTCTTTGAAATGGTTAGTCTAATGAAATATGAATGCTATGTCATAATGCATGATGTCATGATAAAAACACACAACAGGTATCACAAATAGCAAACATGGTATGGGAAAACAAGTCACACAATAGCCCTTAAGTTTCAGGCTTGCATGGAGTTTAGGTACTACCCTCTTGAAGTTTAGTTGGTTTTAACATGTCCTAATAATAGTAACCGGGTTCTAGAGGTTCTCAATATCACTGACCATCCTCCATCGGTCATGGTTTCAGCTCACGCAATATTTTCTTGCGGCCGGAACTATCTCGAGAGTATGGTCTCAATGAGTGTAGTATCGAGTATCAACCAGTTCTCAGCTCTATGCCGAGGCCAGCTATCTCACTACTTCCTATGGCCAAGTTGGTCAATTATAGGTTCTAAGGTCAGTTGATGCTTAACGACCCATATAGCAGCCCCATATTCTCCTTGTTTCTCCGCAAGGGATATCGAAACCAACTAATGTGCCACATCAACGTATCTACTGCTTCAACCTTATCGGTCTACGCCGTACAGTTCCCTCACAGTTTATTGCTACTTACCTAAAAGGTGTCCCTCAGATCCGGGTTAGGATCTATAGTAACTCCGATACAAAGCCCACAAAGATAAATTAATCAAATCAAACAATAGAAGAAATATGATGAACTAATCCTAAGGTATACCCCACTTATTAAGTCCCCAGCAGAGTCGCCAGTTCTGTGATACGGTGGCCAGAACCGGAACTATTTTTTAGGAATGCTGGTTTGTGTTTTGCGTTTCATGTTCACAAAATGTCGCGGTAAGCAAGAGTCGCCACCGATTTTATTTTATCCAACAAGGAAAGGAAAAAAGCACAGAAAAATTCATTTTTTGAGATTTTGAGTACGGGGGGGGGGGGGGGGGGGGGGGGTAGATTATAGAAAGGGAAGGTATTAACACCCTTTCTATCCGTGGTTTTCCACGGGCTTTTAGGTACTTGTTGATCATTTTCAAAATTGCTTCTGTGTGTTTGTGTGATTTGAAAAGTTTTTGTTTTGACTTCGATTTAACTCTTGCTTCTGTCTTCAAGAGTGTTACAAAGTGTTTTTGAAAACTTTTTTTGAAAAAGAGTGCAAGTGTGAAAAAGTTTATTTGGATTGAGCAAGTACTTAAGAACTAATCTACCTACTTGAAAAAAGAATTGTTCTATGTTTGTTTCCTTTAGACAGTGCTATCCCATTATTAGTGAGTAGGTAGCACCGTCGTTGGAGTTTTGAGGGTCAATTCGAAAAGGGACGTGCGATCACTAAAGCAATGTTAGGACTTCTTAGTAGTAACCCTAATGTCTTGGATCAATTATTCGAGGCAACAATATCCGAGGCAACTTTTCCGAACGGGGCTTTGATCTTTTTTTAGACAAGAGAGCGACCACTAAAGCATCCTATACTTAATGACCGCTTACCGAAGGCAACCGAAGTGGGAGTATACCCTAGGAGTGCGCATGTGCGAGTGATTCAATTTCAAATTATTATCTTTGCACATTTAGGGTTTGCTAACCGTTTTAAAGTTAATCATACATTCTTGTCATGCAACCCTAATTATTCATACATCTAACAGTTAATATTTTGCGGAATTTAAAGTGCGGAAAATATGCTAAGCTATTACAAGGCTTCGGGTATTTACATAGCCAAAAACAAACCCTTCCAAAAGAAAGCGATAAATGAAAGTAAAAGGTCCTAATTAATATATTACAACTTGTGAGCAATTACATTAATATGGTAAAAATAAATAATAAAGCGCGAGCGAGGAAATTAAGATCAGGAGAGAACTAGGGTTTTGACCCCTTCTAACCTAATTAAAAGAAAAAATTGTTTTTGTTTGTTTTTGATTATTTTTAAGAAAAATAATTAGGTTTTAAAATTAAATACACAATTAATTAGCTAATTAAATTAATTAATGAAAATAAATAAATGGCCTATTTTTATGTTTTGTTATTTTTTAAGAAAAAGAAAATAGAATTAAATCAAAACCCTAATTGTTCTAATTAATTTTTAATTCATTTACAAAACAATTTAAGTTACCTAAAATTAAATAACCTAATTAAATTAATTATTTATTGATAAAAAATAAACCTAAATCTATTTGGGTGAAAATATTATTTTTATGATTTTTTTGAATAAAAGAAAATTAAATTTGTTAGTAACATAAATAAATAAATAAAATTAAATTAAATATAAAAAGAAAAGATAAAGAGATATTGGGCCTGGTTGTGAGTGATTTGGGGGGTGCATACAACAAGTCTTGGGCCCAAAAATCTGAGGTCCATGTTGACTTCCAGGCTACCACGCTTTGCGTTGACTGGGTCCCATGATGGTCCTTCAATGATGGCCCTCAGATCTGGATGATTGGTGATCTGATGGTTAGGAGATGATGCCCCATGGTGGCCTTCGTGCCTTGTGGAACATTAGATCTGTAGAGAAAAATCCAGAAAAATGCAAATGTTGGGGAGGCAGGGGTCGAACCCCTGACCTCAAGCTCCCCAATGCCTTAGCGCTCGCCTGGCCACCACTGGGCTAATTGATTCAGTTGATTATTAAATGAAACAAAAATAACAAAAGGAATAAAATAACGCTAGCTGTAAACACGCGCGCGAATTCAAATGCACGAATGGGATGGAGGCACGTATGTCATCTTCCTCCTTGCACCATTGGTAAAAGTTACAGACTTTTACCTACGACACTATGTCCATAGCTACAGGTCCGGCAAATCTCAAAATTCAATACAAGCATGATAAATAAAAACTAAGGCCATGGATATATTCGTCTGGACCTGCTGGGCACGATGGTGCCCCTTTCATGGCCCAATTTTACATGTACACAAAGATCCCAAATCGAAGCCACAAACCCTAACAATGGTGAAATCTTATACAGCCCATAAAAATGAAATTAAACGTTCCAGATAGCTTGCAAATGTGATGGTGAACAAGAATATACAATTATTTCATACTATAAGTGCCAGAATTATGCAAATCAATTTCAAAAATACATCAAAGTCGTGGCTGACTTACAGTGGGTTTCAGGGCCTGAAAGTGCTTGTTCTTGATTGGTTTTGCTTGCTTGTGATTCCAGGAAGAGATTGGGATGGTTAAAGGGTCTTGAAATTGCCTGGAACAATGAATTCTACTCAACACTTTGTTGTGATTTTTGCAAGTTTTGTTCTTGTTCTCACGCCCCTCTCTAGCCTTGTTTTAGGTCTGCACATGTTCAATATATATCAAGGATTGGATTAGGGTTCAAAACATGATCTCAATCTTCCTCCATTATTGATTTTGATCTTGATTTTATTCCTTTTAATATCTTCCCAAAAATAGCCTTGCATGAATTCAATCTCTTAGCTGGATATAGGACCCGAAACATGTACAAAATCTTGAGATTTCAATGTTTTGGATTTTCCATGATTTGTTTTGATTAAAATTGATTTAATTTAAATAAAATTAAAAATAAATAATAAAAACATGATAATGACAAGTGGCAAGGGCTAGGGATCATGGACCATGCTACCAACTCAAAAGAAGTGCAAAATATTGGGCCCATTTGGCAAAAATTGCAATTTGAGGCATTGTTGACTTTTGACAATTTTGCAAAAAAGGTCAACTTCACCAATGCATAACTTCCTCAATTTTGACTCTTTAAGGGAGTTTTAGACTTTTTAGAAAGCTTTAGATGTCCTCTAAGCAACCCTTTTGGTCTCATCTCAATTTGATATTCCATGCTCATGTATGAAGCTTTGACAAAAAAGGTGTTTTTGTTGACTTTTCAAAATGACCTATAATGTCCAAATTCATAACTTCTTGTGAGTGAATATTTTGAACTTGGGAGATGAAGATGGATTTTAGAGAATTGCATACTCTTAAAAATAAGCTTTGGATGAGTCATTTCACATAAAGTATGAGAAAGTTATGCTTGGTCAAAGTTGAGTTGACTTTTCCTACAAAACCCTAATTTAGCAACTTTTGGTTCTTGATGAATTATGAACAATCCTTGATGAATCATGATCAACCCTTGATAAAATGATGAATAATACTTCAAAATGAGGATGTTGACCCAAAATCTTGAAGTTTGACTGTATGTAGGCCACAGTTGACTTTTGCCCTAGCACAGTCGATTTTCAGGCTTTTGAGAAATTGACTGAGCAAACTTCCTCTGCAAGGCTTGAAACTTGACATGGATGATCCTGAGAACCTATTAGGACATTGGTGAGAATTTGGGATCTCTTGGACTCAAGTATCTTGATGCAACATCAAACCCTAATTTGAGGTAGACTGCCTTAGGAGATTGCTTGTCTGGTCAACCCTTGGGCTTCCTTGAGCAACTTGAGGATCTTTCTTGAAATGTTTTGAGAAATGTGGGAGCGAAAATTTTGGGGTACAACAATGCCCTTGCAGGTTTTCAACTTAGCGGGAAATTTATTCTGTTTGTGTCTCTAATTTTTGCCTAGACCGCCCTTTCGGGTTTTCGGCCTACCGAGACGCTTTTTTTTGCCTAAGCCGCCCTTTCGAGTTTTCAACTTAGCGATTTTTTCTTTTATTTCTTTAGGCAAAGTATTTCTTGACTGCATCAACATTCATGGGACGTGGGAACTCCTTACCATCCATAGTTTCAAGAATTAATGCACTGCCAGAGAAGGCTTTCTTGACAACATATGGGCCTTCAAAATTGGAAGTCCACTTGCCCCTATAATCAGTGTTAAAAGACATGATCTTCCTGAGCACGAGGCTTCCTTCTCAGAATTCACGAGGTTTGACCTTCTTATAAAAAGCTTTCTTCATTCTCTTCTGAAATAATTGTCCATGACATAAAGCTGTCATTCTCTTTTCTTTGATCAAATTCAATTGGTCAAACATGTTCTGGACCCATTCAGCCTCTAACAACTTGGTTTCCATTATCACACCCAAAAAGGGGATCTCAACCTCGACTGGGAGTACAGCTTCCATTCCATACACAAGGGAAAACTAGGTTGCTCATGTTGAGGTGCAGACAAATGTTCGATATTCATGCAAAGCAAAAGGGAGCATTTCATGCCAATCCTTATAAGTAACAACCATCTTCTGGATAATTTTCTTGATATTCTTATTAGCAGCTTCAACAACTCCATTCATCTTTTGCCTGTACGGAGAGGAATTATGATGGAAAATCTTGATTTCTTCACACAGTTCTGTCATCATTTCATTGTTCAGATTTGAGCCATTGTCGGTGATAATTCTGTTCGGCACACCATACTGACATATAAGATTATTCTTGATGAAGCACACAACCACCTGCTTAGTGACATTAGCATATGAATCAGCCTCCACCCACTTGGTGAAGTAATCAATTTCTACCAAGATGAAACAGTGTCCATTCGAAGCTTTGGGTTCTATCATCCCAATCATGTCAATACCCCATATAGAGAAAGGCCACGGGGAGGAAATCACATTGAGAAGTGTCGGAGGCACATGAACCTTGTCCGCATAAATCTGGAATTTATGACACTTCTTTGCAAATTTGTAACAATCAGACTCCATTGTCAGCCAATAGTAACCTGCCCTTAGCATCTTTTTAGCCATCGAATATCCATTGGCATGAGTGCCAAATGAACCTTCATGAATCTCATGCATCGGAATGTATGCTTCGTGTCTATCCACGCATCTGAGCAAGACCATGTCATAATTTCTCTTATACAACACATTTTCACTAAGGAAGAAACCGCCTGCCAATCTTCTCATTATCTTTCTATCTTTCTTTGAAGCACCAATAGGGTATTCCTGAGTCTGGAGAAAATGCTTGATATCATAATACTAAGGCTTCTCATCTGCTACCTCCTCTGTTGTAAACACACGAGCGGGCCTATCCAGTCTCTGAACCATAATTCGAGGTATATCATTCCAAGTATTTACTTGATACATAAAAGCAAGAGTTACCAGAGCATCCGCCATTTAATTTTCATCTCTTGGAATATGATGGAATTCAACTTTATTAAAGAAGGGTAACAACCTTCTAGCATAATCTTTGTAAGGGATCAAGCCGGGGTGACGAGTATCCCATTCTCCTTTAATCTGATTTATTAGCAAAGATGAATCACCATATACATCTAGAATTTTAATTCTGAGATCAATAGCTTCCTCGAGACCAATGATGCAAGCCTCATATTCTGCCATATTATTAGTACAATCAAATGTTAACCTTGCAGTAAAAGAAATGTGCGATCCATGTGGAGTGACAATCACATCACCAATTTCTTTACCATAAGCATTCACAGCTCTATCAAATATCATACTCCAATGAGATTCAGGGTCAGAACCTTCCTCGCGCAATGGTTCATCACAATATTTCACTTTCAAGAACATTACATCCTTATCGGGGAATTCATACTCCACAAACTGATGATCCTCCATTGGTTGGTGAGCAAGATAATCTTCCAACACACTGCTTTAATAGCTTTTTGAGTGTGGTATTCGATATCATATTCAGATAGAAACATCTGCCAGCGGGAAATTCTACCAGTAAGAGCAGGCTTTTCAAAAATGTACTTGATTGATCCATTTTGGAGTTCAACCAAGTAGTGTGATTCAACATATACTACCGCAAACATTTTTTCACCCAGGCTAGAGCATAACATGTCTTTTCCATCATGGAATACCGCGACTCACAATCAGTAAACTTTTTACTGAGATAATAAATGGCATACTCTTTCTTCCCTGTTTCATCTTGTTGTCCCAGAATATAACCCATGGATTTATCTAACACTGTCAGATACATGATCAACGGTCTTCCTTCGACAGGAGGGAGCAAGATAGGAGGTTCAAGCAGATATTCTTTAATACTTTCAAATGCCCTTTAGCAGTCATCCGTCCACACACAACCTTAATCTTTCTTTAACAACTTAAATATCGGTTCACATGTTGCAGTCATGTGGGAAATGAATCTTGAAATATAATTCAGACGCCCGAGGAACCCTCTAACTTGTTTTTCAGTTCTTGGCGCTGGAATCTCTTGAATTACTTTGACTTTATCAGGTTCAACTTCAATTCCTTTCTGGCTAACAATGAAACCCACTAATTTTCATGGTCGAACACCGAAGGTGCGTTTATTTGGATTCAAGCGGAGATGATACTTCCTCAAACACTGAAACAACTTCAACAAATCTTCTACATGCCCTTCTTTCATCTGGGATTTAGCAATCATATCATCAACATATACCTCGATTTACTTGTGCATAATATCATGGAATAGGGTTGTTATAGCCCTCTGGTACGTTGCACCAGCGTTCTTCAACCCGAAGGGCATCACTCTGTAACATAATGTTCCCCAGGGTGTGATGAACGCTGTTTTTTCCATGTCCTCCGGAGCCATTCTTATTTGATTATAACAGAAAAATCCATCCATGAACGAGAAAATTTTGAATTTTGCTGTGTTATCCACTAACATATCAATGTGTGGCAGTGGAAAATCATCTTTTGGACTAGCTTTATTTAGATCTCTATAATCTACGCACATGCGGACTTTTTCGTCTTTTTTCGGTACCGGGACAATATTGGAAATCCATTGAGGATACACTAGTGTCACAAGAAAACCAACATTAATCTACTTTAGAACCTCCTCTTTGATCTTTACTGCCATATCTGGGTGAGTTCTTCTCAACTTCTGTTTGATTGCCGGACACTCTGGTTTCAATGGCAAACGGTGTTCCACAATATCTGTATCTACACCAGGCATATCTTGGTAAGACCAAGCAAAAATATCCACATACTCTTTCAACAAATCAATTAACCTACTCTTCACATCAGGATGCAACGATGCTCCAATCTTGACTTCTTTCAGATCTTCTTCTGAACCCAAATTGATCACTTCCAATGGCTCTTTATATGGCTAAATGGTATTTTCCTCGTGCTCAAACAACCGTGAGACCTCTTCTGGAATCTCATCATAGTATTCTTCTTCGGCCCCATACACAGGACATTCTAAGTTGGGAGAGAGTGCAGGGTCATTGTATTCAACGGGTTTTTAATTAATCTGCACATATGATTTATGATTGCTTTTAGAAACTGACACATGTAACAAGTGATCATGCAGATTGAATTTCAGTTATTATTTATTTTGAAAGGTTTTTTCTAATTACCATTTTCCAAGAAAAAAGCAAAAAATAAAGACATAATTTGGGAAACAAAGACAACTTTTATTATTGATTTTAAAAGTCACAACAAACAGATAAGCCCTACAACATTAATACTTCCACCTTGGGCAGAGTGAAAGATTTTCAAAAAGATTAACAAAACAAATTACTTTGAAACATGTATGCAAGAGGGAACATCAATGGTGATCCAGTTCTGAACCCTAACTCCATGCGTCACATAATTCGGCATTTCCTGCTCTGCTTCATCTTCCACAATGGCATTAATCCCGGAAACAGTTGGATGAAAATAACCTCTGCTATGGAAGATGTCTTGATACCTGCCTGCAGCAGACTTCAGCTTCATGCTCTTACCTTTTTCATTCTTCAAAGAGAACCCCAATCCAGCTCTGCTCTTGTTTACAGGTGGATCCACAACCTATCCCCGTACCTCGCTATGACCCTTTTGCATAAATTGTTGCGCATCCTTAAGTGAAACCATGAAATTCTCATTTCCTCTCATGTTGTCAATGGATAAGGCTTGGAACTAGGTTCTAACAACAGCTTTATCCGTCTCCACAATGCTGAAAGAGGACAAATGAGATATCAATAATGCCTTTTCCCCATTTATGATTACTACTTTCCCTTCATGTACAAATTTCAGTTTCTGGTGTAAAGTTGAAGTGACAGCCCCTGCCTCATGAATCCATGACCGTCCCAACAAACAGCTATAATCAGGAACAATATCCATGACCTGGAAAGTTATCTGAAACAAATGTGGTCCTATATGAATAGGCAAGTCCACTTCACCAATAACAGATTTCCTTGATCCATCAAACACTTTCACAATGATGCCACTCGGGTGCATAGGCGTTCCTTGATATTTCAACTTCATAAGAGTGCTCCTCGGTATAATGTTCAAAGGGGATCTGTGATCGGTGGATCTGGAACTGACTGTTTAACGCTGGTTCGCGAAATGTCGCGGAAGCAAGAGTCGCCACCGTCTTTTATTTTCTCCAAATGGAAAGGACAAAAGCACAGAAAAATTCCTTAAAGAGATTGCTCTCGGTTCGGGAGGTAGGTTATAGAAAGGGAAGGTGTTAGCACCCTTTCTATCCATGGTTATCCATGGGCTCTTAGATACTTGCTCACTTGTGTTTTCAAAATTGTTTGTTTGCTTTTCAATGTGGGTTTAAAAAGTTTCTCTTGAAAAATTTCAGTTCGACTCGTACGTCAGAGTGTTTGAAAAGTTTGCTCTGAAAGCTTTTGAAAAGTGTTGGTGAAAAGATGTTTTGATTTGTTTGAAGTTAGAGCAAGTATCCTTGAGAACCTACCTACCCTAAGGAATTCGTCTGTGTAGATGTCCTTTAAAGTAGTGCCATCCCACCATTGAGAGGTAGGTAGCACCACCGCTGGAGGTGTTCGGGTCAATTCGATGTTCGGGACGTGGTGATCACCAGAGCAATGGGAAGACACCTTAGAAGCTACCCTCATGCCAGGTTCCCGGATCATGAGGACTTACTAAGACATCCTCTACTCGACGATCACCTTTCGAGGCAAGGCAACAGTGAGGCGTACCCTAGGGGTGGTGTGTGAATTGTGTGTCGTTTTCAAGTATTTTTGTCTTTTGTCATGTCATTGGTGATCTAGCGTTTGTTTTTATTTATTGTCATTCATTCTTGCATGCATTTATTTAACAGTTAAAAAGATGCGGAAATTAAAAGTTCCTAAACTATTACAAAGGCGCGGGTCCACATCGCCAAATTAAACCAGGACCCGATTTGACATAAAATAAAGAAATAAAATGCGAGAAATAAAATGTCCGAGTTTACAAGGCTTTGGGAGAGTTACATTCATATTATAAGAAATAGAATAAAAATGCGCGAATTGGAATTAAAATTGAAAGCGAGGGCGTTGGACCCTTTTTAAAGGAATTAAACTATTATTATTAAATTAAAAGAAAAGAAATGTTTTTTTAGTTTTTGTATTTATGAAATAAAGAAAATTAAAATTAAAAGAAACTCTAATTCTAAGTTTTTTTAATTATTAATGAAAATGTTAAAGTTTAACCTAATTTACTAAATATTTAATGTACATGTTTATTTACAAAAATATCTAATAATTAACAACAATAATAATAAGAAAAAATTATTTATTAAAAAAGATGATGAAAAGTTAAAAATCCTAATTTCTACATGTTTTAATTTGTTAAGAAAAAGACTTAAGTTTTAAAACCTAATTTAACTAAATTAATTATTTAACATTTATTTACAAAAATATTTAATAAGTAAATTAATTAACATATTCTTAGTTTTTGATTTTCTGGTTTTATATTATAAAAATTAATTCATGAATTTAAAGAAAACAATTAAAACAATTAAAAGAATGAAAAAGGAAAATCAAATAAAAAATAAAAATGATGCAAACCATGAGGGGTGTCTGGCCCTTTTTGGAGGTGAATTGGAGTGGTTTGGCCATGTATTTGACTTTTGACTTTTGGCCTTTTGGCTTTTGGCTTTTGGCCATTTGGCTTTTTGCCTCAATGTTCCTTAATCTTCTCAGGATGTCTGTCTCGCCATGTATTTGACTTTTGGCTTTTGGCCTTTTGGCTTTTGGCTTTTGGCCATTTGGCTTTTTGCCTCAACGTCCCTTAATGAACCTGCATGGGATCCTGTCTAAATCTGCAGTGTTGAACCTCACGAACACATTAGATAAAATCAAAAAATGCAAATAAAACCAATATATGAAGAAATTTAATGTTTAGGCACAATATGACATGTATGAATGATTATACCCTTTTTGATCATGGAGATCAAATCAACCTTACCCTTACTGGAAAAGTAGTGACATGAATGCTTTTATGCCCTTGGGATCATGGAGATCAAGCCAGCCTTACCCTTACTGAAGAAGTAATAAGATGTTGGTTTGTAACTGTGATGGCTTGTTTGTAGTGAGAGAGAGATTTGTAATAAGGATTTCAAGGTTTTAGGGTTCTTGAAAGAGTTTGATATTCTGACAGCGTTGTGGTAAGGGTTTTCTTTTTTTCTCCTCTCTTTTCTCCTCTTTTTCTTTTTTTCTCTCCCCTGGTTTGTGTGAAAAGAAGGTGATTATATAATGAAAATTAGGGTAAAGCAAATGGGCTTTGAATGTGCAATTGGGCCTCCAATATTCACTTGAATTCGTCACTTTCCAGGCTAAATCGCAGGGACTTAAGTGCATTTTTTGAAGTTTAAGTGTGAAAACAAAATGTAGCCGACATCGAGAACTAACTCCTGTCCGAAAATCGACTCAATCGGATAAACGGTGAATTAGTTATGAATTTTTGAAGTTTCAGCTCAGACAAACTTACTTTGGGCTTCAGTGTCGACTCTGACACGTTCTTCAATAAAAAACTGGTATTGATCGGTGCATAATTTGGTCTCGACTTTTGAAGCAAAGTTGTAGATCTATGAGTCAGGGACCTTGTGTAAAAATATGAGCCCAATCCGATAAAAATTGACCGAGTTATGAATTTTTGAAGTTTCGGCCCAGATGAAATAATATTCAGCATTCAGGATTTTCAGCGTGTCACACACTCTGAGCAAAAAATGAAGGCCTTTTGAACACCGTTCGAACTCGATACCTTCTGTGAAAATGTAGCCAACTCAATTTGTGAAATTTTGGCGCCAGAACCAGCTCGATACGATGAAAATCGACCAAGTTATGATTTTCTGAACATGACGCAGATAAACTTCTGTCACAAATTTTCTGTGCGAAAATACTTGATAAATCCACATTTTTGAAGACCTTCTGATCGAAATTGGCTTCCAGCCGTGAGAGATGAAAACGTAGATAATGTCAAGACGGAATTTTGGCCACCGGAACGGGTTCAAAACGAGTCACGATCTTCAAGTTATGAATTTTTTAGCGCGTAAAAACTGCACTTTCAGCACACTTTTTTCACTATATTTCTTCAAGAAAACTCACACATTCGGATACCTTCTTTAAAGAATTGACTCCTGAGCCGAACCTGAATTTGAGAATATGTTATCAGAGATATCTTGGCGAAAGAATACCTGAATATGACGCGCCGGGTTGGACTTGTGAATTTTTCTTCAAATATTTTGAGAAATATGGGAGGGCAAATTTTGGGGTACAACAGTTGCCCCTGTTCAATCTTCTTAGACCTGAGGATGTAGATTGGCTGACGTGCCTTTCGTAATCCGAAGGTGGAAGATGATTGGACACTAGAGTGCCCAGAAATTTGCGCTCACATAGTAGTGTGATGGTGGGAATGGGCTTATAGATGCCATTTGGAGATTGATGGATAGGATGATGGACTTATAGATGCCATGCTAAGGGATGATGGATGGTGGATGGGCTTATAGATGCCATCTGGATGTTGATCGCATAAGAGATTCCTTAGCGAAAACCTGCATACCTGCAAAAGAAAAAAAAATGAGTACCTGACATGTTGCAGGAGCTGTTTTCAGATGCTTGGTATAGATATGTCCTGACTGGTTACAGGAGCTGGATCTGGAGCTTCAAACGGTGATGAATGAACCAGGGATGGTTACTACCTTAGCATGAACGGTAAGAGAACCTTGGGTGACTTTAACCTCAACAACGCTCGTTGAGAAAATCTTGGTAGGAATTTACCATCTTCGTAGTGTCAGGAAGAGGGCCAAAGGACATTATAATCTCAAAGGGAGTCACCTCACTCGCCGTTGGAGAGGGAACTATAGGAAATTATAATCTGAAAGAAATTATCACCTCACTCACCGTTGGAGAGGGAAACATCTTGACAGGGAATTACCACCTCACTCGCCGTTGGAGAGGGGACCATAAGAGACTATCACCTCACGCTCATGTCGGAGAGGGAAACATCTGAAAAAGGATTTACCACCTCACTCGCCGTTGGAGAGGGGACCATTTTGAAAGGGTTTTTGTTGATAATGATGTGATGAATGTATCAGGGACGATTACTACCTCAACAGGACGATGAGAGAACCTCGGACGATTACTACCTCAGCGGGACGATGAGAGAACCTTTGGGCGATTACTACCTCAGCGGGACGATGAGAGAACCTTTGGGTGATTACTACCTCAGCGGGACGATGAGAGAACCTTTGGGCGATTACTACCTCAGCGGGACGATGAGAGAACCTCGGACGATTACTACCTCAGCGGGACGATGAGAGAACCTTTGGGCGATTACTACCTCAGCGGGACGATGAGAGAACCTCGGACGATTACTACCTCAGCGGGACGATGAGAGAACCTTTGGGCGATTACTACCTCAGCGGGACGATGAGAGAACCTCGGACGATTACTACCTCAGCGGGACGATGAGAGAACCTTTGGGCGATTACTACCTCAGCGGGACGATGAGAGAACCTCGGACGATTACTACCTCAGCGGGACGATGAGAGAACCTCGGACGATTACTACCTCAGCGGGACGATGAGAGAACCTTTGGGCGATTACTACCTCAGCGGGACGATGAGAGAACCTCGGACGATTACTACCTCAGCGGGACGATGAGAGAACCTTTGGGCGATTACTACCTCAGCGGGACGATGAGAGAACCTTTGGGCGATTACTACCTCAGCGGGACGATGAGAGAACCTTTGGGCGATTACTACCTCAGCGGGACGATGAGAGAACCTCGGACGATTACTACCTCAGCGGGACGATGAGAGAACCTTTGGGCGATTACTACCTCAGCGGGACGATGAGAGAACCTCGGACGATTACTACCTCAGCGGGACGATGAGAGAACCTTTGGGCGATTACTACCTCAGCGGGACGATGAGAGAACCTTTGGGCGATTACTACCTCAGCGGGACGATGAGAGAACCTTTGGGCGATTACTACCTCAGCGGGACGATGAGAGAACCTTTGGGCGATTACTACCTCAGCGGGACGATGAGAGAACCTTTGGGCGATTACTACCTCAGCGGGACGATGAGAGAACCTTTGGGCGATTACTACCTCAGCGGGACGATGAGAGAACCTTTGGGCGATTACTACCTCAATAGCATCATTGAGAGAATCTTGGATAACTTCTACTGAGTCTTTATCAGGAAAATCTGTTTGGGGTCGATTTAACTGGACTAGAGAAGGCCTTGGACTGGATAAGAAATCTTTTGAGTTGATTAACTGAACCTGTCTAGGTCTTGAAATATGATTGAGAATCTCAACTGCATCTTTCCTGAAAGGTAAAGGTCAGTCATATGCAATGCATGATATGGATCAAGCAATGATGTTCTCAACATAAATGAGATTTGTAATATATGATGCGTATATGCATGCTATAATATATGAAAATGTGATGTTTATGAATGTATGTTTTCGTCTAGGAAAATAAATCCTTGACGGGTGCCGGGAAGTCATATCCTGGGCTGATGTTGAGGAATAAGCTTTTGCTTCCGCTGGGGGTGATAACTGCAAGAATACCGGTAGGAGAAGATGACTCCGTTGCGGAATAAACTTGGCAAATGGAAGATTCTGCAGGGAGAAAAGATACTCTAGCGATCATGCTGGGGAGTGATACTCTGTGGGGGTAGAGAGGCACTGCTGAATGTTGATAACTTGCTGAGTATATACCCTTGTTATATTGGAAGTGTTGATAGACTTCGCTGGGGATAAGGATTTTTTTTTATTTTTTTATTTTTTTTTTGTCGACGACGTTCTTTCCGTGGCTTTTGGCTGAGGATAACCCAGTTATATCCTGCTAAGGAAATAACTCTTTAAATAAAGCCGGGACGACGCGTTCATGCTTTACGAGGGATAAGCTTCCAGAATCTACTGGGGATAAGCTTACTGCTTGGGGAGCTGACTTCCAACTTTCCTGGGGAACCGGATTGGACTCTCTTGGGGAAGTTTTGAACTGTATTGGTCATGTTCTCCAACGGAACCTTTCCTGATACCTTGGAGGATAGAACAATCAGATTGCTTAGACCACCCTTTATTGCCCCTGTTTCTGACAAATCTTCTGGTAGGCGAGTGGCGAGATGCCGGGACATAGTCGTACGCTTTAATCCCTAACTTTTGCCTGGACCGCCCTTTCGGGTTTTCAGTCCACCGGGATACCCATTTTTGCCCAAGCCGCCTTTTCAGGTTTTCGACTTGCCGGGTGTACAGATTTTTCATTTCATCCCTTATTTTGCCCGAACCCTTTTGGTTTGTCGGGAAGCCCTTATTTTTGCCTAGGTATGTCAACCTAGCGGGTCTTTGATTTTGCGTAGTATCTTTTTCGACTATGTCCACGCTCTTAGAATGCAGGGAGGTGCCCCTGGCTGCTTGTATTGCCGTATTACCAGAAAGTGTCTGATCGTGCCAGATTCGTTGCTGGAGTGCCCCAAGTGACTCAGGCGGAGATTTGCCCCAGGCTACTTGGCCTTTTAGAGATTCTCTGAATCTTGATTAGACTGCCCCAGATGATGGACCATAATCATATCATGCCCCTTGATGGGAAGTACTTTTGTTCACTAGGCTTTCGTCGTGCGAGTTTCTATGTTGTTCAAACAAAAAGTCATATACAAACGAAGTTATGTTAAAAATGCAACGCCTATGTCCGTCTTGAAGATTTTGAAAATGCATTCTTTTTCATAAAACAAGTGATTGTTTGTAAAACGTGATGTCAACTCCGCATTGCACCGTAAGCCTTAAGGAGTCAGGATACCTTTCGTAACAGTATGCTTTCGAACTAACCCATGCTTCAGCTAGGACTTTTAAGGGTTATAACGTGGCCTGGTTCACGGTTTAAGAAACAAAGGATAAAGGCTCAAATTATTTGTACCCACCCGCTCTTCGTGATGTTCTCCAAACCTAAACTCAGTTGATCATACGTTAGACCTTGTTTGAGTCTTTGCTCCGATTTTCCGGTGATGATTCGGATATTGATGATTTATTTTGAATAGGCAGTCATTTTTTTGCTTTGGTTGAGGGTTTGTGAGACCTCTTTCTTGATTTTTGTTGTTCCCCTTCTTTTTTGCCTGAACTGTTTCCTTTTTGGAATCACAGTCAGCGGGATGCCCCAGTTTCATAAGTCCCCTTTTTATAGGTTTTGACTTCTTGGGCTTTTTGTTTATGATTTTTTTTTGATAACGACTGCCCGTCTTTATGATTGTTCTGAACCATCACTGTCTTTGTTTGTTTTGTAAAGATCTCTTCGGTGCCATTTGTCATGCACTTGGATCAACTGAGAAGACTACCCTGCCCCGGGTTATGATAAAGGGTTTTAATTTTCGAAAATAAAAACTCCTACTTCTTTGGCTCAGATGGGTTGACAAGGGTTTATCATCCTTATGACTCCGGTGTTTAGGAATTGAAACAATGCCTGTACCTCATCAGCGGGGTCTGTTCAAAAGCATACTGTAAAGATCGGTATCGTTTTCGTCATCCTCCCTCAAGAGGCTTAGAATTTTAGATCCAGAGTTGACATCAGAAAAAAAAATATGAAAATAATTTGCATTTAGTGAATACGAATATATTGTTTCAGAACAGACATATGCGATGCATTAATGAAATAACAAAGTTTTAACATGAGTAAATGTTTGAACACAAGAAAATTGCAACTTGAACATTCGAATGAACAAAAATTTCCCAATCTTAGCCATGATTGGGCAAGGGAGCAGTGATTATGTTCGGAGTCTCAGGTACTTCAAACTGAATCTCTCCAGCGTCGATCATGTCTTGAATCTTGTTTTTGAGAGGCCAGCAGTTGTCCGTAGTATGCCCCGGGCTATCAGAATGGTATGCGCACCTATCATTGGGATTATAGTTAGGAGCAGAAGTGTTTGGATTCCGGAGAGGAGCCCTTAAGGTGATCAACCCTGCCTCCAACATTTGTTGTAGTGCTTGATCCAGCGACATGTTGATCTTGGTGAACTGCCTTTTAGGCTTGTCTGGTTTACTCTGATCAGCCTGTTGTTCTGGGTGAGGTCGTTGTTGGACCTGTGAAGTAGTAGCAACTCGGAGAGGTCTATTCATTGAATCCGACCGTTGCCCTCTTGGAAGCTGTTCCATGACCTGGTCCCTGATTTGGGCTGGTTGCTTCATGCCTTGAGGAAGCTGACTGATCATGGCCCTCAGCTCTCCTTGCTCCTGAGCTAAACCTTGAATGAGGGCCCTTTGCCCCAGCATCTGGGTTTTCAATGTGTCTATCTCAGCTTGTAGACGTTTCAGCCGTTCGTCCTTGTCGTCTTCAGGACTCTTTCTGATCAGATTCCCCATGAGGAGTGTCCTCAACTCTTCCTTCCCCTTGGATAGGCTTAGGAAGATCTCCTTGAACTGAGTCTCTTGAGTGTGAAGGCCCTGGTTATCTTGTTGGGAAGCCATTGCTGAAATAAACAGCGGAGAAGGTAAGTAACCTGCAACAAGGGTACCTGTTATGCAATGAAGTGTATGACATGCATGCAATGTTTTCAAGGACCTCGCGGGGTAAACAAGAAAATTTGTTAGCATTTGGATCCGGTAGCTTGATTGAAAGAAACTTCATATTTGTTGAGCGTCTTTCTTCCAAGGGTCAAAGGCTCACCATATCAAGTGGGTCATAGCCCCTGACTCAAGTCATCAACCTTATTTTGCTTTCCAAACGACCTTGGCTAGGGGAACCTTCCTCAGGAGTCAAAGCTCACCATATCAAGTGGGTCATAGCCCCTGACAACCTTAGCTAGAGGAAAATAAATCCTCTTTGCCCCTTGCTAGATGTTTGATTTATCATGACCTGCATCACAAGCCCTTGAGATCCTTGAAATGGGTTAGGATGTATGCAATGGTATGATGTCATGCTATGCATGGGGTGATGTAGGTAAACCCTGTTATGAGTCCCAATTAAGGACTATAAACAACTCCTGCAAGAGATTTAGTATACTTGTCATGAGTCCCAATTAAGGACTAAAACAAACCCTGCAAGAAACTCGGTAAACCTGGTTATGAGTCCTAGTTAAGGACTAAAACAAAAACCTGCAAGAAACTTAGTAAGCCTTGTGATGAGTCCTAGTTAAGGACTATGAACAAAACCTGCAGGAAGTTCAGTAAACCTTATTATGAGTCCTAGTTAAGGACTATAAACAAAACCTGCAAGAAGTTCAGATGTCAGATAACAAGCATGCAAGTAATCCAAGTTTGAAGGCACACAAGTCACGCAAAAGAGCCCTTAGAGTTTAGGCCAGCATGAGGTCTAGGTATTACCCTCTTGAAGTTGGTGGGTTCAACCTGTCCTATTAGAAGTAACCGGGTTCTAAGGTTCCCAATATCACGGGGTTGCTTTCATTGTTCATCGTTTCGATTTAGCCACTGAACTGGCGACCGAAATATTCCAGGAAAGCAACCCTCAATTGAGCGTAGTATCGAGTATCAACCAACCTCGGACTGCACCAAAGTCAGTTATCTCACTACCCTAAAGAGGCCAAGATAGTTCAATTAAGGTTCCTAAGGTCAGTTGATGCTTCACGACACCACGCGGAGGCCCCGTACTCTCCTTGACTGAACTCAAGGGTTACCGGTACACACCAAAGTGCCACATCAACGTAGCAGACTGTTTCAACCATGTCAGTATACCCCGCACAGTTCCCTCACAGCCTTGTTGCTACTTTCTAAGAAAGGTATCCCCCAGATCCGGGTTAGGATCTATAGAACTCCCAAGACAGTCCCACAATTTAAAGCAAGCAAAGAAAGCAATTGAAAACACAGTTATGAACTATCCCTAAGGTACACCTCACTTTATAAAGATTTCCCCAGCAGAGTCGCCAGTTCTGTGATCGGTGGATCTGGAACTGACTGTTTAACGCTGGTTCGCGAAATGTCGCGGAAGCAAGAGTCGCCACCGTCTTTTATTTTCTCCAAATGGAAAGGACAAAAGCACAGAAAAATTCCTTAAAGAGATTGCTCTCGGTTCGGGAGGTAGGTTATAGAAAGGGAAGGTGTTAGCACCCTTTCTATCCATGGTTATCCATGGGCTCTTAGATACTTGCTCACTTGTGTTTTCAAAATTGTTTGTTTGCTTTTCAATGTGGGTTTAAAAAGTTTCTCTTGAAAAATTTCAGTTCGACTCGTACGTCAGAGTGTTTGAAAAGTTTGCTCTGAAAGCTTTTGAAAAGTGTTGGTGAAAAGATGTTTTGATTTGTTTGAAGTTAGAGCAAGTATCCTTGAGAACCTACCTACCCTAAGGAATTCGTCTGTGTAGATGTCCTTTAAAGTAGTGCCATCCCACCATTGAGAGGTAGGTAGCACCACCGCTGGAGGTGTTCGGGTCAATTCGATGTTCGGGACGTGGTGATCACCAGAGCAATGGGAAGACACCTTAGAAGCTACCCTCATGCCAGGTTCCCGGATCATGAGGACTTACTAAGACATCCTCTACTCGACGATCACCTTTCGAGGCAAGGCAACAGTGAGGCGTACCCTAGGGGTGGTGTGTGAATTGTGTGTCGTTTTCAAGTATTTTTGTCTTTTGTCATGTCATTGGTGATCTAGCGTTTGTTTTTATTTATTGTCATTCATTCTTGCATGCATTTATTTAACAGTTAAAAAGATGCGGAAATTAAAAGTTCCTAAACTATTACAAAGGCGCGGGTCCACATCGCCAAATTAAACCAGGACCCGATTTGACATAAAATAAAGAAATAAAATGCGAGAAATAAAATGTCCGAGTTTACAAGGCTTTGGGAGAGTTACATTCATATTATAAGAAATAGAATAAAAATGCGCGAATTGGAATTAAAATTGAAAGCGAGGGCGTTGGACCCTTTTTAAAGGAATTAAACTATTATTATTAAATTAAAAGAAAAGAAATGTTTTTTTAGTTTTTGTATTTATGAAATAAAGAAAATTAAAATTAAAAGAAACTCTAATTCTAAGTTTTTTTAATTATTAATGAAAATGTTAAAGTTTAACCTAATTTACTAAATATTTAATGTACATGTTTATTTACAAAAATATCTAATAATTAACAACAATAATAATAAGAAAAAATTATTTATTAAAAAAGATGATGAAAAGTTAAAAATCCTAATTTCTACATGTTTTAATTTGTTAAGAAAAAGACTTAAGTTTTAAAACCTAATTTAACTAAATTAATTATTTAACATTTATTTACAAAAATATTTAATAAGTAAATTAATTAACATATTCTTAGTTTTTGATTTTCTGGTTTTATATTATAAAAATTAATTCATGAATTTAAAGAAAACAATTAAAACAATTAAAAGAATGAAAAAGGAAAATCAAATAAAAAATAAAAATGATGCAAACCATGAGGGGTGTCTGGCCCTTTTTGGAGGTGAATTGGAGTGGTTTGGCCATGTATTTGACTTTTGACTTTTGGCCTTTTGGCTTTTGGCTTTTGGCCATTTGGCTTTTTGCCTCAATGTTCCTTAATCTTCTCAGGATGTCTGTCTCGCCATGTATTTGACTTTTGGCTTTTGGCCTTTTGGCTTTTGGCTTTTGGCCATTTGGCTTTTTGCCTCAACGTCCCTTAATGAACCTGCATGGGATCCTGTCTAAATCTGCAGTGTTGAACCTCACGAACACATTAGATAAAATCAAAAAATGCAAATAAAACCAATATATGAAGAAATTTAATGTTTAGGCACAATATGACATGTATGAATGATTATACCCTTTTTGATCATGGAGATCAAATCAACCTTACCCTTACTGGAAAAGTAGTGACATGAATGCTTTTATGCCCTTGGGATCATGGAGATCAAGCCAGCCTTACCCTTACTGAAGAAGTAATAAGATGTTGGTTTGTAACTGTGATGGCTTGTTTGTAGTGAGAGAGAGATTTGTAATAAGGATTTCAAGGTTTTAGGGTTCTTGAAAGAGTTTGATATTCTGACAGCGTTGTGGTAAGGGTTTTCTTTTTTTCTCCTCTCTTTTCTCCTCTTTTTCTTTTTTTCTCTCCCCTGGTTTGTGTGAAAAGAAGGTGATTATATAATGAAAATTAGGGTAAAGCAAATGGGCTTTGAATGTGCAATTGGGCCTCCAATATTCACTTGAATTCGTCACTTTCCAGGCTAAATCGCAGGGACTTAAGTGCATTTTTTGAAGTTTAAGTGTGAAAACAAAATGTAGCCGACATCGAGAACTAACTCCTGTCCGAAAATCGACTCAATCGGATAAACGGTGAATTAGTTATGAATTTTTGAAGTTTCAGCTCAGACAAACTTACTTTGGGCTTCAGTGTCGACTCTGACACGTTCTTCAATAAAAAACTGGTATTGATCGGTGCATAATTTGGTCTCGACTTTTGAAGCAAAGTTGTAGATCTATGAGTCAGGGACCTTGTGTAAAAATATGAGCCCAATCCGATAAAAATTGACCGAGTTATGAATTTTTGAAGTTTCGGCCCAGATGAAATAATATTCAGCATTCAGGATTTTCAGCGTGTCACACACTCTGAGCAAAAAATGAAGGCCTTTTGAACACCGTTCGAACTCGATACCTTCTGTGAAAATGTAGCCAACTCAATTTGTGAAATTTTGGCGCCAGAACCAGCTCGATACGATGAAAATCGACCAAGTTATGATTTTCTGAACATGACGCAGATAAACTTCTGTCACAAATTTTCTGTGCGAAAATACTTGATAAATCCACATTTTTGAAGACCTTCTGATCGAAATTGGCTTCCAGCCGTGAGAGATGAAAACGTAGATAATGTCAAGACGGAATTTTGGCCACCGGAACGGGTTCAAAACGAGTCACGATCTTCAAGTTATGAATTTTTTAGCGCGTAAAAACTGCACTTTCAGCACACTTTTTTCACTATATTTCTTCAAGAAAACTCACACATTCGGATACCTTCTTTAAAGAATTGACTCCTGAGCCGAACCTGAATTTGAGAATATGTTATCAGAGATATCTTGGCGAAAGAATACCTGAATATGACGCGCCGGGTTGGACTTGTGAATTTTTCTTCAAATATTTTGAGAAATATGGGAGGGCAAATTTTGGGGTACAACAGGATCCATTATCAATCAACACATTGGATAGTGAATCATTCTTGCAGTTCATAGAGATGTGGAGGGCCAAATTGTGATTCCTTCCTTCATCTGGTAATTCATCATCACAGAAACTCAAGTTATTACATGACGTAATATTCCCTATTACGCTGCTGAATTGGTCTACAGGATCACTCTCCAGAAAAGCTTGGTCCAATATCCTCATCAAGGATTCTCTGTGAGCAGATGAGTTCATCAATAAGGCCAAGATAGATATTTTTGAAGGAGTCTACAGTAGCTGATCTATAATTCCATAGTCGCGCATCTTGATTATCTTCAAAATATCATCCATTTCTTTCTCTAACCTAGCCCCACTAGTCTCACCCGTAACCTTCTTGGGTACAATATTCTCAGCAATTTTCTTTCAAGCACTAACATTTTCTCGAACAACTGGTGCAAACACACGACCGTTGCGGGTCACTCTACTATTTTCAGCAATATTTCCAACATCAGGCATTGGCTGGATGGGAATTTCCACTCCATCCTCTAAGATTGTAGCGTTGTATTTATAAGGCACGGCCTTATCTGACTTGTAGGGAACGGGCGCCAGCAAACTAATCACCAATGGGGTAACAGCTGGCTTGCTATAATATTCAACTTCAAGATGGGTGGGTGCCCTAAAACAAGGCACAATGATGTTTACCCCCTCTTCAATATAATCATTCATTTTTGGAAAACAAATCCTCATCTAAAGAGAAATACTCATCTGCATAGGCATACTCATTATCCGACTCTTCTTCAGCCAAACAAACCTCAACCAAATCAAGTTCATGGTAATCATCCCTTTGACCTGTAACCTTGATAGTTCCATTATCTAACAATAACTGAACACCTTTCTTCACGATTGAACATCCTCGAGAGTCCCGACAGCAAATTCGGCAAGACCCATAATGGTGTTCTACCTGACCAGTCATATGGCAGAAAGTAGCATGCAATTGCACAAGGTCCTCATTCATATACTCTACATCAAAAATTTTGAATTCTCCAGGACATCCAGAAACCATATTCACCTCCTCTCCATACTCTGCCCTAGGCCTGATTATATGGATGAGGCCCTCATCCATCATCTCCTGTAAGTCAGCCTTTATCTTATTGCAACCCTGTATGTATGTACTGCAAATAGCACAACCGAAATGGTCATGTGTATAGTATCTAAATTCATAGAGGTATGCATGCATTTTCACCAAATCTCCTCTAACCAGATTAATATCAAAAATCCAGAAGTCGCCTGGACATCCGTCCACCATATTCACAACATTTACTCCCTTATGCTTGGGTAGAGGATTGTCTTTCACATTAGGGCCCACATCCTTGAAAGATAGAATACCAGACTTCACTAATTTCTACACCTTAGTCTTCAAAGGATAACAATTCTCAACATTATGCCCTGGTGCTCCCTGATGAAAAGCACATGTTTGGTCTGCCTTGTAATACCAAGGTAATGTTGATGGTACAACGGGAGGTGGTCGGGTCTGAAACAAATTTTTCTGAATCAATGCCGGTAGTAACTCCGTATAGCTCATAAGAATAAAGTCATAACTCTCCCTTCTATGATTATACCCTTGATTCCCCTGCTAGGAAGGTCTCTGATAAGCAACAGTAGTCAGAGCTACACCAACAACTGGAGTAACTGAGGCGACTTGCTAATGACGCTGAGAATTCCTCATAGGAGTATTGACCCTTCTCTCTTGCATAACAGCATTTGCATCCCTTTCCTTCTTCTTGGTAAACCCATAAGATGGCTTCTTCACACCTCCAGATCCTTCACTTCTCGTTAAACGACCCTCTATTACAACCTCTTCTAAGCGGATACCCATTCCTACCATTTCAGTAAAGTCACTTGGCGCACTCGCTACCATCCTCTCGTAGTAGAAAGCTGTGATCGGTGGAAATAGAACTCACTGTTTTGAAATGCTGGTTCGCGAAATGTCGCGGTAAGCAAGAGTCACCACCGTCTTTTATGTTCTCCAACAAGGAAAGGACAAAAGCACAGCAAAATTCCTTTTCGAGATGTTTCTCGGTTTGGGAGGTAGATTATAGAAAGGGAAGGTGTTAGCACCCTTTCTATCCGTGGTTATCCACGGGCTCTTAGGTACTTGCTCGCTATGTTTTCAAAAATTGTTTGCTTTTCTTGTGTTTGTGGGTTTTGAAAAAGTTTAGTTTGAAAACTTCTAGGTAACTCTTGTATCAGTCCTCAAGAGTGTATGAAGTGATTGTTTGAAAACTTTTTGAAAGTGTGAGTGCGAAAAGTTTTTTTTTTGTTTTGTAAGAGCAAGTACCCAGGAGAAATCTACCTACTCTAAGGAATTAAGCTGTGTAAGAGTCCTTTGGACAGTACTATCCCACTATTGAGAAGTAGGTAGCACCGTCGTCGGAGTTATTCGGGTCAATTCGATTATAGGGACATGTGTGGTCACCAAAGCAATAGTAGGACGCCTTAGCGGTAACCCTAATGTCCTAGATCCTTTTTATCCGAGGCAACCGTTTCGAGGCAACTGGATCTTTAGACAGGAGGGAGACCTCTAAAACATCCTATACTTAATGACCACCTCGAGGCAACCAAGTGAGGCGTACCCTAGGAGTGGCATGTGCACGTGTGTCAGGATTCAGTTTAAGATTATCTTTGAACATGTGTCATGGTGAGCTACGAGTTAATTTTAATTTTCAGGCAAGTCTTATCATGCATAATTAACAGTTATTAGTTTGCGGAAAGTAAATTGCGGAAAGTGAATCTACGCTATTACAAGGCGCCGGGTATTTACATCGCCAAAAACATAACCCTTGAAAATAAATTGCGAGAAAATAAAGAAAGCGATAAAAGGGGTCCTAATTATCTATTACATTCTCGGAGCAGTTACATAAATATAATCAAAAATAAATATGCGCGCAAAGAAATTAAATCGGAGAAGTCTTTAGGGTTTTGACCCTTTTTGAGAAAAGAATGGAATTTTGGTCCTTTTTGCAATTAATTAAACCTAATTATAATTAATTAAATAATTACAAGAAAAAAATATTTTTGTGTTTTTTATGTTTTAATGAAAATAAAATAAAATAAAGTCAGAAGTTAGTAAAACCTAATTCTAATTTATTTATTTATTATGAAAAATTCAAAATTAAACCTAATTAAACTAAATTAATTTGTTAGTATTTTATTTACAAAGAATAATTAATAGTGAAATTAATAAATAATAATAATAATATTTACATTTTTTAATTGTCTGAATTTATTATGAAAAATAATTAATTATGAGTAAATTAAATAATAATAATAGTTATAAAAATTAGTAAAAGAAAATAAAAAGAAAATTATGAAAGAACCAGGGGGGTGTTGGACCCATTAGGAGGTTAATTTGTAAATCTGAGGCCCATTAATCAGCAAGCCTGTTTGACTTTGTTGAATTGTCCAGCGCGTGCCTTGACTGGGAGTATGATACTCATCATCTTTTGGCCACTGGATCTGCTTTGCCAGCCACTTGGCACACTGAGGCGTGAGGTATATGGAAGACACCTTTTAGCAACCTGCATGTGAACACAAGGGAAAAAACAGAAACAAAGATTTTGGGGGACCTGGGATTCGAACCCAGGTCCCAATGGTTACATGCCAGCACGTCTTCCACTAGGCCATCACGCTTCAGTCATCATTGAATTAACAAACAAACATTAATTAAATAACCAATTCATATGTTGCACAAAAGCAAAACACGCGCGCGTTTTCAAATGTTCCAATCACGAACCAACACGCAGTCATCTTCCTCGTTTCCCTGTAAAAAGAACAAATAGATAGCGGGGGTTTTTAACCCCCCACAATTTGGCATGAGGAAAAATAGCGAATAGAATCCTGGGCTACATAAATATTTTGCGAGGATGGTGTTTGATTCGTCTTGTCTCAACGAATTCAACCATGGGTCTCTCAAGGTCTGATTTTTCCTGTACAGCAAAGCCCTAATCTGGAAGCTTGGAAACCCTAGAATTCACCAATGGCGTTTTATGATTCTTGGCATTATAATGCAATTAAACCACACCATCAGCTTCCTATGAGTTCAAGCAATACAAAACACACACAAAATCATGTTAATGATGCATGAAATAAGCAATTCGATTCTAGAAAAAAACGCAAACCGTTAAACTGTTCTTGATGATTTTGATAGCTTTAAGGCTTAGTTTTGATTGCAATATGTCCCTGAGAGTTCCAGCAATGTATTAGAAACCACAAAAGCCTTTGAATCACGTTGGAATATGGAAATCGATTTTGACTTTTTTCTTGAATTTTTTCAATGTGATTATGGTTTCCTGGCAGCAAATTCTCGTCCACATGAATAGGGTTGGCTTCTGTACTTATAGTAGAAGGGAATTAGGTTACAATCTTGCAAGGAAATCCATGAAATTGATGTTTGTATATTTGATTGAAAATCAAATATTTTTCAATCTTTTTGATTGGAAAAACTTTACAAACTTGGAGATTCTTGTCCCCTTAATGTGCACACGAATTTGCCAGCATATATTGAGCTTGTTTGCTTCACAAAAGATTGAAAAAACCATATCTTTGAATTTCCTACAATTTAAATTAATTAAATGAATTAAAATCAATTCAAAATCCAATTAATTAATAAAAATAAGAAAATAATTCAATTTAAGCTTGATGGGTCGTGCATAGGCCTTGGACAATGTTTCAAGAAGAAATTTGAGGCCCATTAGCAAAAACAAGGTGTTTTGAGCAAAGTTGACTTTTGCAAATTCACAAAAATTTCCCAACTTCTCCAATGCATATCTTGCTCAATTTTGATCATATGAACATGTTCTTGGACATTTTGGAAAGGTCTTGAAGTCCTCTAACCAATTCCTTTTGTCCCATGTCATTTGGATTTACCAATATCAAGTTATGGTCTTTGACTTAAAGTGCATTTTTGTTGACTTTTGAAATTGACCTATAATGTAGAAATTGATAACTTTTTGTGAGAGCATTTATTGGACTTGGGATGTGAATATGAGTTGTAGGAAATGTCATCCCCTTCAAAATGAGCATTGGATGGGATTTTTCTGATGAACCATGAAAAAGTTATGCCTTGGTCAAGATACAATTGACTTTTCTACTGTCCAAAAATAGTAACTTTTGCATCTTTGATGATTTTTGAGCCATGCTTGAGGAATCATGATCAAACTTGATAAAATGATGATTGTGGACTCAAAATAATATGTTGACCAAAAATTCTGACTTTTGACTGCAAAATGACCATTTTACCCCTGCAGTTGATTGTGGATTAACTAGGGCTTTTGACTGTGGAATTTGGCACTGTGAGTCTTGAGACTTTGACATGTAGATGCTTGACAATGTGTATAGGCATATGAGACTTGTTTGAGCCATTGAAAACCCTAAATTCATTGAAGGAACCAAAACCCTAATTTTGACTGGCTTAGGAGGTATTTGGACTGTGCAATCCTTGAGAAATCTTGAACCATTTGAAAATGATTCTTGTCAAATCTTGAAGAATATGGGAGGGAAAATTTTAGGGTACAACAGTTGCCCCTGTTCAATCTTCTTAAACCTGAGGATGTAGATTGGCTTGCGTGCCTTTCGTGATCCGAAGGTGGAAGATGATTGAACACTAAAGTGCCCAGAAATTTGCACTCGCATAGTGTGGTATCAGCAATGTGATGTCGGGAATGGACTTACAGATGCCATTTGGAGATATGATGGATAGGAGGATGGGCTTATAGATGCCATCTGGAGATGTAATGGATAGTTGTGGAGATGGGCTTAAAGATGCCATTTGGAGATGTTGATCGCGTAAGAGATTCCTTAGTGAGAACTTGCGTACCTGAGAAAGAAAGATGGTTTCCTGGCTTGCTACAGGTATTGATCTTCAATTTCTTCATGCAGATACTTTCCTGGCTAGATACATGTATAGATCTACAATTAATCCCTCACAGATATGCCCTGGCTAGATACAGGTATCGAATCTGGAACTTCAAAAAGGTTGATCGAGATAGCTTTCCTGGCTGGATACAGGCGTAGACCTCTAATCAGACGCTCACAGATATGCCCTGTCTAGATACAAGTATCGAATCTGGAACTTCAACAGGTTGATCGAGATAGCTTTCCTGGCTGGATACAGGCGTAGACCTCTAATCGGTCGCTCACAGATATGCCCTGGCTAGATACATATATCAAATCTGGAACTTCAAAAGGTTGATCGAGATAGCTTTCCTGGCTGGATACAGGCGTAGACCTCTAATCAGTCGTTCACAGATATGCCCTGGCTAGATACAGGTATCGAATCTGGAACTGGTCGTCTACAGATATGCCCTGGCTAGATACATGTATCGAATCTGGAATTAGTCGTCTACAGATATTCCCTGGCTAGATACAGGTATCGAATCTGGAATTAGTCGTCCACAGATATTCCCTGGCTAGATACATGTATCGAATATGGAATTAGTCGTCCATAGATATGCCCTGGCTAGATATAGGTATCGAATCTGGAATTAGTCGTCCACAAATATGCCCTGGCTAGATACAGGTATCGAATCTGGAATTAGTCGTCCACAGATATGCCCTGGCTAGATACAGGTATCGAATCTGGAACTTCAAAAGGTTGATCGAGATAGCTTTCCTGGCTGGATACAGGCGTAGACCTCTAATCAGTCGCTCACAGATATGCCCTAGCTAGATACAGGTATCGAATCTGGAACTTCAACAGGTTGATCGAGATAGCTTTCCTGGCTGGATACAGGCGTAGACCTCTAATCAGTCGCTCACAGATATGCCCTGGCTAGATACAGGTATCGAATCTGGAACTTCAACAGGTTGATCGAGATAGCTTTCTTGGCTGGATACAGGCATAGACCTCTAATCAGTCGCTCACAGATATGCCCTGGCTAGATACAGGTATCGAATCTGGAACTTCAAAAGTTTATGGTAATATCTTTTGATTGACCTTTTCCTGAAAAGGCAAATCATTAGTTGTATGCAATGTCATGATGTATGAAATGCATGATGTCCTGATGTTCTCAAAAATAAATGAGATCGTATGATATGATGCGTATATGCATGTATCATGATGTATGACAATGTGATGTTTTTGAATGTATCTTCATCTGAGAAAATAAATCCTTGATGAATACCGGGAAGTTCGTTGAATCCTGGGCTGATGTTGAAGAGTAGAGTTCTTTGCTTCCGCTGGGGATGATGAACAAAGTTGTTTGCAAGAATAAACCGGTAGGAGAAGATGACTCCGTTGAGGAATAAACCTGGTGAAGATTACTCTGCGGGAAATTACTCTGTGGGGAAGAGATACTTCGCTGAGAATTTAACGATAACTCCGATGGGGATACCGTTGATAAGCTTTGTTGGAGGGTTTGGTGAACTCCGCTGGGGATAGGAAGAACTTCGCCGAGGACGATCTTTCTGTTCGTAATTAGCTGAGGATAACCCAGTTAGACTCTGGTGGGGAATAACCTCCTGAATATGGTCGGGGAGAGATATTTGTACTTTGTAGGTGATAAGCTTCCAACATCTACTGGGGAGATAGATTCAACTCTCCTGGGGAAACTTTTTGGACTGCACTGGGGAATGGCTCCACTGGGGTGTCTGGTATTCCGCCGGGGAATAATCTTATATTAAGGCTGCCGAGGATGCTTGCTGAGGATACCTGTATACTCTGCTGGAGAATATTGAGATCTTCTGGGGGTACCCAACTTCTTTGGGTTTGACAGTAGCCTAACTCTGCTTGAGGGAGAGTATTGCTGACTTGCTAAGGATATTGTGCCTTTTCGGGAGTCCAACTCTTCTTGGGGAGAGTATTGCTGAATCTTGTCTTACTCTGCGGGGAGTGAAGGTATCTTGGTCAAATTCTTCAGCCGAACCTACCTTGGTACCTTGGTGGACAGAGAAACTTATACAGTTCAGACAACTCTTATTGCCCCAACTTTTATGGGAGAAGGTACCTGTGGAAGTCTTGATAACTGCCGATTGACAAATCCTCTTCTGGTAGGCAAGTGACGAGATGACGAGACATAGTCGTACGCTTTGATCCCTAATTTTTGCCTGGACCGCCCTTTCGGGTTTTCAGTCCACCGGGATACCCTTTTTTGCCCAAGCCGCCTTTTCAGGTTTTCGACTTGCCGGGTGTACAGATTTTTTCATTTTTTATCCCTTATTTTTGCCCGAACCCTTTTGGTTCGCCGGGAAGCCCTTATTTTTGCCTACGCCAGTCGACCTAGCGGGTCTTTGATTATGCGTAGTATTTTTTTTGACTATGTCCACGTTCTTAGAATGCAGGGAGTTGTCACTGTCAGTAGTGTTGTGTTGCCATACTACCAGAAGGTGTTTGATCAGGCAAGATTCGTTGCGGGAATCCATGTCCAATGCCCCAAGTGACTCAGGCGGAGATTTGCCCCTGGCTATTTGGCGTCTTGAGAGATTCTTTGAATCTTGACTTGACTGCCCCAGATGATGGATAATGGTCATCTCTGCCCCTTGATTGGAAGTGTTTTTCCACTTGAGATTTTCCTTTTTGTTGAGAAGATTTTTGTTCACAAGATATTCATCGTGCAAATTTCTCTGTTGTTCGAACAAATAGTCATATGCAAACAATGTTATTTTAAGAATGCAAAGCTTATGTCTGTCTTGAAGTTTTTTTTTTGAAAATGCAGTTTTCAATAAAACAAGTGAATTTTTTATAAAATGTGATGTCAACTCAAGATTTTGCAGCAAGCCCTACAGGAGTCAGGATACCTTTGGTAACAGTATGCTTTCGAACTAACCCATGCTTCAGCTAGGACTTTTTAAGGGTTATAACGTGGCCTGGTTCAAGGTTTAAGAAACAAAGGATAAAGGCTCAAACTTTATTTGTACCCACCCGTTCTTCGTGATGTTCTTCGATCCTAAGCTCAGTTAATCGTGCATTAGATCTTGTTTGAGTCTTTGCTCTGATATTCTGGTGATGGTTCGGATACTGATAGTTTATTTTGAATATCCAGTCATTTCTTTTTGTTGAGGGTTTGTAGGGCCTCTTTCTTTTTGATTTCGTTATCCCTGTCTTTTGCCTGAACTGTTTCTTTGGTGATTACAGTCAGCGGGATGCCCCAGTTTTTGTAAGTCTCCTTCATAGGTTTTGACTTAATGGGTTTTTATTTCTGAGATAATGACTGCCTGTCTTTATGATTATTCGGAACCATCGCTGTCTTTTTCTTTGGAAGGAATCCTTTGATGCTTTTTACTATGCACCTGGATTAAACTAAGAAAACTACCCTGCCCCAGGTTATAATTAAGGGTTTTAATTTTTTTGAAAAGAAAAACTCCAACTTCTTTGGCTCAAAGGGGTTGACGAGGGATTATCTTCCTTATAACTCCACTGTTTAGGATTTGAAACAATGCCTGTACATCGTCAGCGGGGTCTGTTCAAAAGCATATTGTAAAGATCGTGGTATCGTTTTTGTCATCCTCCCTCAAAAGTCTTAGAATTTTTTAATCGAGAGTTGAACATCACAAAAAATGAAGCAATTTTCAGCATAGTGAATACGAATGGATTGATTCAAAACAGACATATGCAATGCATTGATAAAGTAATAAAGTTTGACATGAATAAATGTTTGAACAATCAAAAGAAAATTACAAATTGAAAATTCTAATGAACAAAAAGTCTTCTCGTCTCAGGACTTGTCACTTCAAATGGTGAACCTTGGAGGGATGGTAGAAGAACTCAGCCTGACCACCTTGGGTAAATTCCACTGCTCCTTCATCAATCAGGTCCTGGATCTTGTTCTTCAGAGTCCAACAGTCGTCGGTGTCGTGTCCAGGACTGTCAGAATGATAGGCACATCTCACACTCGGGTTATACCTGGAAGAGGAAGTGTTGGGATTCTTAGGAGGGTCCCTTAGCATTACCAGATTCAATCTCAACAGGCGTTGTAAAGCTTGAGACAGTGATACGTTGAGCTTGGTGAATTCCCTCCTGGGTTTGTTTGGCTTGCTCTGATCAACCCATTGCTCTGGGCGAGGTTGTTGTTGGACCTGTGAGGTAGTGGCACCTTGGAAAGGTCTATTCTTCATCAAACCAAACCTTTGACTCCTCGGAAGTTGATTAATGACTTGATCATCAGCCTTGACTATTTGCTTCCCACTGTTGCATCTGTCTTGATGAAGGTGGTTGACCATGATTCTCAACTCTTCTTGCTCCCGAGCTAAGCCTTGGATAAGAGCCATCTTCCCCAGCATCTGAGTTCTCATTGCGTCTACCTCAGCTTGCAGACGTTTCAGCTGTTCGTCCTTATCGTCTTCAGGACTGTTCCTGACCAAAGTCCCCATGAGGAGTGTTCTCAACTCTTCCTGCCCCTTGGATAGGTTTAGGAAGATTTCTATGAACTGAGTCTCTTGAGTATGGAGATCCTGGTTATCTGGTTGGAAAGCCATTGCTAAAATAAACAACGAGAACATGAGAAACCTGTATCGGGTGACCTGTTATGCAATGACATGTATGATATATGTATGCAATGTTTTCAAGGATCTCGCGGGGTAAACAGAGAAACTTGTTAGCATTTGAATCCGGTAGCTTGATTGAAGGAACTTCATGTTGTTGAGAGTCCCTCTTCAAGAGTCAAGGCTCACCATATCGAGTGGGTCATAGCCCCTGACTCAAGTTATCGTGTTTTGATCTCCGAACAACCTTGGCTAGAGGAAAATAAATCCCCTTTTCCCCTTGCTAGACAGTTGGTTCATCATGACCTGCATCACAGACCTTTGAGATCCTTGAAATGAGTTAGTCCTTATGCAGGATGTATGCAATGGTATGATGGGTATGCTATGCACGTAGTGATGTAAGTAAACCCTGTTATAAGCCCAGATTAAGGACTGTAAACAAAACCTGCAAGGAACTCATGTTGTTAGATAACAAGAATGTGCAAGTAGTTCAAGTTTGAAGGCACACAAGTCACACAAGACAGCTCTTAGAGTTTAGGCCAGCATGAAGTTTAGGTACTACCCTCTTGAAGCTGGTGGGCTCAAACCTGTCCTATCAAAAGTAACCGGGTTCTAAGGAGCTCAATATCATTGGATTGTTTTCTATGTTCATTGTTTTGATTTAGCCACTGAACTGGCGATCAAAATATTCCAAGAAAACAACCCTCAATGAGTGTAGTATCGAGTATCTACCAACTTCGGACTGCACCAAAGTCGGTCATCTCACTACCCCTAAAGAGGCCAGGATGGTCAAGTAAGGTTCCTAAGGTCAGTTGATGCTTCACGATACCACGCGGCGGCCCCGTACTCTCCTTGACTTGACTCAAGGGTTACCGGTACTCACCAAAGTGCCACATCAATGTAGCAACTGCTTCAACCGTGTCGGTATACCCCGCACAGTTCCCTCACAGTTTGTTGCTACTTCTAAAGGGTATCCCCCAGATCCAGATTAGGATATATGAAACTCCAAGACAAGCCCACAATATTAAAGCAAACAAAGCAAGCAATTGAAAACAAGAGTGGTCTAATCCTAAGTTATACCTCACTTATCAATTTATCCCCAGTAGAGTCGCCAGTTCTGTGATCGGTGGAAATAGAACTGACTGTTTTGAAATGCTGGTTCGGAAAATATCGCGGTAAGCAAGAGTCGCCACCGTCTTTTATGTTCTCCAACAAGGAAAGGACAAAAGCACAACAAAATTCCTTTTCGAGATGTTTCTCGGTTCGGGAGGTAATTATAGAAAGGGAAGGTGTTAGCACCCTTTCTATCTGTGGTTATCCACGGGCTCTTAGGTACTTGCTCGCTATGTTTTCAAAAATTGTTTGCTTTTCTTGTGTTTGTGGGTTTTGAAAAAGTTTAGTTTGAAAACTTCTAGGTAACTCTTGTATCAGTCCTCAAGAGTGTATGAAGTGTTTGTTTGAAAACTTTTTGAAAGTGTGAGTGCGAAAAGTTGTTTTTTTATTTTGTAAGAGCAAGTACCCAGGAGAAATCTACCTACTCTAAGGAATTAAGCTGTGTAAGAGTCCTTTGGACAGTACTATCCCACTATTGAGAAGTAGGTAGCACCGTCGTCGGAGTTATTCGGGTCAATTCGATTATAGGGACATGTGTGGTCACCAAAGTAATAGTAGGACGCCTTAGCGGTAACCCTAATGTCCTAGATCCTTTTTCTCTGAGGCAACCGTTTCGAGGCAACTGGATCTTTAGACAGGAGGGAGACCTCTAAAACATCCTATACTTAATGACCACCTCGAGGCAACCAAGTGAGGCGTACCCTAGGAGTGGCATGTGCACGTGTGTCAGGATTCAGTTTAAGATTATCTTTGCACATGTGTCATGGTGAGCTACGAGTTGATTTTAATTTTCAGGCAAGTCTTATCATGCATAATTAACAGTTATTAGTTTGCGGAAAGTAAATTGCGGAAAGTGAATCTACGCTATTACAAGGAGTCGGGTATTTACATCGCCAAAAACATAACCCTTGAAAATAAATTGCGAGAAAATAAAGAAAGCGATAAAAGGGGTCCTAATTATCTATTACATTCTCAGAGCAGTTACATAAATATAATCAAAAATAAATATGCGCGCAAAGAAATTAAATCGGAGAAGTATTTAGGGTTTTGACCCTTTTTGAGAAAAGAATGGAATTTTGGTCCTTTTTGCAATTAATTAAACCTAATTCTAATTAATTAAATAATTACAAGAAAAAAATATTTTTGTGTTTTTTATGTTTTAATGAAAATAAAATAAAATAAAGTCAGAAGTTAGTAAAACCTAATTCTAATTTATTTATTTATTATGAAAAAGTCAAAATTAAACCTAATTAAACTAAATTAATTTGTTAGTATTTTATTTACAAAGAATAATTAATAGTGAAATTAATAAATAATAATAATAATAATATTTACATTTTTTAATTGTCTGAATTTATTATGAAAAATAATTAATTATGAGTAAATTAAATAATAATAATAATAATAGTTATAATAATTAGTAAAAGAAAATAAAAAGAAAATTATGAAAGAACCAGGGGGGTGTTGGACCCATTAGGAGGTTAATTTGTAAATCTGAGGCCCATTAATCAGCAAGCTTGTTTGACTTTGTTGAATTGTCTAGAGTGTGCCTTGACTGGGAGTATGATACTCATCATCTTTTGGCCACTGGATCTGCTTTGCCAGCCACTTGGCACACTGAGGCGTGAGGTATATGGTAGACACCTTTTAGCAACCTGCATGTGAACACAAGGGAAAAAATAGAAACAAAGATTTTGGGGGACCTGGGATTCGAACCCAGGTCCCAATGGTTACATGCCAACACGTCTTCCACTAGGCCATCACGCTTCAGTCATCATTGAATTAACAAACAAACATTATATTAAATAACCAATTCATATGTTGCACAAAAGCAAAACACGCGCACGTTTTCAAATGTTCCAATCACGAACCAACACGCAGTCATCTTCCTAGTTTCCCTGTAAAAAGAACAAATAGATAGCGGGGGTTTTTAACCCCCACAATTTGGCATGAGGAAAAATAGCGAATAGAATCCTGGGCTATATAAATATTTCGCGAGGATGGTGTTTGATTCGTCTTGTCTCAAAGAATTCAACCATGGGTCTCTCAAGGTCTGATTTTTCCTGTACAGCAAAGCCCTAATCTGGAAGCTTGGAAACCCTAGAATTCATCAATGGCGTTTTATGATTCTGGGCATTATAATGCAATTAAACCACACCATCAGCTTCCTATGAGTTCAAGCAATACAAAACACACACAAAATCATGTTAATGATGCATGAAATAAGCAATTCGATTCTAGAAGAAAAAAAACGTAAACCGTTTAACTGTTCTTGATGGTTTTGATAGCTTTAAGGCTTAGTTTTGATTGCAATATGTCCCTGAGAGTTCTAGCAATGTATTAGAAACCACAAAAGCCTTTGAATCACGTTGGAATATGGAAATCGGTTTTGACTTTTTTCTTGAATTTTTTCAATGTGATTATGGTTTCCTGGCAGCAAATTCTCGTCCACATGAATAGGGTTGGCTTCTGTACTTATAGTAGAAGGGAATTAGGTTACAATCTTGCAAGGAAATCCATGAAATTGATGTTTGTATATTTGATTGAAAATCAAATATTTTTCAATCTTTTTGATTGGAAAAACTTTCCAAACTTGGAGATTCTTGTCCCCTTGATGTGCACACGAATTTTCCAGCATATATTGAGCTTGTTTGCTTCACAAAAGATTGAAAAAACCATATCTTTGAATTTCCTACAATTTAAATTAATTAAATGAATTAAAATCAATTAAAAATCCAATTAATTAATAAAAATAAGAAAATAATTCAATTTAAGCTTGATGGGTCGTGCATAGGCCTTGGACAATGTTTCAAGAAGAAATTTGAGGCCCATTAGCAAAAACAAGGTGTTTTGAGCAAAGTTGACTTTTGCAAATTCACAAAAATTTCCCAACTTCTCCAATGCATATCTTGCTCAATTTTGATCATATGAACATATTCTTGGACATTTTGGAAAGGTATTGAAGTCCTCTAACCAATGCCTTTGGTCCCATGTCATTTGGATTTACCAATCTCAAGTTATGGTCTTTGACTTAAAGTGCATTTTTGTTGACTTTTGAAATTGACCTATAATGTAGAAATTGATAACTTTTTGTGAGAGAATTTATTGGACTTGGAATGTGAAAATGAGTTGTAGGAAATGTCATCCCCTTCAAAATGAGCATTGGATGGGATTTTTCTGATGAACCATGAAAAAGTTATGCCTTGGTCAAGATACAGTTGACTTTTCTGCTGTCCAAAAATAGTAACTTTTGCATCTTTGATGATTTTTGAGCCATGCTTGAGGAATCATGATCAAGACTTGATCAAATGATGATTGTGGACTCAAAATAAGATGTTGACCAAAAATTCTGACTTTTGACTGCAAAATGACCATTTTACCCCTGCAGTTGACTGTGGATCAACTAGGGCTTTTGACTGTGGAATTTGGCACTGTGAGTCTTGAGACTTTGACATGTAGATGCTTGACAATGTGTATAGGCATATGAGACTTGTTTGAGCCATTGAAAACCCCAAATTCATTGAAGGAACCAAAACCCTAATTTTGACTGGCTTAGGAGGTATTTGGACTGTGCAATCCTTGAGAAATCTTGAACCATTTGAAGATGATTCTTGTCAAATCTTGAAGAATATGGGAGGGCAAATTTTGGGGTACAACAAAAGCACCCAGAGTTTTCAAGAAAATCTTAGTCATCTCCTTCTCTTCCATGGGAGGAATCACTTGGGCGACTACCTCACGCCATCTGTGTGCATATTCTTTAAATGATTTCCTGTCTTTTCTGAACCATGGCCCTGAGTTGATCTCAGTCAGGCGGCATGTCCATGTTGTACTTGTATTGTTTGATGAACGCTTTTCCCAAGTCATTGAAAGTATGGATGTTGACACTGTCCAAACTCATATACCACTTCAGTGCAGCACCGGTCAAACTATCCTAAAAAAAGTGAATCATCAGACACTGATCATCAGTATGGGTAGACATTCTCCTTACATACATCACCATATGAGAACGAGGGCAAGTGTTTCCCTTTTACTTCTCAAACTCCGGGACCTTAAACTTAGTAGGTATCTTAACATTCGGGACCGAGCATAATTTATTCACATTCTGCCCGAATAACTCTTTTCCCCTGGGGGCCTTCATCTCCCTCTGCATATTGTCAAACTGCTCTTGAAAATCATCCATTATGTCATAAAGACCCAAGTCTTCACTCGGTGGAGGGAAAGGACGACACACATCATCGTTAACAAACGGAACCATATTCACTGAAGGAGGTGCAGCATGCACCACAAGAGGTGTCGGAGTAACAATATTCTGAACAATTGGAGTATCTTGAGGACCAAGGTTGAAACTTTAAGGCGAAAAATTCTCTGGAATTCACCAAGGGTAACCTTGAGGCATGCGATTCTGAGCAACAGTTGGAGTAACAAACATAGGAACAGTTGGAACTTCAGTAGTAGCCCTTGTTGGTTGAGGTTGAACACTCGGTGGCTGATTCTGAGAAGCCACCAGAGATTCCATCAGAGTAGTAAGATTGGCCATGTCGGCCTTCAAAGTAGAAACCTCTTCGCGCAGCTCGCGATTCTCTTGTTCTAAGTTGTCCATCTTCTTTCTGAAATTAGCTTGATTATTGTAGTGATGAGTCAACTTGCTGAACAAAGTAAAGAAGCTTGGTAAGACACCTGGATATGCATAACAAATGCAATAAATATGTGTAATATTATGCATGATATGCAATTCACATGATTTTATTTTATTATTTAATATTTCAAGAGATTTAAAATTTATGGACATGTTGCAAATATCAAAGTAATAACGCATTTGAAAATACTGAAATTTTTTTATTATAACAATATCAAAATGGATTACAAGTCTCAACAATATCAAGTACAAGAGGAAAATAAAATCTAAAACCCTGAGAAGTAAAGCTTGATGGTGATCATTCTACACGTTGGCGCTTCCCTGTGAGCCTGGAAATCTGAGCCTTCAACCTCTGATTTTCTTCCGCATATCTGGTGGCAACCTCCTTCCAATCACCTGAATCAGGGAGTGAGAAAATAGCATCTGACCGAGGCTTGGGAGAAAATAAATCCCCTTGCCTCTCCATAGTCTCTATAGCCAGTTTCCCAAGGATCTCAATCAAGTCGTCTTTCTCCTTCAAGTCCGCTCTATAGGAAATCTCTAAAGTTTGGCACTTATTCTTCCAAGCATCCATTTCCTGTTGCATCCTGACCAAAGCAAGTTGCAGCTCTTCTAGATCATTCAATAAGTGAGGAGTTGTTTTCACAAACAAATCAAGCATAGGTGTTTCCCAGGAATACGAAATTTTCAACTGAATGGCTCTAAAGAAACAGCACCCCTAGGTCCCAAATCCTTCACACTCTTCTTATGAATGTGACGCCAGTTGTTGTACACAAAAATTTTACCTCTCATATTTCTCAAGACAATTGCAAGAATAATCTCCAAGTGGCTCGAGATAGCTCAAGAGTTGGACAATCAAGTCATCTCCTAAGGCAGTCAACCTCAAATTAGGGTTTTGTGTTGCATCAAGATCCTTGAATCTAAATGACCTCAAATGCTCCCTAATGTCCTAACATGTTCTCAAGGTCATCCATGTCAAATTTCAAGCCTTGCAGAGGAAGTTTGCTCAGTCAATTGCTCAAAGGGTCCAAAAATCGACTGTGCTAGGGCAAAAGTCAACTGTGACCCAAATACAGTCAAACCTCAAGATTTTTTGTCAGCATTCTCATTTTGAAGGATATTTCATCATTTTATCAAGGGTTGATCATGATTCATCAAGGATTTCTCAAAATTCATCAAGACTCAAAAGTTGCTAAATTAGGGTTTTGTAGGAAAAGTCAACTCAACTTTTAACAAGCATAACTTTCTCATACTTTATGAGAAATGACCCATCCAAATCTTATTTTTAAGAGGATGAAATTTCCTACAATCCATCTTCATACCCCAAGATCAGAAAATGCACTCAAAAGAAGTTATAAATTTGGACATTATAGATTATTTTTGAAAGTCAACAAAAACACCTTTTTTGCCAAAGCTTATAACTTTAGAATGGAATATCAAAATGAGATGAGACCAAAAGGGTTGGTTATAGGACATCTCAAGATTTCTAAAAAGTCCTAGAACACTTCCAAGAGTTCAAAATTGAAGAAGTTATGCATTGTTAAAGTCGGGCATTTTTGCAAAATTGCCAAAAGTTAACTATCCCCAAAACTTCAAATTTTGTCAAATGGGCCCATTCTTTTCCACTTGATTTGGACTTGCCACATTACACACGTGTCTTAGTTTCAGCCTTGAGTCCATTTGTCAATTTTATTATTTTATTTGATTTTTTAGTGAATTATTTCACTTTTAATAAAATTAAATCAAATAAAATCTAAACATTGATTATTTGATCTCTTTTTGGCTATTTCAGGATTGAATCATCATCATCAAATGTATCAAATTCGTATCAAGCATTCCATGTGCAAAAAGATTGAGTTTTTGACAAAATTGGCAAGTCTTCAATGGTGAATCAAATCCAATCTCAAGGCATTGATGTGGAAAGATTCAAGACAAATTTGTTGACCTAATGCATTTCATATTACATATACAAGTCAAGGCACACGAAATTGAACCTAGAGACTGCAAGAACACCAAGAACAAAACTTGAAAAAAAGTGGAAAAAGTGCAAAACTGAAATCACACTTAGAGGCGTTTACCAAGGCAAAACTCAACACCAATCAATTGCTGGGTGTCTACTCAACCTCCTGGAATCCAAAGCAAGCTCTCATACGCATCTAAACGCACTGTAAGCCTCACGTTTCTTGGACCTGTATTCCAAATCGCAACTCTCTATTTTCGCATCATTTGGACAAATCGTGGACATATTTGTGATACTTATGAGATTTCTGAACTTTTGGCATTGTTTGATTGCATTAATATAGACTGTAACCCCATAGCCGAATCTAGGGTTTTGTAGTTTGTTTTTTGGGCATTTCTTTTACAGGAAAAATCAGCTCCAATAATGGCCATCGGCATGACCGGAGGAGGAAGACGAGCATAACCATGGTCTTGGATTTAATTTTCATGGCCTAAAATTGATTTTAGGGTTGACCTACGAATTCAGCTGCGAATATGAATCCGCAGGAAAAATTACAGAGTTGAAGGAAGAAGACGATGACGCGTCAGTCCCCCTATGGCCAATTCAATTCTTCGCGCACTTTTTTTTATTCAGGCATATTAATGTATTTTCCCTTATTATATTTTATTCTCATACAATTAACAAATGAAGCATGATGGCTGAGTGGTAGTAGCGTGTGTCTAGTGACCAACAGGACCTGGGTTCGAATCCCAGGTCCCCATGTTATTTGTTATGTTTTTCATTCAGGTGATCCAATGCAAGTCCAAGCGCGTGATGCATCATACTCCCTCATTCAATCAATGGACAGATGGCCCCAGGCCAAATCTGATGGCCAAGATGGAACGTCCACCATACTCCCTAGTCAAATGCACACGCTGGATTTCAAAAAGTCAAGCCAGGCCAATGTAATTGGGCCTCTGAATTGCTAAGCAAGCCTCCAAATCAGGCCCAAACCCCCCTGAGTCTTTCTATTTCATTTTTTTTCATTTTTTTATTTAATTGCTTGTTTAATTATTTTTATTATTAACTAACCAATCAAATTATTTTCTCCATAAAATAAAAACCAAAAAATATTTTCTTATTTAAATTAAATTTCAGAATTTTATTTTTATTCATAAATCAATTAATTAATTTAGTTTTAATTAGGAATAACTTTAATATTTTTCTGCAATAATTATAATTAATTTAGACAATTAGGTTTTTATTAACATTGATTAAATTTATTTTTATTTCTTTAAATATCAAAAACCCAAAAATATTTTTATTAATTAATTTATTTACTAATTTAATAATTAATCTAGTTTAATTTCTTTCATAAATTCAAAATAACCAAAAAAAAAATCTTTTCTTTAATTAAAGGGTCAAAACCCTAAAAGTTTGCGCCCGATTTAATTTCCCACACGCGATCCATTTTATTCAATATATGTATCTGTTTCCAGAATGTAATAGCTTAATAGGACTTTACTATTTTTACCGCTTTATTTATTTTCCGCATTTTAATTTCAAGGGTTGCTTTTGGCGATGTAAATACCCGATGCCTTGTAATAGTTAGTTTAATTTCCGCAATTTAATTTTCGCAACTTATAAACTGTTAGATGTTTGATAATAGGAAATGCATGACAAGATTGAACGTTTAAACCTAAAATCAACATAGATCACCATTAACATGTACAAAGATAAAATAAACTGAAAACAACACACTCGCACATGTGCACTCTTAGGGTACACCTCACTTGGTTGCCTTCGTAACGCGGTCATTGAGTATAGGAAGTTTTAGAGGTCGCCCTCTTGTCCAAAAGATCATAGTTGCCTCAAAACGGTTGCCTCGGAAAAAATGATCTAAGACATTAGGGTTACCGCTAAGGCGTCCTAACATTGCTTTAGTGACCGCACGTCCCTAAAATCGAATTGACCCTTAAACTCCAACGACGAGGCTACCTACTCATTCATAGTAGGATAGCCCTGTCTAAAGGACATTAGCATAGAACGATTCCTTTTTCGAGTAGGTAGATGGTTCTTAAGTACTTGCTCTTTCAAAACAAAACAAAATCTTCACACTTACACTCCTTTTCAAACAAAAACTTCTTCAAACCCACAAACATAAAGAAAAGAAATTTTGAAAACAATATGAGCAAGTACCTAAGAGCCCGTGGATAACCACGGATAGAAAGGGTGCTAATACCTTCCCTTTCTATAATCTACCCCTCGAACCCGAGAAATATCTCGAAAAAGGAATTTTTCTGTGCTTTTTTCCTTTCCTTGTTGGATAAAATAAAAGACGGTGGAGACTCTTGCTTACCGCGACATTTTGCGAAAACAAACGCAAAACGCGAACCAGCATTCCAAAAAACAGTCAGTTCTTTCCCACCGTATCACAAAACTGGAGACTCTGCTGGGGAATATTCTTATAAGTGGGGTGTACCTTAGGATTAGATCATTGTTTTTCAATTGTTTGCTTTGTATGATTTATATTTGTGGGCTTGGATAGGAGTTACTATGGATCCTAACTCGGATCTGGGGGATACCCTTTAGGTAAGTAGCAATAAACTGTGAGGGAACTATACGACGTAGATCGATACGGTTGAAGCAGTAGCTACGTTGGTGTGGAACTTTAGTTTGTACCGATATCCCTTGTGTTGGAACGAGGAGAATATGGGTCTTCTAAGGGGTCATTAAGCACCAACTGACCTTAGAACCTTTAAATTGACCAACTTGGCCATAGAACAGTAGCAGTATGCTACACTCATTGAGACTAAACTCTCGCGATGATTCTGGCCGCAAGAAAAGGTTGCTAAACTGGAATTATGACCGATTGAGGGTAGTCAGTGATATTGAGATCCTCTAGAACCCAGTTACTATTTTTAGGACAGGTTTGACCCAACTGAACTGAAAGAGGGTAGTACCTAAGCTCCTTGCCATCCTGAAATCTAAGGGCTCTCTGTGTGACTTGTGTGCCTTTACCATGTTTGCTATTTGTGGATACTTGTGGTGTGCTTTCTATCATGACATCATGACATCATAACATTGCATACATCTTGCATTGGACTAACATATTTCAAAGACAGGAGGGATTCATCTTTGTTCTGTTTTGTAGGTCATGGCACCTATGCGTAAGAACACCATCTGGATCAACTTTGTCCAGGTTCCCACTATGCTCAAAGAATTGGTTGCAAAGATGTCTGATACTACCTCCTTCATCAGAAGACATGGGCACCTTCTTAGTTTGGTCACCTCCAAATTGGACGAGCAGATAATGAGTGTCCTAGTCCAGTTCTATGATCCACTGTACCATTGCTTTACTTTTCAGGACTACCAGTTGGTCCCCACCTTGGAAGAATTCTCTGATCTGCTCGTTATCTCTATTCTGGAGCAGACCCCGTTCACAGGTTGGGAGAAGATCCTTAGGCCAGAAGAGATTGCTTTATCCCTTTATATGACAAAGGATGAGGTAATGGCTAATTGGGAAACTCGTATTGGAGCAAAGGGCTTTCTGACTAAGTTCTTGGTTGGTAAGGCTAATCATTTCTGGGATAGTCTAGACTTCAAGGCATTCGAAGATATTTTGGCTCTTCTGATATATGGCTTGGTACTGTTTCCAAACTCTGACTCCTTTGTTGATGTGAATGCGGTGAAAATATTCATCTCTCGTAATCCCGTACCCACTCTCTTGGGTGACATTCTTCATCAGCTTTATGCTCGTACTGCTCGGAAGCGGGGAACCTTGATGTGCTGTGCTCCATTGTTAGCAAGGTGGTTTATTTCTCACCTTCCCAAGTCAGTGATGAAGAAAAAAGAAGGCACGGGCTGGGCTTATAGAGTTATGTCTCTCTCTCACACAATGACATCATTTGGACTATTAAGGGTATGGACGAGGTGGTCGTTATTGATCGCTACGGGGAATACCCCAATGTTCCACTGATAGGAACCCATGGAGGAATTACTTACAATCCATGCTTGGCCTTACGTCAGTTTGGGCAAGCCAGAAGGGAAGGACCTCATGAGCTGCTAATGCCTAGTATCATATTTGATTTTCAAGGGGATAGTGACGAGCAACGTCGCAGATTCATAAGGGCTTGGGATAGAGTTCACAGATCTGATCCACATGAGATGGGTCCAAAGACTTCTCTTCTGATGGAGCCATATCTCAGATGGGTTCGTATCCGTGCCCAAAAGCTGGGTATGCCGTATGAAGTCGTCCTGCCTATCATTGTTGAAGTTGCTAATGAAGAAGGGGTTCTTCCGACCATCCTCCATCCTCATATGCCCACTGACATTGGGGCACTGAAAAGGTCTTGGATTCAGCTGAGAGAAGAGCGGGATGCTTACCGTGAAAAGTTTAATGAGCAAGAGCAGAAGATTCAAAAGTTGACAAGACAGTTGGAGAACGAGCGGATCCTCAATGACTATGTCCGCACCGACAAGAAGCGACCATGGGAGCACTGATTGTCCTTTGATTATTTCCTTTCCAGTTTTTATTTAATTTTCAGTATTTCCTTTCTTGTAACGCCTTAAGGGCATCTGTTGAACAATTTGAAATTCAAAGTTTATCTAATAAAAGTGTGTTTCATTTCTTGTTTACGAATTTGAATATCTCGATGTCTTTGAAATCATGTCATACACATTTCATCCCATGCACTTCATAACAGGTACCCATTATAGGTCTCTTATCTTCTTCGCTATTTATTTTAGCATCATGTCTGCTGAACCATCAACAGAGCAAGCAATCAAGGCCCCACAGGCGCAAAACGCCCAATTCCAAGAGTTGTTCATGAATTTAGCTAAGGGTCAGCAAGATCTGAAGACCCTTATTCTGAAAGAGAAGAAGAAGAAGAAGAGGAAAGTCCTGTTTAACACAGGTCACAGGTTCGGAAACAGGCTACGAGATGAAGTTGATTTGACCACCTCATCTGGAGGGAAAGATAGTCAGGAAGAAAGGCGGGCTCCTAGCCCTGTGGTCTCAGACAATGAGACGGACTTCGGCGAAGACCAGTATCCTCCGGCTGAGGATAGATACAAGCAACTGGAAGACCGGTTGAGTGCGATGGAAGTTCATAAAGTGCCCGGTCTGGACTTTGGTGATCTGGGTCTATCATCTGGGGTGGTGATTCCCCACAAATTCAAAGCACCAGCCTTTGCTAAGTATGACGGAGTTTCTTGTCCGAAGCTGCACCTCTGGTCATATGTAAGGAAGATTCAACCGTACACCGCTGATAAGAACCTATGGATCCACTTCTTTCAAGACGGTCTCTCAGGGACTCAACTTGAATGGTTTTACCAGTTAGACGGAGCCAGTATCCGCAGTTGGGAAGATTTGGATGCTGCTTTCTACAGGCAGTACCAATACAATGCCGACCTCGCTCCCACGCGTACCCAACTCTAGGGTATGTCTATGGGAACGGGTGAAGGTTTCAAAGATTATGCTCAGAAGTGGAGGGACCTCTCCAGAAGAGTGCAACCACCCTTGGCTGATCGGGAGCTTGTGGATATGTTTCTGGGGACCTTGTCTGGTCCATTTTTCAACCATCTGATTGGAAGCTCTTCATCTGGGTTTACAGAGCTAATTATGATCAGTGAAAGGATTGAGGCTGGTATTAAGTCTGGTAATATACAAAAGGGTGCTTCATCGAGCACCGAGAAAAAACCTTTTAAAAAGGAGTCCAGTGTTGTTTACAGTTCGAAAATCCAGAATAGACCTGAACGCCGCCAAGCTGTTAATGCGGTTGTTATTTCAAGACCTGCTGGTGCTCCTCAGCGCAACAATCAACAAAAGACCGAGAGACCTCGAAGGCAATTCACCCAACTCAACATGACTTTATCTCAGATTCTGCGACAGTTATTAAAGACCAATCTAGTGACTCCAAGGGAGGCTCCGCATAATCCCAACACTGCATCACCAAAGTACAACCCTAATGCCCGATGTGCTTTTCACTCTGATAGCCCGGGACATGATACAGATGATTGTTGGGCTTTGAAGAACAAGATACATGACTTAATTGAGTCTAAGGAGATTGAGTTCGAGGCGCCCGAAAGACCTAATGTTGTGATTGCTCCTATGCCCAAGCATGGAGTAAATGCTATAGAACAAGACTCGTTTGTGGTTTCTGTGAACGACATTGTTACCCCTTTGTTGACTGTGAAGAAGAACTTTTCGCTAGCCGGTTTATTTCCGGGCTGTGACAAAGGTTGCTGTATGTGTTCTGCCCTATCAACCGGTTTCCATCTTTTAAAGTCAGGTGTCCAACGCCTGATGGATAATAAAGAAATTCTGTTTGAGAAGACTGTTGTTCCTTTAGTTCATACTGAAGAAGTTGCCATTATCACCATTTTCGACAATTCTTCCAAGGCTCCCTCGAGGAAGCCTGTTAGAATTACATTTGTTCCAAGAATCTCACCATTGATCATCACTGTTCTAGGGCCTATCCCCTATACATCTGATAAAGTTGTCCCTTGGCATTACGGGGCTAATGTTTACTTTCATGGAGTTAAACAAGATTTGGATGCTGATACTGACGTCAGCAATATTGTTGGACCTGCTAAAGTCACCCGCAGCGGAAGACCTTTCTCACCTGATATCTCTCCACCAACTTCCTGGAAACCTGTTGTTGTCGCACCTGCCAGTGTACATGCTACTATTCCTGTTCAAGTTCCCATTCTTACCCCTGTTGCTGAGTCATCTAACACTCGGGGCAAAGGGACCACTGATGAGCCTGCCCAGACGGAGGCACCAAAGACGATTACTGTTGAAGCCTCTAGGAAAGAGATGGAAGAGATCTTAAAGATCATCAAAAAGAGTGACTACAATGTAGTTGAACAGCTGGGGCAAACCCCGTCCAAGATCTCCATGTTATCACTGTTGCTATGCTCAGAGGCCCATGCCAAGGCTCTAATTTCTTTCTTGAAGACTGCACACGTACCGCAAGAAACATCAGATGATCATTTCAAAGATTGCGTGGCTAGTCTGACGGCTGATAATGGGTTGGGTTTCTCTGACGCCGACTTGACTGCTAAAGGGAAGAATCACAACGATGCCCTGCATGTCTCCATTGAATGCAGGGACAATACTCTTGCTCATGTATTGGTGGATATTGGTTCCTCATTGAACGTTTTGCCTAAGCAAGCTCTAGACTGGTTGGACTGTGAAGGGTTGGAGCTGAAACCAAGCAACATTGTCGTCAGGGCCTTTGATGGGTCTAAGAGGATGGTGCATGGAGAAGTGGATATTCCGATTAAGGTTGGTTCTCAGGTTTTCAACTCTACATTCTACGTGATGGACATTCGGCCATCTTATTCTTGTTTGCTGGGTCGCCCATGGATCCACAAAGCTGGGGCCGTAACCTCAACGCTCCACCAGAAGCTGAAGTACCCAGTGAAAGGGAAGATTGACAGTGCAAGGAGAGGAGGAGTACATGGTGAGCCACCTCAACTCTTTCCGATATGTAGAGATGGATGGGGGGTTCATTGAGACCCCATTTCAGCATTTTGAAGAGGTTCCCCAGACGCTGGAATCAACTGAGACAGTTGTTGAAGATTCTCCTATGAAGATGGCTTCCTTTAGGGATGCCCGGGCTGTTGTCGAGAAAGGTGGGTGTGCAAATTGGGGCCAACTCCCTGATTTTGCACAGAAGACTAACAAGTTTGGTTTGGGTTTCACTGTAGAAGCTCAAAGGGTTGTTTGGAATGCACGGATCGAAAGACCTCCCGTGTTCATCAGCAATTCGGGAGTGAATGCCATTGAAGACGATGTGGAGGAGTCTGAATTCGACAGCTGGATCTATCCTACTACTGATGGCGGACTAGGCAACTGGACAACAAATGAGTTCATCCCAATTTCTTTTGTTACCCATTAATGAGACTTTTGTTTTGAATTTGTAACAGACAGTGTTTTAAACTTTACGGCCCGGTGTCTTACCCGGGGCACCGTGGCCTCATTTGTGAGGGCTTTATGCGTGTCATTTACATATATCATTAATAAAAGCATTGGACGTTTCTCGCATTTCAAATTTTACGCTCCTTGCTTTTCTTTTATTATATATTGCAAAACAACTATTTTACACACACTCACATATACAGGTCTACATCCACTCTGGATCTCACTGGTAATGACTCTGCTACTGCCAGTTATGACTTCGAAAATCTGATCAACTTAGCCGAAGACGAAGGTGAAGATGATTGTGAAGTGCCTGGTGAACTTGCAAGACTGCTACTCCAAGAAAAGAGGGCCATTCAGCCGCACGAAGAGCCGGTGGAATCAGTAAATTTGGGTACAGTGGAAGACAAGAAAGAGGTCAAGATTGGTGCAAATCTGGATCCTAGTGTGAAGCAACGGTTAATTCAAATGTTGTGTGACTACGTTGAGATCTTTGCCTAGTCTTATGAAGATATTCCTGGGTTGGATACCGATATTGTGGTTCATCGATTGCCTACCAAGGAAGACTGTCCTCCAGTAAAATAGAAAGTCCTCCGAATGCGCCCAGAGATGTCTGAGAAAATCAAGGCTGAAGTTATGAAACAGTTTGACGCCAGTTTTCTAGCAGTTACTTCTTACCCTCAGTGGGTGGCCAACGTGGTTCCTGTGCCGAAGAAGGATGGTAAGGTTCGAATGTGTGTTGACTATAGGGATCTGAACAGGGTAAGTCCCAAGGATGATTTTCCTCTACCTCATATCGACGTTCTGGTTGACAACACCGCTCAGCACAAGGTATTCTCCTTTATGGTTGGTTTCTCCAGTTATAATCAGATTAAAATGGCTCCCGAAGACACGGAGAAGACAACTTTTGTTACTCAGTGGGGTACCTTTTGCTACAAGGTCATTCCTTTTGGACTGAAGAATGTTGGGGCAATGTATCAGCGTGCCATGGTTGCTTTGTTTCATGACATGATCCATCATGAGATTGAGGTATACGTTGATGATATGATTGCAAGATCTCAAATTGAGGAAGAACATATGGACCACCTTCAGAAGTTGTTTGACAGGTTGAAGTTGTACAAGCTGAGGTTAAACCCGAACAAGTGCACCTTCGGGGTGAGATCTGGTAAGCTACTGGGTTTCATTGTAAGAGACAAAGGTATTCAAGTTGATCCTGCAAAGGTGAAAGCTATACAGGAAATTCCAGCTCCCAGAACAGAGAAAGAAGTCAGAGGCTTTCTGGGACGTCTGAACTACATTGCCCGATTCATCTCGCACCTAACTGCTACTTGTGAACCAATCTTCAAGTTACTGAAGAAAGATCAAGTAGTAAGATGGAATGATGAATGTTAGGCCGCTTTCGAAAGGATTAAAGAGTATCTCCAAGAGCCGCCCATTCTGATGCCTCCAGTTGAGGGGAGACCTTTGATCTTATACTTGACAGTACTCGACAACTCAATGGGGTGTGTGTTGGGTCAGCATGACGAGTCTGGCCGAAAAGAGCATGGTATTTATTACCTTAGCAAAATGTTTACCGACTGCGAGACCCGATACTCACTGCTCGAGAAAACTTGCTGCGCTTTGGCATGGGCTGCTCGTCGGCTGAGACAGTATATGCTGACTCACACTACTCTATTGATATCGAAGATGGATCCAATCAAGTATATCTTCGAAAAGCCTGTTTTGTCCGGAAGAATAGCGTGGTGGCAGATGATATTGACTGAGTATGACATCCAATACACGACTCAAAAATTAATCAAGGGAAGTGTGTTAGCTGACCATTTGGCACATCAGGCAGTGGATGATTACCAGTCTATGAACTTTGAATTCCCGAACGAGAATATCATGTTAGTAATTGACTGTGAGACACCTGGATCGGATGAAGGACCTGAGGAAGGATCCCGATGGTCTATGTACTTTGATGGAGCTTCAAACGCTTTGGGTAATGGCATTGGCGCCATGATCATATCTCCTAAAGGCTCTCATACTCCGTTTATCGCCCGACTATGTTTCAACTGCACCAACAATATGGTGGAGTATGAAGCATGCATCATGGGTCTTCGAGCAGCAATTGACCTAAGGATTAAGTTTCTGAGTGTCTTCGGAGATTCCACTCTCGTGATCAGTCAGATCAAGGGCGAGTGGGATACGAAACACCCAAATCTTATTCCTTATAAGGAGTATGTGTTGACATTGCTTCCCCATTTCGAGGAGATAACCTTTGAACACTTCCCTAGAGAGGAGAATCAATTAGCGGACGCGCTAGCTACAATGTCTTCTATGTTCAAAGTCAATTGGGACAACGAAGCTCCCCGGATTATCATTGAAAGGATGGATGAACCTGCGCATTGTTGTGACATTGAGACTGAAGAGCTAGCGGATAAACCCTGGTTTCATGAGGTGAAGAGGTATCTTGAGGCCCAGGAATACCCCGAGGGCGCATCTGTTAATGACATGAAGTTTCTGAGGAGGTTCGCGGCGAAGTTCTTCATCAGCAATGGTATCCTTTACAAGAGTAACCATGATTCAACCTTACTGCGATGTGTGGATAAGAACGTGGCAGAAAGGATCATGGCAGATTTACACGAAGGTACCTTTGGAACTCATTCCAGTGGACACACCATGGCAAAGAAAATCCTTCGGGCAGGATATTTTTGGTCCACAATGGAAGCTGACTGTTATCAACATTCTCAGACCTGTCACAAGTGCCAAGTCTATGCTGATAAGATTCACATACCTCCGGTTGCTATGAACGTCTTGACGACACCTTGGCCTTTTGCAATGTAGGGCATTGATATGATCGGCGAGATCAGACCTACGGCATCCAACGGGCATCGTTTCATCCTGGTAGCAATCGATTACTTTACGAAGTGGGTTGAAGCAACTTCCTTTGCTACAGTAACCAAGAACATCGTGGCATAGTTCATTCGGCACAACCTGATTTGTCGATACGGTGTACCAGAGAGGATCATTACGGACAATGGTACAAATCTCAATAACAAGATGATCACCAAACTCTGCAAGCAGTTCAAGATACAACATCACAACTCTTCTCCCTACCGGACGAAGATGAATGGGGCTGTAGAAGCGGTTAATAAGAATATTAAGAAGATTGTGCAGAAGATGATAGTGACATACAAAGACTGGCATGAGATGTTACCATTTGCTCTTCATGGATACCGTACCTCAGCACGGACGTCAACAGGGGAAACACCCTACTCCTTGGTTTATGGCATGGAGGCAGTCTTTCCCATTGAAGTTCAGATACCCTCTCTCCGAATTATGAAGGATGCAGGTTTGAGAAAAGATGACTGAATTCAGACCCGACTTGATCAGCTGAACCTAATCGACGAAAAGAGACTTACTGCTATTTGTCATGGTCAGATGTATCAAAAATGGATGATCAAGGCATTTAACAAGAAAGTTAGACGACAAGAGTATCAAGTTGGGGATCTGGTAATCAAGCGCATTATACTACCTCAAGGTGATCCCAGGGGCAAATGGACCCCTACTTACGAAGGGCCATTTGTGGTTAAGAACATTTTCTCAGGAGGAGCTATGATTCTAACCACCATGGATGGTGACGACCTTCCTCACCCCGTCAATGCAGACATAGTGAAAAGATACTACACATAATCAAAGACCCGCTAGGTTGACTGGCCTAGGCAAAAATAAGGGCTTCCCGGTGAACCAAAAGGGTTCGGGCAAAAATAAGGGATGAAAATGAAAAAATCTGTACACCCGGCAAGTCGAAAACCTGAAAAGGCGACTTGGGAAAAAAAAGGGTATCCCGGTGGACTGTAAATCCGAAAGGGAGGTCCAGGCAAAAATTAGGGATCAAAGCGCAACACTATGTCTCATTGGATCACCTTGCATCCAGAATTCGGTATCGACTGTCAAGCTTGGACGACACTAATCAATCTGATCTACCTTCAACCAAGTAGCAAAGTGATGAGATGCTCGAGGACATAAAGGCAATAGCAGAATTGGAACCTAGTGGGATTATTCACATAACTGTTTTGTTTCTTTTTCACAAATTGTGTAAATTCTATATTTATTCGGCGGCGTTCTCTTACTAGGACGTCAGCCTCTTGCACAAAAACGCCTATTTACAGGCCAAGCTGCAAAATCAATACAATTAATTTTCAAAGAAATTTCAAACTGTTTTTCTTTATCTGTTTTGATTTGCAAAGAACGTCCAATGTTCATTTTTGATATATGCATTTGACATTAATTGCTGCTCATGAATATTCACATGCGAAACAAAAGACGATTACGGGTAATATCAGAAACAGGGGCAATAAAAATTGTCCAAACTATACAGTTGCTCTGTCCACCAGGTACAAAGGTAGATTCAGTTGAAGAATATGGCTAGGATACCTTCACTCCCTGCAGAGTAAGACAATAATGATAGCTCTCCCCAGCCGAGACTTACAATTGTGAATGAATCGGTAATACTCTCCCCAAGCAGAGTTTATCTACCATCAGCACTAAAAAGGCTTGATATCCCCGACAGTCTTAATATTCCCTAACGGAATATAAGAATGCTCCCCAGAAGGGTACAAGATATCCCTAGTGGAGTTAAAATTTTCCCAGCGCAGTCTGAAAAAGCTTCCCCAACGGAGTTGGGAGAATCATCCCCAGTAGACTCTGGAAGTTTATCCTCAGCGGAGTACAAAAATAAATCTCCCCAGCCGAGTTCAAAGGATCATTCCCAGTAAGGCTCAGAGGATTATCCCCACAAGAGTCTAACAGTTTATCCCCAGAGAAGTTGCAACCGAAGATCATCCCCAGTGGAGTTCTTTCCTTTCACAAACAGGAATTCAATCCCTAATAGGATTCAATATCACCAGCAACGACAATTCATCCCAAAGGAATTTATCAGTGGAATCTTCAGCAGAACATCTCTTCCCCACAGAGTAATCTCCTCATCAGTTTATTCCCCCAACGGAGTCATCCTCTCCTGCAGGTTTATCATCTTCGTTCGTCATCCCTAGCGGAAACGAAGAATCCAACTCTATTCTCCAGCAGCTATCCGGGATTTATTTTCCCCAGCTAAAACATTACATTTCCATATATCATGATACATACATATACGCATCATACCACACAATCTCATTTATTTTGAGAACATCATTGCTTGATCCATATCATGCATTGCATATGACAGACCTTTACCTTTCAGGAAAGATGCAGTTAAGTTCTCAGCTATGTCGAAGACCTTCTCTGGTTCAGTCAGATCGATGCTAAGATCTCCCCGATTCTTATTCCAGTTGAAGATATTCCAAGACTTTTTGTCTGGTTCAGCTAAATCGATTCTAAGATTTTTCTGATTCTTATCCAGCCAAAGTCAATCCAAGACCTTCTTTGGTTCAGTCAGATCGACGCTAAGATCTCCCTGATTCTTATTCCAGTTGAAGATATTCCAAGACTTTCGTCTGGTTTAGTTAAATCGATTCTAAGATTTTTCTGATTCTTATCCAGTCAAAGTTAATCCAAGACCTTCTCTGGTTCAGTCAGATCGACGCTAAGATCTCCCTGATTCTTATTCCAGTTGAAGATATTCCAAGACTTTCGTCTGGTTTAGTTAAATCGATTCTAATATTTTTCTGATTCTTACCCATTCAAAGTTAATCCAAGATCCTCTCTAGTTCAGTCAGATCGACGCTAAGATCTCCCTAATTCTTATTCCAGTTGAAGATATTCCAAGACTTTTGTCTGGTTATGCTAAATCGATTCTAAGATTTTTCTGATTCTTTATCCAGCCAAAGTCAATCCAGGACCTTCTCTGGTTCAGTCAGATCGACGCTAAGATCTCCCTGATTCTTGCTCCAGTTGAAGATATTCCAAGACTTTCGTCTGGTTCAGTTAAATCGATTCTAAGATTTTTCTGATTCTTATCCAGTCAAAGTTAATCCAAGACCTTCTCTAGTTCACTCAGATCGACGCTAAGATCTCCCTGATTCTTACTCCAGTTGAAGACCTCCTATCAACAATCTCCAAATGGCATCTGTAAGCCCATCCCCGACATCACAATGCTGATACCACTTCATGCGAGTGCAAATTTCTGGGCACTCTAGTGTTCAGTCATCTTCCACCTTCGGATCACGAAAGGCACGAAAGCCAATCTATATCCTCAGGTTTAAGAAGATTGAACAGGGGCAGCTGTTGTACCCCAAAATTTTCCCTCTCATATTTCTCAAGACAATTGTAAGAAAAATCTCCAAGTGGCTCAAGATAGCTCAAGAGTTGGACAGTCAAGTCATCTCCTAAGGCAGTCAACCTCAAATTAGGGTTTTGTGTTGCATCAAGATCCTTGAATCCAAATGACCTTAAATTCTCCCTAATGTCCTAATATGTTCTCAAGGTCATCCATGTCAAATTTCAAGCCTTGCAGAGGAAGTTTGCTCAGTCAATTGCTCAAAGGGTCCAAAAATCGACTATGTTAGGGCAAAAGTCAACTGTGACCCAAATACAGTCAAACCTCAAGATTTTTTTAATCAATATTCTCATTTAGAAGGATATTTCATCATTTGATCAAGGGTTGATCATGATTCATCAAGGATTGCTCAAAATTCATCAAGACTCAAAAGTTGCTAAATTAGGGTTTTGTAGGAAAAGTCAACTCAACTTTGACCAAGCATAACTTTCTCATACTTTATGAGAAATGACCCATACAAATCTCATTTTGAATAGGATGCAATTTCCTACAATCCATATTCATACCCCAAGATCATAAAATGCACTCACAAGAAGTTATAAATTTGGACATTATAGGTCATTTTTTAAAGTCAACAAAAACACCTTTTTTTTCCAAAGCTTATAACATGAGCATGGAATATCAAAATGAGATGAGACAAAAAGTGTTGGTTAGGGGACATCTAAAGCTTTCTAAAAAGTCCAAGAACACTTCCAAGAGTTCAAAATTGTAGAAGTTATGCATTGTTGAAGTTGGGCATTTTTGCAAAATTGCCAAAAGTCAACTATCCCAAAAACTTCAAATTTTGTCAAATGGGCCCATTCTTTTCCACTTGATTTGGACTTTCCACATTACACACGTGTCTTAGCTTCATCCTTGAGTCCATTTGTCAATTTTATTATTTTATTTTATTTTTTAATGAATTATTTCACTTTTAATCAAATTAAATCAAATAAAATCCAAACATTGATTATTTGATCTCTTTTTGGCTATTTCAGGATTGAATCATCATCATAAAATGTATCAAATTTGTATCAAGCATTCCATGTGCAAAAAGATTGAGTTTTTGACAAAATTGGCAAGTCTTCAATGGTGAATCAAATCCAATCTCAAGGCATTGATGTGGAAAGATTCAAGACAAATTTGTTGACCTAATGCATTGAATATTACATATACAAGTCAAGGCACACAAAATTGAACCTAGAGACTGCAAGAACACCAAGAACAAAACTTGAAAAAAAGTGGAAAAAGTGCAAAACTGAAATCATACTTAGAGGCGTTTACCAAGGAAAAACTCAACACCAATCAATTGCTGGGTGTCTACTCAACCTCATGCAATCCAAAGCAAGCTCTCATACGCATCTAAACGCACTGTAAGCATCACGTTTCCTGGCCCTGTATTCCAAATCGCAACTCTCTATTTTCGCATCATTTGGACAAACCGTGGACATATTTGTGATGCTTATGAGATTTCTGAACTTTTGGCATTGTTTGATTGCATTAATATAGACTGTAACCCCATAGCCGAATCTAGGATTTTGTAGTTTGTTTTTTGGGCATTTCTTTTACAGGCAAAATCAGCTCCAATAATGGCCATGGGCATGACCGGAGGAGGAAGACGAGCATAACCATGGTCTTGGATTTAATTTTCATGGCCTAGAATTGATTTTAGGGTTGACCTACGAATTCAGCTGCGGATATGAATCCGCAGGAAAAATTACAGGGTTGAAGGAAGAAGACGATGACGCGTCAGTCCCCTTATGGCCAATTCAAATCTTCGCACACTTTTTTTTATTCAGGCATATTAATGTATTTTCCCTTATTAAATTTTATTCTCATACAATTAACAAATGAAGCGTGATGGCTGAGTGGTAGTAGCGTGTGTCTAGTGACAAACAGGACCTGGGTTCGAATCCCAGGTCCCCATGTTATTTGTTATGTTTTTCATTCAGGTGATCCAATGCAAGTCCAAGCGTGTGATGCATCATACTCCCTCATTCAATCAATGGACAGATGGCCCCAGGCCAAATCTGATGGCCCAGATGGAACGTCCACCATACTCCCTAGTCAAATGCACACGCTGGATTTCAAAAAGTCAAGCCAGGCTAATGTAAATTGGGCCTCTGAATTGCTAAGCAAGCCTCCAAATCAGGCCCACCCCCATGAGTCTTTCTATTTGATTTTTTTTCATTTATTTTATTTAATTGCTTGTTTAATTATTTTTATTATTAACTAACCAATCAAATAATTTTCTCCATAAAATAAAAACCAAAAAATATTTTCTTATTTAAATTAAATTTCAGAATTTTATTTTTATTCATAAATCAATTAATTAATTTAGTTTTAATTAGGAATAACTTTAATATTTTTCTGCAATAATTATAATTAATTTAGACAATTAGGTTTTTATTAACATTGATTAAATTTATTTTTATTTCTTTAAATATCAAAAACCCAAAAATATTTTTATTAATTAATTTATTTACTAATTTAATAATTAATCTAGTTTAGTTTCTTTCATAAATTCAAAATAACCAAAAAAAAATCTTTTCTTTAATTAAAGGGTCAAAACCCTAAAAGCTTGCGCCCGATTTAATTTCCCGCACGCGATCCATTTTATTCAATATATGTATCTGTTTCCAGAATGTAATAGCTTAATAGGACTTTACTATTTTTACCGCTTTATTTATTTTCCGCATTTTAATTTCAAGGGTTGCTTTTGGCGATGTAAATACCCGATGCCTTGTAATAGTTTGTTTAATTTCCGCAATTTAATTTTCGCAACTTATAAACTGTTAGATGTTTGATAATAGGGAATGCATGACAAGATTGAACGTTTAAACCTAAAATCAACATAGATCACCATTAACATGTACAAAGATAAAATAAACTGAAAACAACACACTCGCACATGTGCACTCTTAGGGTACACCTCACTTGGTTGCCTTCGTAACGCGGTCATTGAGTATAGGAAGTTTTAGAGGTCGCCCTCTTGTCCAAAAGATCATAGTTGCCTCGGAAAAAATGATCTAAGACATTAGGGTTACCGCTAAGGCGTCCTAACATTGCTTTAGTGACCGCACGTCCCTAAAATCGAATTGACCCTTAAACTCCAACGACGAGGCTACCTACTCATTCATAGTGGGATAGCCCTGTCTAAAGGACATTAGCATAGAACGATTCCTTTTTCGAGTAGGTAGATGGTTCTTAAGTACTTGCTCTTTCAAAACAAAACAAAATCTTCACACTTACACTCCTTTTCAAACAAAAACTTCTTCAAACCCACAAACACAAAGAAAAGCAATTTTGAAAACAATATGAGCAAGTACCTAAGAGCCCGTGGATAACCACGGATAGAAAGGGTGCTAATACTTTCCCTTTCTATAATCTACCTCCCGAACCCAAGAAATATCTCGAAAAAGGAATTTTTCTGTGCTTTTTCCTTTCCTTGTTGGATAAAATAAAAGACGGTGGCGACTCTTGCTTACTGCGACATTTTGCGAAAACAAACGCAAAACGCGAACCAATATTCCAAAAAACAGTCAGTTCTTTCCCACCGTATCACACCAGGCCTTTGGAATCTGCTCCCTAGCTTCCCTATGGTCTTCTCCCTCCTTCAGAAAGAAACTACTCAAATGAATACTATTTGGTTTATCCCTCATCGGATAACCAAGTTGTCGTCGTGTAAGAACAGAGTTATAGTTAATTCCTCCCTTTGTACCAAGAAGAGGTACATTGGGGAAACTACCACAACTGTCAATAATCTCTATATCCTGGTAAGCTCGATGATACCAATCAATATCCGAGTGAGTAAGTGCCATGATCTTAGGATCCGAACGGGGTTCCTTCTTGACATCCCAAAAAGCATCAGACTGGGGCATATGAGAGATAAACCACCGGTACAACAAAGGCGTGCAACAGATAATCATCCCCTCATGATAAGAATTCTGAAGATGAATAGAATAATAAGCATCACCCAATAATGTAGGAACTGGGTTTCTGATCAAGAAGATCCTGATAGCATTAATGTCGACAAACTTGTCCACATTAGGAAATAAGAACAACCCGTAAGCAAGTAGAGCAAAGATGGCCTCAAAAGCGATTGTACTCTTCATCCTGGAAAAGTAGCGAGCTTTCTGCAATAAGAACTGAGCTGGTAATCCTCTAATCCATCCTTTAGTAGTCATATGGGCTTCAACCTCAGACTTCCCCAGATGGATCAAAGCAGCAATCTCATGTGATTTTGGCTCATCCTCCAAGACAGTAAAAGGAACACGATCGGTAACAGGTAAATCCAATAGGTAAGAATACTCCTCTAGTGTAGGCATCAACTGATAATCGGGAAAAGTAAAGAAATGATACATCGGATCATAGAATTGGACCAAGGTCGAGAGAATACCCTCCTTCATCTTCAGCTTCATGAGAGGAATGATGGATCCATACTTCTTCCGAAAATCTACAGAACACTCAATCTCGAGAATTAGACTGATCAACTCATCTATCTTGGGATCCTTGAAACTGTACTTCCCGGTCTTTATTTTTCCAGAATCCATGGTTAAAAAGTACCCGAGATATTCACAAATGGTCAACTTTTAAATCCCTTGAAATAAGATTTCTTCAAAAGATGCTTATGAGTGCATGATGCAACAATCACACACAAGATTACACATATAAGGTTCATAGGTTTAACGTCACAGGCATGAGGTCGAAGGTACTACCCATAAGTTATGGTCTAAAAGTTATCACCTGCCGAACAAGGTTCTAGAGGTTCCCAGAGTCTACATCCTTCCTTCGGATATTACGAACTTCCTGATTAACTCGGTAATTAGTAATATTCTCAAGAAAGACTCATCTGAGCGTAGCATCGTGTGATAACTATTTTCGGGTTAATCCGTCATAGCTTCCGCACTACACCTAAAAGGCCAAGATGGGTTTGGTATTTTACGGTCCTCAGCTTCAGCAAGCTCCCAAGTCGAAAGCAATATGTCTTCCCGATTACTCGGTAAATGACACTACAGTCAAAGGGGCCTCCACTGAGTGGGGGATCTCATGCCTTCTTTTTTGGGATTACTCCTTCAAAGTTAACATGACTATACCTCCCGTCCTTTCTTAAAGTTTTCCCAAGTCCGGGTATAGGACTTATGAGTAATCACCAAGCACCCTGAAAACCAGGAAAATCCAGATAAACATATATTTAACATATAACACATAAATAACAATAGCATATACACAGATATAAACAAAGATAGACTTAACCCACTTAGGGATGGACCGGCAAGAGATCAATCTTTCCCCAGTGAAGTCACCATTTTTCTGTAGTGGTAGAAATGTTTAAGACTAAGCCATGGGATTGACTAGACTTGTACAAATCAAAATAGAAATCGCCACCGCGCTTTATTGTTTCCAAAGGAATGGGAAAAGAGCGAATAACCCAAAAAAAGGGGGAAGATTCAAGGTAAGGGGGTTGGTTATGTAAAGGGAAGGTATTATCACCCTGAACATTTACGGTACTCCGCATGAACCTCTTTGTAAAATCTGTATATTTTGGCTATGAAATGTTGTGTAAAAAATGGATGGTGGAGGTGAGAAAAGAAATATATTTTTATGGTTTTTGCACCCGCCGCAGTTGCGAACCTTTAGTGCCTACGTACCACCTTTTCGTGCAATAGGGGATCAGAGCACACCTAGTTCCTATTTAAAAAATTTAAAACACAAGTGTGTTGGTTAATTTTATGAGATAAGACATCATTGTCATTGTCCGTGTGGAAAACATACTTACTAACCACAATCATGAGAAAGGAGAATTTGCATCATCTCAAAGTGGAGGATATGGCTTGGATTTTAAAATAAAAAATGCCTCACTCAACACCTAAGTGGAAAATATCTCTCTTCACTATATATTGTAGAAGTATAGTTGTTTGCACCACTACAAGGATTGACAAGAGTCTAGTCTTTTGAGACAAGTTTTAAATATAAGAGCCAAAATGGAAAAATGGTTTGGATGAGATTGATTGACTTTTAGTATTCTCACAAAAATGTCAAGGTATTATTAAGTTGATTGAAGTTTACTTGTGAAATGGTTTTTTGAAAATGTATGAGGTAAAAGCTAGGGATAAGAACCATCTAACTAACAAGAAGCCAATACTTGACACTATGAGCCAAGATAGAATTCCCATTCTTTGGATTGAAACCAAGCAAGAAAATATACTAGACCTCTTGTGGGAACCAAACTTCAAGTGTATTAAGTCTTCACAAAAATTGGACAGAGTAACGACTGTATACGTGTGAATTCCATATTACAAACAAAGAATGTAATCACAATAACATGCACACAAAACAAACAAACAATCCAATGTCTTTAGGTAAACCTCAAGAACTCCAGACAAAATATCAATTAAGGTTACAAAGTCTCCAACATAGGCCAAGGTTTCTAATCCTAAGTCCAAGAAGTTTCGTACTCCATAATGCCAAGGATCATTAAAGATTTTTAGGGTTCATGTTGATTATTAGGTGTCTTGAAAAAGAAAAATAAATCTCAAGTGAGCAAAAAATAAAAAATGACAAGAAAGTAAATGGGCTCAAGTGAGCAAAAATGAAAAATAGCATGAAATGTAAATGTTAAAATAAATGGTACATAAAGCATAAAAAATAAAAGGGCACAAAGTAAAATCAATTTAATAATTAGTGGTCAGTTGGATGACCATCTTGAAACTTGCATTTGGAACTCATTAGAGGATTGGTAGAACCAAAGCCTCCACACAACAAGTTGCATTTGCTTTTTGTCAAGTATATCATCCATTTGGAATCCTCAAAAGTACCATTTAATGATCAATGATGTTTAAGTGATCCGCGTTGACCAAAAGTGTTGTAGATCCATTAGAGGATTGGTAGAACCAAAGCCTCCACACAATAAATCTCAAGGTTATTGGATCAAAGGGATCAAATTAACATACTTGGGCTTGCAAACATAGGTTTAGGCCACGAATGATCATTTATTCAAATCGGGACAAAATTTAGCGCTATGTTAAGCAATCGTAAGTGGACTTATATAGAAGTCGCACCTATTTTAAGGCCGGTCAATAGCAATCTATGCACCATTTGTTTTGAGACATGATATAGAGATCATGCTCCAATAACATTTAGTGCAATAAGAAAGGGATGAGATGAAGAGGGATGGGAAAGAATATACAAACCATATTTGAATTAAAATTTAATCAAACTATTATTAAAATCATTCATCCATTTTTGGAGTTAAACTCAACACCATGGATCCAATGATGTTAATAAAGTTCATGATCAAAAATTCAACCCAAGATTAGCCAGAAAATAATCACAAAACAATATTGTATTTTATATATATATATATATATATATATATATATATATATATATATATATATATATATATATATATATATATATATATATATATATATATATATATATATATATATATATATATATATATATATATATAAGGTTTTTAGAAATATTTAAAATAGAAATAAGGGATAAAAATATCAACTATATTCAAATTAATCAAGAAATAAAAAGTAAGACCATAAAAAAAATCAGAAATGGACTCAAATATTTTTATAAATTTTTTGGTAATTTTTTAAAGTCAGAAACTATTTTTAAAATTAAAAGAAATGAGTAAAATAAACCAAAAATGATAAAAAAATACCAAAGTCAGAAATAAAAAATAAGTGAGTTCACCAATATTTGTCACAATATCATTGGATCATTCCATATTTTTTTCAGATTTTAAAAATGCATAAAAGTATTTTTAAACATTTAAAATAAATCAAATAAAGTGAAAATTTATTTAAAAAAATACCAAAACACAAAATAAAATTGTGAAAAAATAAAAATCAGAAAGAAAAAAATCAAAAATATTTTTCATAATTTTTTCTGATTTTTTAGACTAAAAATGAATTTTTTATGATTTTTTGAAATTTAAAATAATTAAATAGAAAAATTAGAAAAGAAAATAAAAACCAAAAAAATATGGGTCATCTGATCAATGTCAAAACGTGTTAGTAAACAAATCAAGTGGACCTGGCGCGCTGTGCATGTTATGGACTTTAGTGGATAATGCATTGAATCATTAATTAAATCAGATTTCAAAAAATACAAGTGGCGTGCCATCATTGGTTGGAAGATGACACGTTGATCATCTTCAACCTCCAGCCAACGTGAATTAGAGGTCTCTCAAACTGTAAAATCAGAAGCTTAGACATATGCCATTCGCTTCGTCTCTTCAAGACGAAGACAACCACACCTTTGCGACATATTTATATAAACTGTAGCTCAAGCAAATTGGAAGGAATGTTTTGAAAAGGGATTTGAAATTTCATGGTCAAAACAAGTTTCCAGATGAAAGTAAGTGTTTCGACTAGAACCATAGCAATGAGAGCATCGCAATGATATCAAAGTTTTGAAGAATTGATGAAGGAATCTACCTATTGAAGTTGAGTTGCAGAGCTCTGAAATTGGACTTCTATGGAGCAATCTAAGGCACGATTCTTGAATGTAATTATATGGTTAGCTTCAGGGAAGATCAAGGAAGGTGAATTGATGTAAAAATTGGATTGAAAAAGGCTTGAAAGCAGATTATGAAGTAGCTGAATTTTGAGTTATGGAACAAGTTTGGCAGGGTGATTCTGGCTATCCAAGCTTAAGGAAATGAATGGGGGATGACCCTCTATTTATAGGGAATCAAATGGAATGTCCAAGCGTGTGAAATGATGAAGTTTGGAGGGAAATCGTGTGAAGTTGCAAATAAGAAAAGTGTGACTTCCAATTTGATCAAAACTCGTCTAAAACGCGTGTTTTGTTGTGCTAATCAATTCTGGAACTCCACTAAATATGTTTAGAGGCAAAAACGCGTGGAAAACTTGTGATTAGAAGCCAAAACAAATATTTCAAATTCTGACTTATGGAGAAACTTCAGTTCAAAGTTACCAAGTTCAATCCAATGGCATTCTCAGCTCAAGGGGTCTTAAGGCATGATTATTGATGCTTTAGAAAGATGAGGTTATAAGCTTTGAAATGGAAAAAGAATGGAATCAAATGGATGCTTGAGCTGAAAGTTGCATTGAGTCAAAGTTGGGGGGAAAAAGATTGACTTTCCATACTTAGAAATATTTCAAGTTTTTCTTCAAAAGTGACCTATAATGTTTTGCATCCAAACATGGCCTTCCTCTTGGAATTTTCTCTTGACCAAAAAAGATGGCATGAAATAGACCTTTTGAATAACATTTTGAAACTTGAACCATTCAAAATCTCTAAAAATTGAGAGAGTTATGGATTGTTGAATTTGGAAAAAAATCATGAAATAACCTATAATATTTTGTATCCTTAGGGAATCTTCCATCCATTTTCTCACTTTGCACATAAAATAAGGAATAAATTTAACATCCTCAAGATCATTATGGAAAAAGAGTGGGCTCAAGGTGATAAAAATTGACCAAGTTATGATCATTTGAAGTCACACATAGGAAAATGAGGGTTCATCTGGAGAATTTGTAATTTTTCTACATCATCAAGTTTCTTCCACATGAAAAATCCTGGAAACTTTTTAAGTGATTTGTTAATAACCCTTTGAAGAGAAGGATTTCTTTAGAATCACTCAAAAATACCAAAATATGAGCAAGATATGCTTCTTTGAAGTTCAAAACCCTAGCTTCTAGATCAAGAAAAATGCCTTGAGGAACTTTGATAATTTTGAACAACCTTCTTGTACCAACACTCTTGATTTGTAAATAGAAGTTGTTAAGGATGATAATGAGGACTCATATCCACCAAAACCACTTCTATATCTTGATAATTGAGATAAATATGCATTTTTGATCAATGGTAACAAGACCTTGTCTAACCATGACAACTTCTTCCATCAACCCCTTGTTATTTTGAATCAATTTGATAACTTGGAAATATGGTGAACCAAAATAACCTTGCCATTCCATTTCCTCCAAAACAAATCCAATGGTGAGGTTTTAAATTCTCAAGCTTTATTGACTAGGGCATGGAAATAAACTCATGAATCCATGGAGCAACTTGCTGAATCTCATTGCCTTTACCTACATGAGTAACAAGCAAGATAAACCAACATTGCATTTTATTAATTAAAAGAAGAAATCAAGACAAAAAATATTCATGATCACAAAAGAACACAAGTCAAGGTGGTTGGTTATTCCTCAAAGAGAAAAGCTAAATATAGGGAGGGGAACCAATAATCCTAATGTGATCTTGTTGTGATGGAATCAACATGGTATGATGAGGGGATCTTAGGGGAAAAAATTGGGGTACAACAACATGGAGGAGCAAATGTTGTGAACATGGTGGTCGGTTGTCCAGGCGACTTCTGAATTTTTAATGTTAATCAGGTTAGAGGAGATTTGGTAAAAATGCATGCAGACCTCTGTGAATTCAGCTACTATACGCATGACCATGCTAGTTGTGCTATTTACAGTATGGATATACATGGTTGTGACAAGATAAAGGCTGATTTGCAGGAGATGATGGATGAGGGCCTCATCCACATAATCAGGCCTAGGGCAGAGTATGAAGAGGAAGTAAACATGGTTTCTAGATGTCCCGGGGAGTTCATAATCTTTTATGTTTAATATATGAATGAGGATCTTGTACAATTACATGCTACTTTCTGCCACGCGGCTGGTCAGGTGGAACATCAGTATGGATCTTGCGGAATTTGTTGTCGGGACTCCCGAGGATGTTCAATTGTAAGGAAAGGTGTTCAGTTGTTATTGGATAATGGGACTATCAAGGTTACAGGCCAAAGGGATGATTACCATGAAGTTGATTTGATTGAGGTTTATTTGTCTGAAGAAGAGTCAGAGATGAGTATGCCTCTACAGATGAGTTCTTCTCCTCATATAAAGATATGTTTTCCTGAGATGACTCTGTAATGACTTAAGGTGTTGAAGATGGAGTAAATATTTTTGTGCCTTGTTTTGGTGCACCTACCCATTTTGAAGTTGAATATCATGGCAAGTCAACTATTACTCCATTGGTGATTAGTTTGTCGGGTCCTGTCCCCTACAAGTCAGACAAGGCTATACCCTACAAATGTAATGCTACAATTTTAGAGGATGGTGTGGAAGTTCCCATCCAGCCAATGCCTAATGTGGGAAATATTGCTGAGACTAGGAGAGTGACCCACATCGGTCGTGTATTTTCACCAGTCGTTCGTGGAGATGTTAGTATTGGAAAGAAAGTTGTGGAAAATGTTGAACCCAAGAAGGCAGTGCGTGAATCTAGTGGAGCTATGCTAGAAAAAGAGGTGGATGATATTTTGAATATAATCAAGATAAGCGACTACAGAATTATAGATCAGCTACTGTAGACTCCTTCAAAAATATCTATCTTGGCTTTATTGATGAACTCCTCTGCTCATAGAGAATCTTTGATGAGGGTATTGGACCAAGCTTTCGTGGAAAGTGATATGCCTGTAGACCAATTCATCAGTGTGGTAGGGAATATTATGTCATGTAATAACCTGAGTTTCTGCAATGATGAACTGCCCGATGAAGGAAGGAATCATAACCTGGCCCTCCACATCTCTATGAACTGCAAGAATGATTCATTATCAAATGTGTTGATTGGTAATGGTTCCGCATTGAACGTTATACCAAGGAGCACACTTATGAAGTTGAAATATCAAGGAACTCCCATGCGCCTAAGTGGCATTATTCTGAAAGCGCTTGATGGATCAAGGAAATATGTTATTGGTGAAGTAGACTTGCATATTCATATAGGCCCACATTTGTTTCAGATTACTTTCCAGGTCATGGATATTGTACCCTCTTATAGCAGCTTGCTGGGACGACCGTGGATACATGAGGAAGGTGCTGTCACTTCGACTTTACACCAGAAGTTGAAGTTTGTGCATGAAGGAAAAGTGGTAATTATAAATGGAGAACATGCATTATTGATATCTCATTTTTCCTCTTTCAGCATTGTGGAGGAGGATGAAGTTGTTGTTGGAACCCAGTTCCAAGCTTTATCCATCGATAATATAAGAGGAAATGAGAATTCTATGGCTTTGTTTAAAGATGGTCATCAAGTCGTGCGTAAAGGCCATAATGAAGTATGGGGACAAATTTTTGATCCACCTGTAAACAAGAATAAAGCTGGCTTGGGGTTCTCTATAAAGAATGATAAAGGTAAGAGCGTGAAGCTGAAGACTGCTGCAGGAAAGTATCAAGACATCTTTCGTAGAGGGGGTTATCTTCATCCAACTGTTTCCGGGATTAATGACATTGTGGAAGATGAAGCAGAGCCAGAAATACCAAACTATGTGACGCATAGAGTTAGGGTTCAGAACTGGATCACCATTGATGTTCCCTCTTGCATACATGTTTCGAAGTAATTTTTTTTTGTTAATACTTTTGAAAAAGCTTTCACTCTGCCCAAGGTGAAAGTATTAATATTGTACGGGCTTATCTGTTTGCTTTGATTTTTAAAATCAATAATAAAAGTTGTCTTTGTTTCCCAAATTGTGTTTTTATTTTTTGCTTTTTCTTGGAAAATGGTAATCAGAAAAAACCTTTCAAAATAAATAATAATTGAAATTCAATCTGCATGATCACTTGTTATATGTGTGAGTTTCTAAAAGCAATCATAAATCATATGTGCAGATTAATTAAAAAACTCGTTGAATACAATGACTCTGCACCCTCTCCCAACTTTGAATGTCCTGTGTATGGGGCCGAAGAAGAAGACTATGATGAGTTTCTGAAAGAGGTATCACGGTTTCTTGAGCGCGAGAAAAATGCCATTCAACCATATAAAGAGCCATTGGAAGTGATCAATTTGGGTTCAGAAGAAGATCTGAAGGAAATCATGATCGAAGCCTTACTGCATCCTGATGTGAAGAGCAGGTTGATTGAGAAGTTGAAAGAGTATGTGGATATTTTTGCTTGGTCTTACGAAGATATGCCTGGTCTAGATACATATATTGTAGAGCACCATTTACTGCTGAAGCCAGAGGGCCCGCCAATCAAACAGAAGTTGTGAAGAACTCACCCAGATATGGCAGTGAAGATCAAAGAAGAAGTTGTGAAGTAGATTAATGCCAATTTTCTTGTGACATCAGTGTACCCTCAGTGGATTGCCAATATTGTCCCAGTACCGAAGAAATACGGAAAAGTCCGTATGTGCGTAGATTACAGAGATCTAAATAAATCTAGTCCAAAATATGATTTTCCATTGCCTCACATTGATATGTTAGTGGATAGCACAACAAAATTCAAAGTTTTCTCGTTCATAGACGGATTTTATGAGTATAATCAAATAAGGATGGCTCCTGAGGACATGGAAAAAACAATGTTTATCACACCCTGGGGAACATTCTATTACAGAGTGATGCCCTTCGGGTTGATGAATGCTGGTGCGACATACCAGAGGGCTATGACAACCCTATTCCATGATCTGATGCACAAGGAAATTGAAGTATATGTTGATGATATGATTGCTAAATCCCAAACTGAAGAAGGGCATGTAGAAGATTTGTTGAAGTTATTTCAACGTTTGAGGAAGTATCGTCTCCGCTTGAATCCAAATAAATGTACCTTCGGTGTTCGGTCAGGGAAATTGTTTGGTTTCATTGTTATCCGGAGAGGGATTGAAGTTTACCTTGATAAAGTCAAAGAAAATCCAGAAATTCCAATGTTGAGAACTGAAAATAAAGTCAGAGGGTTCCTCAGGCGTTTGAATTATATTTCCAGATTCATTTCCCACATGACTGCAACGTGTGAACCAATCTTTAAGCTTTTAAAGAAAGATCAAGGTTATGTGTGGACAGATGACTGCCAAAGGGCATTTGAAAGTATTAAAGAATATCTTCTTGAACCTCCCATCTTGCTCCCTCCTATTGAAGGAAGACCATTGATTATGTATCTGATAGTGTTAGATAATTCCATGGGCTGTATTCTGGGACAACAAGATGGAATGGGAAAGAAAGAGTATGCCATTTATTATCTCAGTAAAAAGTTTACTGATTGTGAATCGCAGTATTCCATGCTGGAAAAGACATGTTGTGCTCTGGCCTGGGCGGAAAAACGTTTGCGGCAGTATATGTTGAATCACACTACTTGGTTGATCTCTAAAATGGATCCAATCAAGTACATTTTTGAAAAGCCTCCTCTTACTGGGAGAATTGCCCGCTGGAAGATGCTATTATCTGAATATGAAATCGAATACTGCACTCAAAAAGCTATTAAAAGCAGCATGTTGGCAGATTATCTTGCTCACCAACCAGTTGATGATTATCAGTCTATGATGTATGATTTCCCCGATGAGGATGTGATGTTTTTGAAAGTAAAAGATTGTGATGAACCATTACCTGAGGAAGGTCCTGATCCTGAATCTCACTGGAGTATGATATTTGATGGAGCTGTGAATTCTTATGGTAAAGGAATTGGTGCTATGATTGTCACTCCACATGGATCATACATTCCTTTTACTGTAAGGTTGACATTTGATTGTACTAATAATATGGCTGAATATGAGGCTTACATCATGGGTCCCGAGGAAGCAATTGATCTCAGAATTAAAATTCTAGATGTGTATGGAGATTCATCTTTGGTGATAAATCATATTAAAGGAGAGTGGGATACTCTTCACCTCGGCTTGATCCCTTACAAAGATTATGCTAGAATATTGTTACCCTTCTTTAATAAAGTTGAATTCCATCACATCCCCAGATACGAAAATCAAATGGCGGATGCTATGGCAACTCTGGCTTCTATGTATCAAGTGAATACTTGGAATGATATACCTCGAATTATAGTTCGGCGACTGGATAGGCCCGCTCATGTGTTCACAACAGAAGAGGTAGTAGATGAGAAACCTTGGTATTACGATATCAAGCATTTTCTCCAGACTCAGGAATACCCGATTGGTGCATCAAATAAAGATAGGAAGACATTGAGAAGATTGGCTGGCAGCTTCTTCCTCAGTGAAAATGTGTTATACAAGAGAAATTATGACATGGTCCTGCTCATATACGTGGATAGACACGAAGCAGGCATGTTGATGCATGAGATTCATGAAGGTTCATTTGGCACTCATGCTAATGGACATTTGATGGCTAAAAAGATGCTAAGGGCAGGTTATTATTGGCTGACAACATAATCTAACTATTACAGATTTGCAAAGAAGTGTCATAAATTCCAGATTTATGCGGACAAGATTCATGTGCCTCTGACACTTCTAAATGTTATTTCTTCCCCGTGGCCATTCTCTATGTGGGGGTATTAACATGATTGGAATGATAGAACCCAAAGCTTCGAATGGACACCGCTTTATCTTGGTAGCAATTGATTACTTCACCAAATGGGTGGAAGTTGCTTCATATGCTAATGTTACTAAGCAAGTGGTAGTGCGCTTCATTAAGAACAACCTCATATGTCGGTATGGTGTGTCGAGCAGAATTATCACCGATAATGGCTCGAATCTGAACAACAAGATGATGACAGAACTTTGTGAAGAATTCAAGATTGTCCATTACAATTCATCTTCGTACAGGCCGAAGATCAATGGGGCTGTTGAAGCTGCTAATAAGAATATCAAGAAGATCATCCAGAAGATGGTTGTTACTAATAAAGATTGGCATTAAATTCTCCCTTTTTCTTTACATGGATATCAGACGCCTGTCCTCACTTCAACAGGAGCCACCCCGTTCTCCCTCATGTATGGAATGGAAGCTGTGCTCCTAATCGAGGTTGAGATTTCCTCTCTGCGTGTGATAATGGAAACCAAGTTGTCAGAGGCTGAATGGGTCCAGAACAGGTTTGACCAGTTGAATTTGATTGAAGAGAAGAGAATGATGGCTTTGTGTCATGGGCAGTTATATCAAAAGAGAATGAAGAAAGCTTTTGATAAGAAGGTCAAACCTCGTGAATTTCGAGAAGGCGACCTCCTGCTCAGGAAGATCATGTCTTTTAACGCTGATTCTAGGGGCAAGTGGACTCCCAATTTTGAAGGCCCATATGTTGTTAAGAAATCCTTCAATGGCGGTGCATTAATTCTTGAAACTATGGATGGTGAGAAGTTCCCACGTCCCATGAATGCCGATGCAGTCAAGAAATACTTTGCCTAAAGAAATAAAAGAACAGCTCGCTAAGTTGAAAACTCGAAAGGGCGGCTTAGGCAAAAAGGAGCACCTTGGTAGGCCGAAAACCTGAAAGGGAGGTCTAGGCAAAAATTAGAGACATAAATAGAATAAAATTTCCCGCTAAGTTGAAAACCCGCAAGGGCAGTTTAGGCAAAAGTTAGGGACTTTCTTGGCAAGTAACTACATCAGACAAGACTTGATCGTTGAAGCAATAATCTTCTTGGATCCTCACCATACTTCAACAGAAGTTGCCGCTCAGAATTTCAAATTTGTTAGAGGGAATAGTTATCATTGTATCTCAATGTATCTTTTCCATTATATATTACCATTTTTCGAACTTTGTAATCACTTGTGGAGTCTCGCCATTCGCAGACTACCATTCTATCAATAAAATTTGAGCTTTTACCCAACTATTTGTATTTCTTATTTTTATTCAGCTTACAAAGACTCCATTTATTATTGATAATAAATTTTAAAAGCAAAAAGATTAAATAACAAAATTAGTTTTCAAAAAGAATTTACAACTTACTTTTACTTTAGATTTTGTGATTCAAGAGAAAAACAAAAGTGGTGATCCCAGGAATGGACGAACTCAAATAATTTTGGGAAGTTTTGTTTCCCCGGGAAGGTTTTCTCAGGTCGTTTTTGATGGTTTGCGTGTGATTTTTTGTATATTGAAGTCCATACCCATTGGTGTAAGGTGCAGTATCGGGTTTGCGATCCTAGTGTCCCCAGTCAAGCATTGTTAATTTTCTGATTTTTTGGTTCGCAGGCCTCTATGCCAGATTCCCCAGCGAAGTCTTCCCTCATATGATGAAAGGTCTTGTTCCCTTGGTGTGCTGAGATTGGAACTATTTGCAAAATGTTGCTCTTTCTACAGTTTTGACATTATTGTTGCTATTTATTTCCCAGGAAACTAGACCAGGGCAGTATATTTTCTAAGAAATGTTGAGACAGTTGTCAACTTTTGGGTTTTCACCTACCCAGTGTTGGGTTTGATTTAAAATCTCCATGAGTTTGACCTTTTCTATACTATTGACTTCTTGATTCCCCAGGAGGGCTATCCCAGGGCATCTTTTGTTGGAATAAGTTTACATGATATGAAGACTCAATCCAAGACTCCCTGGTGAAGGCTTCGCTATTTGGTAGAAGTTTTTCTCCCAGTGTATGCTGAGATTTGACTCATTTACGAAGCATCTCCCTCTCAGAAGTACTTGCATTTTTTTTGATTGCCCGATAATCAGGCAAGGGCAATGTTTTATTTAAGAAGTGTTAAATTGGTTATCAACTTTTTGGGTTTTCTCCCACCAAGTGCTGGGTTTGATTTAAAATCCCCATAAGATTAATTTCTTGCTGTAATGTTTGACTTCTTAACTCTCCAAGTTGTTGTTCCCATGAGGTTTCATACTTTTCCCCAGAGAAGTTGGTGCAATACTTACTCTCAATATTGAAGAACATATCTATGGTTTCCCCAGTGGAGAACGTATCTTGGTTTCCTCTCTTCTATGTGGTGTTGACCTCCCCAATGGAGTCAGCACGAGGTCCCCCGTTGATATCTCGATGATGAGGCACTATCTCCCCTAGTGAAGTATGTATGATATTTTCCCAATGAAGTCAGCTCGAAATCCTCAGTTGATATTTTGAAGATATGGTTTTCATCTGCCTTATTTAAAACTAGTATTGCAATCCCCAGTAGAAGTGCGGACCGTGAAACATTTGTTTCCCCATTGAAGTCTGAGTGCTATTCCCTGGTGAAACCTGGAGAAGGATATTATATCCCTGTATCTGTACTGATTTGTTGCTATGATATGATTATTTTCGTATTATGTTCTTTCCCAGTGAAGTTAAGCCGTGAAATAAGATTTTGTTCCTCATTTGGTGCTTATCTTTCTTATGGAACGTTCATTTTGGATGTGATTTAGTCGAGTGTTGATTGTGCCCGAGTTGATTTTGTTTGTTTATCCCCAGTGTTATATGTCAGTTTTGTCAGCATATACATGATAACACTCATACATTCATACATACATCATGCATAGTTAAATTTAGCAAATGATTGCTTATTCGTATTCATTAATATTTTGTTGACATATTACTATGTTTTGCAGAGTTGTGTTATCCTCTCTCCAATAGAGTTTCAACCTTAAGCAGAAAGTGTATATTCTTTCAATTTCCCCATTGAGTTATCCCTCGTGGAAGATTTTTGCTTTAGCCTTACTGTACAACTCTTTATCTGGATGTTTTGGGTTTCCCTCTTGAGTTTACTTCTCAAAGGATGTATTTTGGTTGACTTTTTCACTCCAGTTTATTTCTGGTTTGAATCTATTATCTTCAGCAATATTATTACTTATGATCTCTGCAAGCTTCGAGCTTTGGTTTGAAAATGTGAATTTATTTTGCACGAGAAGACTGTATCTCCTCAGCAGGAATATATTGGTATCTCTTTCCCCAGGAAGTCATGATTCACTCCCCAGGAAGTCATGATTCGTTCCCCAGGAGGTCATATCTCTTTCCCCGAGAAGCCGTATTGCTCTCCCCAGGAAGTCATTTTTATAATCCTTCCTATAACAGCAAGTAGCAAGTCTTTTTATTTGAGCAACTTATACTTCCCCATAAAAGTCTACGTTACCTTTTTTGCTATCTTCTTTATGAGCGGATAATTTGCAGTTCGTTATCAAATTACTCTAGTGGATGGAAAGTCTTTTCAATATGACAAAGACAATTCATTGTGAAATCTTTGTAAGTTGTAGTCTCTTTATTTGAGAGAGCTTATATATTACCCTTTCCAGGCGGAATACCTTGGTTAAAGAAGAAGTTGAGACCCGTTCTAGGTGAAACACCAGAATTTTGGGGAAACTTGTTATCTTTTTGCTACCTTCAATGAACGTTGGTAGTTCACCGTCAGTGAACAGAGGTGCTATGATATTTTCTCTCTACCTTCAGTGAAAGTTGGTAGTTCATCGTCAGTGAACGTCGATGATATTTTCTCTCTACCTTCAGTGAAAGTTGGTAGATCACCATCAATGAAAGTTGGTGATTGTTATCTTTTTGCTACCCTCATTGAACATTGGTAGTTCACCGTCAGTGAACATCGGTGCTATGATATTTCTTTTCTCTCTACCTTCAGTGAAAGTTGGTAGTTCACCATCAGTGAACGTTGGTAATTGTTATCTTTTTGCTACCTTCAGTGAATGTTGGTAGTTCACCATCAATGAACGTCAGTGCTATGATATATCTTTCTCTCTACCTTCAGTGAAAGTTGGCAGGTCACCATCAGTGAATGTTGGTGATTGTTATCTTTTTGCTACCCTCAGTGAACGTTGGTAGTTCACCATCAGTGAACGTCGATGCTATGATATTTCTTTTCTCTCTACCTTCAGTGAAAGTTGGTATTTCACCATCAGTGAAAGTTGGTGATTGTTATCTTTTTGCTACCCTCAATGAACGTTGGTAGTTCATCGTCAGTGAACTTCAGTGCTATGATATTTCTTTTCTCTCTACCTTTAGTGAAAGTTGGTAGTTCACCATTAGTGAAAGTTGGTGATTGTCATCTTTTTGTTGCCTTCAGTGAATGTTAGTAGTTCACTGTCAGTGAACGTCGGTGCTATGATATTTCTCTTCTCTCTACCTTCAGTGAAAGTTGGTAGATCACCATCAGTGAAAGTTTATGATTGTTATCTTTTTGCTACCCTCAGTGAATGTTGGTAGTTCACCGTCAGTAAACGTCGGTGCCATGATATTTCTTTTCTACCTTCAGTGAAAGTTTGTAGTTCATCATCAATGAACGTCGATGTTTATCTCTCTACCTGCAGTGAACGTTGGTATCTCACTGTCAGTGAACGTTGGTGTTGTTATTCTTTTCTATTTTTACCTTCAGTGAATGTTGGTAGTTTCGCCTTCAGTAAAAGTGGGTGTATCCTTTGGCCTTTTACCATCCTCTATAAGTCGGGTCTTTTTTCATTCACCAGTGATTTATTTTCCTGGTTGGGTTTCTCTTTTGATATTTATTTCCTTTGCTATATCCCCAGTGGTGTTTTGTGTCCTTTTGAAGTTGTTTATATGCATTCATACTCATAAGCATTGCATGGCATCTTAGGTCCAAAAATAGGGTTTGTTTTATATTTAAGTATCTTCGATTACGTCGACACGAAGATTTTTAACCTTCATATCTCCAGATAGAAGAGACATAAATAAGAGCAACTGTTGTACCCCAATTTTCCCCCTAAGATCCCTTCATCATACCATATTGATTCAATCACAACAAGATCATATTAGGGCTTTTGGTTCTCCTCCTTATCTTTAGCTTTGCTCTTTGAGGAATCACCAAGCACCTTGACTTGTTTTTATTTTGTGATTATGCATGTTTTGTTTTGACTTTCCTTTTAATTAATAAAATGCAATGTTGGTTTGTCTTACTTGTTAATAATGTAGGTAAAGGCAATGTGGCTTAGCAAGATGATCCCTGGGTTCATGAGTTTATTTCCATGCCCTAGTCAATAAAGCTTGAGAAATTCAAACCTCACCATTGAAGTTGTTTTGGAAGAAATTGAATGGCAAGGTTCATTTTGATTCACCACACTTTAAAGTTATCAATATTGATTCAAAAGTACAAGGGGTTGATTAAAGAAGTTGTCATGGTTGAATAAGGCCTTGTTCCCATTAGACACAAGTGCATATTTCTATGAATTCTCAAGATATGGAAGTGGTTTTGGTTGCTATGAGTTCTCATTATCATCCTCAACAACTTCTATCTACAAAGCAAGAGTGTTGGTATAAGAAGGTTGTTTAAAATTGTCAAAGTTCCTCAAAGCATTTTCTTAATCTAGGAGCTAGGGTTTTGAACTTCAAAGAAGTATATCTTGATCATCTTTTGGTATTTTTGAGTAATTCCAAATACATCCTTCTCTTCAAAGGGTTATTAACAAATCACTTCAAAAGTTTCAAGGAGTTTTCATGTGGAAGAAACTTGATGATGAAGAAAGATTACAAGACCTCCAAATGAACCCCCAATTTCCCATGTGTGACTTCAAATGATCATAACTTGGTCAATTTTTATCACCTTGATCCCACTCTTTTTCCATAATTATCTTGAGGATGTGAACTTTATTCCTTATTTTATGTTCAAAGTGAGAAAATGGATGGAAGATTCCCTAAGGATACAAAAGATTATAGGTCATTTTATGATTTTTTGCCAACTTCAAAAATTCATAACTCTCTCAAATTTTGTAGATTTTGAATGGTTCAAGTCTCAAAATTACATTCAAGATATCTAATTCATGCCATATTTTTTGTTAAAGAACAAATTCCAAGTGGATGGCCATGTTTGGATGCAAAATATTATAGGTCACTTTTGAAGAAAAACTTGAAATATTTCTAAGTGTGGAAAGTCAACTTCTTTTTCCAAACTTTGACTCATTGCAACTTTCAGCTCAAACATCCATTTGATTCCATTCTTTTCCCATTGTGGAGCTTGTAATATCATATTTCTAAAGCTTCAAGAATCATGCCCTAAGACCCCTTGAGCTGAGAATGCCATTGATTTGAACTTGGTAACTTGAAACTGAAGTTTCTTCAAAAGTCAGAATGTGAAATCGTTGATTTAGCTTCTAAACACATTTTTTCTGGGTGTTTTTGCTTCTAAACATGTTTAGTGAACTTCCAGAAGTGATTAGCATAGCAAAACGCGTGTTTTGGATGAATTTTGATCAAAATAGAAGTCACACTTTTCTTGTTTGCAACTTCACACGATTTCCCTCCAAACTTCATCATTTCACACGCTTGAACATTCCATTTGATTCCCTATAAATAGAGGGTTATCCCCCATTCATTTCCTCAAGCTTGAACAACCAAAGTCACCCTGCCAAACTCATTTCATAACTTACTTTTCTACAACTTCGAAATCAGTGTTAAAGCCTTTTTCAATCCAATTTTTCTATCAATTCACCTTCCTTGATATTCCCTGAAGCTAACCATACAATTACCTTCAAGAATCGTGACCTATATTGATCCATAGAAGTCCAGTTTCAGAGTTCTGCAACTCAACTTCAATAGGTAGATATCTCCATCAATTCTTCCAAACTTTGATATCATTGTGAAGCTCTCATTGTCCTGGTTCTAGTTGCAACACTTGCTTTTATCTGGAAACACGTTTTGGCCATGAATTTTCAAATCCCTTTTCAAAACTTCTCTTCCAATTTGCTTGAGCTACAATTTATATAAATTTTTCGTGAAGGTTTGGTTGTCTTCGTCTTGATGAGACGAAACAAATGTAATAGGTTTGAGCTTCTGATTTTACAGTTTTAGAGACCTAAATTTCATGTTGGCTGGAGGTTGAAGATGATCAACGTGTCATCTTCCAACCAATGATGGTGTGCCATTTGCATTTTTTGAAAATCTGATTTTTACATTTGATTCAGTGCTTTATTCACTAAAGTCCATAACATGCACAATGCACCAGGTCCACTTGATCTGTTTACTAACACGTTTTGACAATGATCAGATGGCCCATATTTTTTTGGTTTGATATTTTATTTTCTGATTTTCATTTTAATTGTTTTAAACTTCAAAAAATCATAGAAAATTCATTTTAAGTCCAAAAATATGAAAAAAATTATGAAAAATATTTTGGATTTTTCTCTTTCTGATTTTTACTTTTTTACAATTTTATTTTGTGTTTTGATATTTTTTATAAATTTTCACTTTATTTGAATTGTTTTAAATGTTTAAAAATACTTTTATGCATTTTTTAAATTCTGAAAAAAAATATGAAATGATCCAATGATATTGTGACAAATATTGATGACCTCATTTATTTTTTTATTTCTGACTTTGTTATTTTTTATCATTTTTGGTTTATTTAACTCATTTTTTTAATTTTTAAAATAGTTCCTGACTTTAAAATATTACCAAAAATTTTATAAAAATATTTGAGTCCTTTTCTGATTTTTCTATGGTCTTACTTAATATTTCTTGATTAATTTGAACATAGTTGATATTTTTCTCTTTTATTTATATTTTAAAACATTTTAAAAAAACCTATTAATGTATATATTAAATGCAATATTATTTTGTGATTATTTTCTGGCTGATCTTGGGTTGAATTTTTTATCATGAACTTTATTAACATCATTGGATCCATCGTGTTGAGTCTAACTCTATAAAAATGGATGAATGATTTTAATAATAGTTTGATTAAATTTTAATTCAAATGTGGTTTGTATATTATTTCTCACCCCTCTTCATCTTATCCCTTTCTTATTACACTAAGTGTTATTGGAGCATGATCTCTATATCATGTCTCAAAATAAATGGTGCATAGATTGCTATTGACTGACCTCAAAATAGGTGCGACTTCTACATAAGTCCACTTACGATGGCTTAACATAGTGCTAAATTTTGTCCGATTCGAATAAATGATCATTCGTGGCCCAAACCTAAGTTTGCAAGCCCAAGTATGTTAATTTGATCTCTTTGATCCAATAACCTTGAGATTCATTGTGTGGAGGCTTTGATTCTACCAATCCTCTAATGGATCTATAACACTTTTGGTCAACGCGGATCACTTAAACATTGTTGATCATTAAATGGTACTTTTGAGGATTCGAAAATGGATGATATACTTGACAAAAAGTAAATGCAACTTGTTGTGTGGAGGCTTTGGTTCTACCAATCCTCTAATGAGTTCCAAATGCAAGTTTCAAGATGGTCGTCCAACTAACCACTAATAATTGACTTTATTTTGTGATTTTATTTTATGCACTTTTATCTTATGCACCATTTACTTTTAGCATTTACATTTCATGCTATTTTTCATCTTTGCTCACTTGAGCATTTACTTTCTTGTCATTTTTATTTTGCTCACTTGAGCTTTTCTTTTTTTAAGACACCTAATAATTAACATGAACCATAAAAAAGGCTTTAATGATACTTGGACTATTTGGTTACTATCCTTGACATTATAGAGCATTGGACTTCTTGGACTTAGGATTAGAAACCTTGGCCTATGTTGGAGACCTTGTGACCTTAATTGATATTTTTTCTGGAGTTCTTGAGATTTACCTCAAGACATTGGGTTGTTTGTTTGTTTGTGTGCTGGTTATTATGGTTACATTCTTTGTTTGTAATCTGGAATTCACCTGTATACAGCCGTTACTCTGTCCAATTTTTGTGAAGACTTAATACATTTGAAGTTTGGTCCTCTCAAGAGGTCTAGTATCTTTGCTTGCTTGCTTTAAATCCAAAGAATGGGAATTTTATCTTTGCTTTTATCTTATTCTTTAGGATAGTCTCTTCTTCTCCTCCCATCTTCTTTAATTTCAAAAATATTCTCCCTCCTTTTAAAAACTCTTCTTGTTTTGAAACTCGAACCATTTCATAATAAACTTGGACCTAGGTCCATGCACTTTCAAAATATTTTCATAAATAAACTTCAATCAACTTAATAATACCTTGGCATTTTTTGTGAGAAGACTAAAAGTCAATCAATCTCATTTCAAACCATTTTGTCACTTTGGATTTTTATTTTAAAACCTTTCTCAAAAGATTTGACTCTTGTCAATCCTTGTAGTGATACAAACAGCTATACTTATATAATATGTAGCGAAGAGAGATATTTTCCACTTGGGTGTTGAGTTAGGTATTGTTGATTTTAGAATCCAAGCCATATCCTCCACTTTGAGATGATGAAAATTCTCCTTTCTCATGATTGTGGGTAGTAAGTATGTTTTCCACATGGACAATGACAATGATGTCTTATCTCATAAAATTAACCAACACGCTTGTGTTTTAAAATTTTCAAAAGAGGAACTACGTGTACCCTGATCCCCTATTGCATGAAAGGTGGTACGTAGGCACTAAAGGTTCGCAACCGTGGCGGGTGCAAAAATCATAAAAATACTTCTTTTCTCACCTCCACCATCTATTTTTTACATACAACATTTTATAGCCAGAATATACAGATTTTACAAAGAGGTTCCTGCAGAGTACCGTAGATGTTTAGGGTTCTAATACCTTCCCTTTGCATAACCAACCCCCTTACCTTGAATCTTTCCCCCATTTTTTGGGTTATTCACTCTTTTCCCATTCCTTTGGAAACAATAAAGCGCGGTGGTGATTTTTATTTTGATCTGTGTAAGTCTAGTTAATCCAATGGCTTAGTCTTAAATATTTCTACCGCTACAATTAGGTATAATAAAATGATAAAAATGATGTGTATTAATAGTACCTTTTTAAGATTAAACTGGGGTTGAGTAATAAATTGTAATGATACTATGATGAAGTGATGTGATTATGCGACTGATGTGACTTGATGTATGTTTGTATGATGAATTGATGTTGTTGTGATAATGTCATGTGTATTACGGTGTACGTGACAATATTATGATGAATTCATGAATGATGATGTGTTTTGACTAGTCGTGGTCATGTTTTTATTGTGTTGTTGCGCATCGGGCATTCATGGAATATGTTAGGACGATAGTCCAGTGATGTTGATAGGACGATGAGTCTAGTGATGGCCTCAATCACATAGTGTTGCTTGAGTCAATACTATGAAGTGTTCGAGTTCCAAGCGGGAATCGATCCTATTTGTGGGGATCTTGGGAGAACGATGATTGGGTCAACAATGAAGTTTTGGTATCACATGAATGAGTCTAACATTGAATTGCATTATTTGTGAAATTGCATAATGATTGATTAAGTGATATTGATGATGAATATTAGTTTGATGATATTGTGAAACAATTGATGAATATGTAGAAGTGTGTGTATAATTTATGAAGTATGATGATATGTGGATTTTGTGATGATATGTTCTTGTACTACTATATTTGTTCCCTATATCTTTTATAATAATTTGTGATTACTCACCCTTTCTGCTTATAAATGTTGACTCGATACGTGGATAACTTGCAGGTAATCAAGAATAGCTCGTAGAAGTTTGAGGATAGCTTGAAGTTAATCATTTATTTTCGTTATTGTTAGTTGTCTTGCTCTGATATTGTAACATTGGGTGGGAAACACTTCAGTTGAAATTATGTTGTTTGATAAACATATTTTCATGAGTTTTAATATGTTGGGTTTATTTGATGACAACTTTCAATATTGACGAACTAAAAGAAGTTATTTTGAGACTATGATTCTGCTGCGAAGTATAAATTTATTTGTCGATGTTATCCAATAAGTGATTGTTACAAATGTTTTGAAAATCCATATTACGGAGTATGATGTTTTATTATATGATGTTTATATGAAGATGTGACACCCTTGTTGGTGAATTTATTTTAATTATTTCTCTTAAATTATATATGAAATATCTGTTGGGTTAGAAGGGTGTTACAATGGATGGGATAATTCTCCTCATAGGATTTTAGCTGTCGAGACACATAAGCCACCACATGCCCATCCTAAACACTCCATCCAATCCCTTCTTTGATGAATCATAAAATACTTCGTAAGATCAACCCAGGTCTAGAATTACCAATACTGGAGCATTAGGTAATTCTCCTTCGGTTTTTGAATAATATGTTCACATTTAGAATCCCAACTAAACAAAGTTTATTTCCTCCTAAGTCTCGTTAATGGAAAATCCAACTTGGTGAATCCCATAATAAACCTTCGGTAATAACCTGCCAAACCCAAGAAACTTCAGACCTCAAATGCATTCTTTTGTCGTTCCCAGTTTACTACAACTTCCACCTTTGGTGCATCCACGACCAGCCCTCCTCCAGATATAACATGTCCAAGAAACTTAAATTCAGACATCCAAAACGCACACTTATTAAACTTTTCAAACAACTACTTCTCTTAAAGAACATATAACACAATCCTTAGATGTTCCGCATGTTCTTCAAGAGTCCGGGGGTAAATCAAGATGTCGTCTATAAATATTACCACAAACTGATCTAGATATGGCTGGAATACTCTACTCATGTAATCTTTAAAGATGGCAGGAGCATTTGTGACTCCAAATGGCATAAAGAAAAACTCATAATGACCTACCGCATCCTAAAAACGGTATTCGGTATGTCCGAGCTCTTAACCCAAATTTGGTGATACCCTGACATGAGATCAATTTTCGAGAACACACATGCTCCTTTTAATTGATTCAAAAGGCCTTTAATTTGCGATAAAGGGTACTTGTTCTTTATGGTCACATTGTTCAACAGGTGATAGTCAATGCACACGTGCATACTACCGACATTCTTCTTAACTTACAAAAACAGAGGCTCCCCAGGGAGAAACACTAGGTCGAATAAAAGGTTTCACTAACAACTCTTCCAACCGGATCTTCAATTCTCTCAACTCTACTGGAGACATTTGATATGGAGATATAGAAACTAGAGTGATTCATGGGACAAGATCGATAGAGAACTCCACTTCTCTTTCTAGTGGAATAGAAGTGACATCCTCATTTGAAAGACATTAGGAAATTTTCAAACAATTGAAGTTTCTGACACTCTCTTTCTATCTTCTAAATCTATGGTGATAACCAAAAGAAAGGATCTCTCTTGTGCAAACAGATAACTTTCCATATTGATTGTTCCTTTGATCAATTTTCCAATCATGTCAATTGGGTTAGTCTCCTCAATATAGCTTTTTCCTTGCAGCCGATATGCACGGAACTGGCAGACAACCAACCCATTCTAAGAATGACATCGATCTTCTTGAGATCTAAGCAAATAAGATCGATTGGAAATTCAAGGCCATTAAAATAAACATAATAACTTCTACAAGCTGACTGAGATTCTACCATATCATCCGTAGTTGAGGAAATGACCACGAGATTAGGCATAAGAGTAACTTCTAGTCCAAGTCGATGCACACACTTGATAGAAATAAAAGAATGAGTAGATCCATTTTCAACTAGCACAAATAAAGGTTGATTATTTATATAACACATACGGGCAATAAGGTTGAGGTTTCCTTAGGTGTTTCTTGCATCCGAGGTGTAAACCAGACCCTTAGTCTTCTCGGGATCTTCTTGAACAAGGTAATCCTTCATTATATTTCCAAATTCATTACACTTAAAACACCTCAACGGATTTGTCTTGCAATACCCATAATGCCTCCTCTTACACTTTCCACACTAAGGAGGTTGGGTTAAGTGATCACTATAAACTTGGTTCCTCGTGGATGAAGAGTTTTGGGGCTTTAGAGGCTGACTCGATTTCCCTTGATCCTTGTATCCTAACATGTTCTTCCATATTTCATCAAGAATCCTCTTCAAACTATTTTTGGCAACATAACATTGCCTTAAATATTCAGCATAGGTAGTAAACTCCCTTTAAGAATAGTTTGAGTAATGTCCTCCCTTAGCCCAAACAAAAACTGACCAATCTTGTAAAGTTCATTCAGTGCATAAACCACTTTCCTATAGTTGGCAGCTATGTCTTCAAACTTTTCAGCATATTCTGACACTGACATGTTGCCTTGCTTAAATAACTAAAACTCACGCTTCTTCTATGCATGTAAGTTGTTGGGGTATTAGTTTTCCAAGAAGGTTGTCTTTATGTGTTGCCAATCCTTTGGGATCATTTTAGATGTGAAGTAAGTAGATGCAATATGCCACCATCTACCATCCAGTCCTTTCAACATCTGAGCAACAAATCATTTTCTCCTCGTCATTACAAGGAATAGCTTAGAACATTCTCTCCATAACATATATCCAATCATGAGTTGCCACAGGGTCAAGGCCATCCAAGAACTCTGAGGGTTTCATTTTGAAGAAAGCATATAAGTCATGCCCAGTTTCATTTAGTGGAGAAGGAGGGGGTTATTGTGGCCCTTGCATACCCTGCATCATCAACTGATTTTGTTGTTTCATTTGTTGTAGTATTTGCAGTCATGACACATTTGCATCCCAGGCTCCACATTCCTAGTCCTAGGTGATAACACGAAAAGATATAGCATTTTCTGCCCGAATTATATAGGTTAGAATTCTGATTCTTCGATTATTATGTCATATTTTATCCCTTTTTGTAGTTTTTGAAACATATTTCAAGTACTTAGCATTTGCAAGGCATAAATAATAAAATGAAGAAAAAGAATGGAAAATGAAGAAGAAATGGTTTAAAAACAACAAAAATACATTTTTGTAGAAGAGAAGCGTGTCGCCAGCCACAAAGGAGTTACAACTGGCACAAGTTAAGTTTTTGTGCCCCTCGGCACACTCACGTTACGACTAAGACAAATATGGATTATGTGCCCCACGTCATGCACCACACCATGCTCGCCACGATCCAAGCAGTTACGAAGACTTCGCTAATGGAGTGTACTCAGTGCATGTTCCTGGCTTTTCTCCACGCTCCAGCAACGTAAATCATGGGACATTACCTATTTTTCCTCAACAAAATAGACTCTATATATGGAGGCAGTTACCAACAATTGAAGCACGCTCCGCTCCCTCTCGTTTTGATCTCTCTCTCTGGCACTTTGAACAATTACGCAATATTATTATTTTCAATTCCATTCTCTTTGTTCAACAATTATTTTATTGCATTCCATTATTGTATTTTCCAGTCTTAGAATTCCAACATTGATTTTCCAGTCGTAGAACCACTTAGGCAATAACAACCTCACCATCAAAGCATTATTTCTCCACATCAGAGAAATACTACAACATTAGTTTGGTTCAAGGCTTCCAGAATTTGTTTAGGATTTACATTAATTGTATTGGAGCTATTTTACATCAAGTCAATCCTGTCGTCTTGTGGAGGACACACGCTGTATTGGAATTAATCGCTTTCTTATTCACTTTTCAGGTTCTTATTCTAAATAACATAATGTATTCATTTCTTATTATGCATGAGATGTTGAATTTGCACTTTAATTTTATGATATTCTGCAATAATATTATGTATGGCTAGATTCCCTATACCAGTATGTAAAACTTGACCAAAAGGATTGGTAATTAATTAGCATTATTATTTTTTACAAAAATACTTTTTTTGGTTTTAATTTCCAATTGAATATTTAATTGTTTTTGTACGGAAGTAAGAAACAGTCTAAGGTTAAAATCAATAGAGCGGAAGTTTGAGGTTTTACCCGGATAGTGGTTATTGAAACATTAATTTTAAAAACAGCGAAAGCACTTTAAAGTTAATTGGAACTTATTTTTTTTCAAAAAATACTTTTGAGTTTTAAATGAATTAGCGGAAGCGCTCATTTCGAGCTTAACTGATATGATCTAATTCAATAGAGCAGAAGTTTGAGACGAAGGTTTTTAAACGAATAGTTTCACCGAAATTGTGTTTTAATACTAAAAACAAATGCTAATGACGTAATGAATCCCTTAAGTTAATGAAATACATATCGGTATCCCGTCATTAATTATTAAATTCTAGTTAATTCCCGATTTAACCCAAACACCCAATTTTATAGCCTTAGCTTTACATAGTAACCTTTAGATAACAGTAGTTCTGACAATCAGTCCTTGTGGGTTCAATATCTTTTAAAACTATGTGATAGACTGTGCACTTGCAATCACTACACCCGATAGACTCATAAAGTCGCAATCACTAGGCCTTCTGGGACCTGTGCGTTCATCAACCATCTTCCTACTCGTTCTACACACAAAGTTAAGTTGATCAGGCTTAATGCCGTAATTAAGACATAAGGAATCATGTTGACTACCACACATATGAGGCTGAATTGAACTAACTTATGATGTTTCATGTCATAGTAGAGAATCGACTTTCTCTAATACTAATTGTAACTCCCCATACATATACGTCTTTAATAATATGCATATGGTATCATAATATGGTACATGAAGTCATACAAAAGCAGCATAATAGGATAAAGTATTAGTACAATAAATAGAAGCCTAATACATGATGACCAAAATATAGAATCCCATAGGTACTAATACATAATCCATAAGGAACATAAGCTAAGAGTTCAAAACATGATAGAGATCTAGACAAGAAACATCTTCGAGCAAATCAAGTCATCATACCTTTGCTCCTGTCTTGCCTCGAACAACCTAAAAAAATATAATAGGATTGGAGTGAGATTACTAAATCTCATTGAGTCCTCCTATCCGATGGGTCCACCTGAATCTAAAAAGTACATGTATGAAATACATATCAACCATTGATCCGAGGTTTCCTCACTATCAAATTCAAGAGAACACAACATCACATAGGATCACAATTGGGAGTCCCTTGACCACCCAATTCTAAAGCACCAGTCACACAAACATATCAAAACAACCAAGTATGAAGATTCGTACCCACGTACGAGAAACCCAGAAGTATTATATGTCTGTTAACCCAGGCCATATAATCACACCCTCAGTGAGTTCCAAGTGCCTACCGTCAAGAACTTGCATTGTCACAGTGCAAGTTGAGTCAAATGAGCCCAAAGTGATTTATACCTAAGTGGCTAATCAACCCCAAATGTGATTAGTTAACAAAGTTACATTTCCTATGTAGAATCACGACCCCGTCAATCATCAATACGCATGTATGTTGTTAGCAAGTGCAAATTACGCCTACATGACTGCACAAGCCCATCGAGCGAAAGCACTATCGAGTCCAAGGAGATTTACGCCTACATGGATACACAACCCCGTTATAGGTGAGTCTGAAGTGATATTGCCTACATGGAATCACACCCTTTCATATCGATCATGTGGATGTGTTAACAACAAGTAGGAATATGCCATAATTGACCCCCACAAGCACATCTCAACAGTAGCTCGGGTGCGTACATAATACTGATAACACCGATGTGTTAACACCATGTGGGAATATGCCTTATTAGACCCTTATAAGCATATTTCAACGGTATTTAATTGGAAACTAAGTCCATCAACTTAATTGATTTACCACCTAGTAGCTTCGACCTACTTCAATTCAAGCATACATCACAACCACACAGCCCTTAAGTCACTTACACTTAAGGTGGAATTACAAAAATTCCCTCTCTAAGCATGCAATAATTTCCTTCTTTCCATTTTGTTCAATTCTAACTAACCATTAAGATTCCAAATAATCACTTCTTAAACCCATTAGGTTCTACTAACTTTTATTCTCATGCTTACAGAAATAGGATGTTACATCCCCCCCCTTAAATAGAATTCTCCCTCAAATTCCTTCCAATCACCACGAAAAAAAGTTTCCCACATCTTCTTCCAACAAGGGGATGAAATGTTCCTAACATTTCTCCTTTGGATAAACCTTGTGACTCCATCGAAATGTCGCTCCATACAAGAAAACATAACTCTTCGATACGCTTTCATCCTAAAACTCTTCACTGGAAACCTTAGTCCTCACACAACACATCTCTTATGATACTCCGTCTTGACATACTTGAGAATGATCCTTCCAAGGTTCCCGACCTTTACTTCCTCGCATTGGGTCTTTGTAGCTTTAGAATTCCTGGCAATCCACTCTAGTTGGATATTCCTCTTCCTTAATGTTTTCCAAGCTCATCTTTTCTCCATACATGCCACTGATCTTCCACTTCTTTTCCCTTGGCTTCTTTCATTACCTCAAATCCATACATTTCTACTGCATCATCTCTCTCTAATGACGACATTTCAGATTTGCTTCTGCACGAGTCCATACTGTGTCATACAGGTGCTTGTTGAATTCTTTGTTCTTGACTTCTAATTCCCAGATTCTAAGAGTGACTTGCTACAAGTTTACCTTCATTATGCAACAAAAGATTCTTACTTTGATCCTTCCTTCAATCTTAGGCAAAACAATTTCCATCGCAAACCACAAGGGTGCACGTTTCTGCAACTAACCGCATTGATATCTAACAACTTCACACAATATGTCGCCAATGAAAAGTAGACTCTCACAGTTAACATGCCACCATCGTCCAAGTATTTATGCACGGTCATAAGTGGACAAGACATAGCCATAATGAGTCTACTTTAAATAAAATATTTTACTTGACTTCATTATTGCAATGGTCACAATATCCATAAGCTCAACCGTTTACCCATGAACATCTGATTACACATCAATCATGATATTTCTTCTATACTTGTCCATTAACAGTACCTCTCTAGATTATGGTGGATCCTTGAGAGACTAAGATGAACAAAACATTTCTTTAAAAAGTTTCTCTTATGAATATATCTCCACTCAAACACCATCGTACAAGTAGTCCGCCCACACCTACTACATGCTTATTTTGTTTTTCTTTTATCCACTGCACTACTCTGATCTCAACCGGTCATACACTTCTTGGAATCTTCTTAATCAGGCTACATCCTCAATCCACTTATCTCCATTATGCTACCACTCTTATTCCCTTAATAACAATATTTCCTTCTTGTCATTCGTCCCATCACAACATGTGCTAGCATCTTAAACCCACTCATCAATAACTACTCCTCAAGGTTGAGTACTTTTCAAGATTAAGTCACTAAATATTCCATCATTTTGGGTTAGGTACATTTGAACACAACTTAATTACACGCTTCGGTTCCAGAATGTCTAAAGCCAAATACTCACTGAATACGAGTTCTTCTTATCCTAATGAATTCTACATCATACAACTACCACGATAATTCTGCCAACTTTTCCATAGCTTCTTCCTAACCATACAACTTCATACCATTAATGTGACAACACCTCTAATAATTCATGTGACATAACTGATATAACAATCCTTTTACAGTTTCACTTCACTCACACAGTCATCTAATGCCTTTTTGTTTCCAAATTTGACACCAAACTGACTTCCTCTGTTTCATTCCTCAATGAAGCAGTTCTAACGGCTAGAGTATATTCACAAAGAAAGGAATCATACTTCGTAACTTGGACATCTCCCTTTGAAATTCCAGGGCACTCCAAACCTGGTGTGTCTTTGCGTTACCCATACTGACATTACTTCACTTCTGAGGATCTACAGATACTCTTCTAGATGCATCTCATATCGCGCTAACCCAAGATATACTTCATCTATTGTAACACTAATCACCAATGTTTAAGAATAGCCACACAACATGCTGGACAGGATATGATGATCACACATCAGTTCCACCTTAGGAATTCACGCATAATTACCCACTTAACACTCTACGAAACAAGAAACATTCACAAGGTATAACATGATGTCACCCACGCGGCCATGACAACTCAGGGTCCTCATAAGCGTGCTATCAAAACTTGATCCATCCCACTATCGCCTACTTGGATAGTTCTCCACTATCGAGCGTGCCATATGAATCCTTATCACACCTACCTTATGGGAATTTGGATCCGCGTCTCACGAGTACCAAATTCAAATTCTACCTTGACCTCCAGATCAACATTGTCCCACATCTGTCGGGAAAGGGTGACTCACGCATCTCGTGAATGATAGCGATATTGTGATGTTATACTTGTCTGGTATTACTAACATGGTGGTCCAAATCTGAGGCTATGTACTCAAGTAACCTACCTAGCAGTGTATAACAATCTCAACTTGTATCCTATAGTCACGATCAACAATAGCTAGACAGGTCTCTGCTGAGGTTATCGCTCCTAAAATCCTTCCAGTCACACTCCTTAAGATGTTAAAACCTAAGAGTGCCACACATTCAGGGTTTACTTACTCTAAAGGAAACAAGCTAGGTAATACTAGGTAAGAATTCAACTCGAATTGTTATGCCATGCGTGTACTCACTCTTACAATGCATGCATAAGAGATTATAAGGATAATCCTCCCATATAGGAATATCATGGTTCTAAACAACTAATACAACTGCGGTCATCATATTGACGCTTCAGAGAGACATTAGCTTCCATTTACCTAATGACCCAACACCAAGCGTAGTTATATGGTCTCACTCAGGGTTAGATGACCCATTACCATCCATAAACTTAGGCTACTGCATTTCATGCTTTCACACACTCTCGCTGCCGCCTAGCGTATTTCTAGGACTTAATCATATAATGGCAAGAATGGAGATACAATAGTCCCTTTCACCAATCGGTATCCAAAGTTTATCCAATTGGAGATCGCCATTGGTACCATGATTGAATAGAGAATTCCTAATGGATTTAAGCTCAGCTCCATTTCAGAATTCCCTTACTACATTCCTACTCAGGTGCTTCATGAATTTCCTCCACTGCTACCAGGGCCCAGAGATATTTCATTTAGTCTAATCAAACTCTTAAAACATCTAGTTGGCTTAAACCTTATCACGACAGTTGAGTTGTCAACTATTCTGTGACAAATGCTTCTCTCATGCCTAAAAATCCCAACATTTTGTCTACTCAACTGGTTTCTACCACTTCAGCTCGAATGGCTTTGGATCTTACGCATCCTCGTAGTGGCTCCACCGTGATCCTATCCATTACGTATTTAGTCATAGAGGTGATCAAGCTCAATAACTGAATTGTATGATAGTAGAAATCATGATAGTAACACACATATGAGGGAGAAGAGAATTTATAGTGATGTTTCATGGAAGGGACAAGAATCAACCTACTCTGATACCGACTATAACTCCATGTACATATACGTATAGAATAATATGTAGTGATGTTATAAATGGTACATAGAAACATACATAAGCTGGAAAAGACAAGAAATTAAAATCATATATAATTCAACTACCATTCTAAATGTATACAATCATCTTGTCTACAATAACGCACAACAGAAGGATAAGATCTGATGAGGTATTCCTGCCATCTTCTCATCCTCAGTCTTCAATGCAGAAAATCTAGCAATTCTTCGCTTCTAATCTGTGCTTGAAAATAATAATAGGATTGAGTTGAGATTACTAAATCTTAATGAGTTCCCTTATCTTATGGGTTCACTTGATTCTACAAGGTTCATGCATCAAAACAGATTCACCGTAGATCTGGAGTTTCCTCACGGCTAGGTACAAATACACAACAAGAGGTAATATCACCATTGGAAGTCCCATTACTAACCAATGAGGTGACAACACAGCCAAACACAAACAATTATGCACACCCATACCCGTGTATGAAGAATCCAGAAGTAAGTTATACTTGTCTACCTAGGCCACACAATCACACCCTCAGTGAGTCGCGAGTGAATCTTGTCAAGAGACTTGCACATGCACACCGCTAGGTGAATCAAATCAGTCTTAAGTAAAATTTTATCAGTGACGAGTTACCGCAGTGACACTTCCTAAGTGACGTCACGACCCCACCAATCATCCATACGTAGATGAGTGAAGACCAAGTGCAATCACACCATCTTGACAGCACAAGCCCACCGGGCAAAAGCCTTGTGATATTACCTACTTGGCATCAGTAGAGGCGAGTAAATCCGAAGTGATGTAGCCCACATGGCATCACAAATTCACCATATCAAGAACGCAGATAAGTGAATACCAAGTGGATAAAATGTCCTATAACACCCTCGCATGCACATCGCAATGGTAGCTCAGGTGTGTATGATGTACCGAGAATGCCGATGTATTTCCCCTGGAGGTAATGCCCTATTTCAGACCCTCTCAGTACATCGCAACAGTAAAAATGGTCACACAGTCCAAGTCATAAGTGGTTTACTGCCTAGTAGAATAGGTCTACTTCGATTCAAGCATACATCGAAATCACCACACGCATCAAGCCACACAGAAAAACATCTCTGAACATTCAATCGAAAGGAACATGAATCAAATAAATGATCACATCATGACATTCCAAACATAATTCATTTCTAACATAATCATACATATTCATGGCATAAGCATTTAAGTGATTATACATGGTATTATACCTCTCATGATACCATTTCATAAGTCATGAAAAGCTAAGGAGGAGTCTTGTTCCCACTATGGAATGAAACATCACTAAAGGGAAATAAGGAATAAGGTTCTATCCAGGAGAGCGCGATAAGAAACACTCTAGTATGCTCTGAGGAAATGCATCAGGTCTTTCCCAGGAAAGCGCACTAAGTACAGTCCCGCACACTAAGCACTGTCTACTGTGCACAGAAAAACCAGAAGTTTTAGCATATAAATTTGGGGTTCCAAATCCTATTTTTGCACCCTTAATCATGTATTCA